>JABMCL010001942.1:0-70000 GCA_018857735.1 Alviniconcha marisindica
GAGAGACAACTTGGCTGCATAACATAACATAATGTCCAGTGGCAGGACAGAGACAGTGTGCCAGCTGTCGGTCCACTGGCCTGGCCACAGCTGCTCATCCTCACGGCGACAACGCCAACAGCAGCACAGTAAACAACGATACAGGGATTCAATTCATACAGCGCTGTCGGCAACTCAAAGCTTCACAAAAATCTGAAACACAATGACTGCCGTCGCTCTAAAACAAGATCCAAACACAAAAAGGTTCAAAGCAACGCTTATTTATTTGAACACGGACACGCAGTATGCGAACATTTCGTTTGTTTGTTTGTTGTTGTTGTATTGAACTTGCATTGTTCTCTCTCATTTCACAGTTGAATAAAGGGGATTTCCACGAAAATGTGCATACTGTGTGTCCGAGTTAAATAAGCGTTCGTTTCAACCTTTTCGTGTTTGGATTAAAATCTTAACCTATTATACCCAAGGAGTGACGGGCAGAAAAATCAGCGGCATGATCGTATCAATATGATGAAGTTGATCTGTTCGTCCAAACCATAATAATACTGCCACCAACACATCCACACCTACACGCATATTAACACACACTGCCCCCCCCCCCCCCCCCCCCCCCCCCCCCCCCCCCAACACACATATTTATAAACACACACATCATGACAAGCACACCCACACAATGGAATGAGGATAAGCACCGAAAAGTACTGTCGTTTTCATGTGTGGGTTGTTGCTTTCTTGTTGAAGGAAATGTTATTGCTGAAATCTATACTGGTTGCAAAGGAAATGTTATTGCTAAAAACTATACTGGTTGCAAAGGAAATGTTACTGCTAAAAACTATACTGGTTGCAAAGGAAATGTTACTCCTGAAAACTATACTGGTTGCAAAGGAAATGTTATTGCTGAAAACTATACTGGTTGCAAAGGAAATGTTATTGCTGAAAACTATACTGGTTGCAAAGGAAATGTTACTGCTGAAAACTATACTGGTTGCAAAGGAAATGTTATTGCTGAAAACTATACTGGTTGCAAAGGAAATGTTATTGCTAAAAACTATACTGGTTGCAAAGGAAATGTTATTGCTGAAAACTATACTGGTTGCAAAGGAAATGTTATTGCTAAAAACTATACTGGTTGCAAAGGAAATGTTATTGCTAAAAACTATACTGGTTGCAAAGGAAATGTTATTGCTAAAAACTATACTGGTTGCAAAGGAAACGCTGCTTATTTATTGCTTTGCAGTAAACAACGCAGGGAAAAGCTGTCACGCGGAAAGACAGCTCGCCGGATTTGAGTCAGCGCTGACGACAAACCAGACTGTGCATGGCGACACGCGAAGTGACAAGTTCGACAGCCGTATCTAGAATTATTACATACGTAGTGTACTGGACTGTAGGTAGGATGTCCGACAGCAGATCTCTCGATTATTTTATTTCTAACGTACACCCCCCCCTCCACCCCCTGTTTTACCTTTCATTTGTATGAACAGATCTCTCGATCATTTTATTTTTTATTTCTGACGTACCTCCCTCCCCCCCCCCCCCCCCCCCCCGCCCCCGCCCTCTCCCCAGTTCCATTTTAACGTCTTTCATTTCTATCGGCAGCACATCTGTCGATCATTTTATAGATCTGTCGATCATTTTATTTCTAACGTACACCCCTACCCCCCCCCCCCCACCCCCCCCCCGCCCCCTCCGTTCCATTTCACGACTTTCATTTCTATCAGCTCGTCTCTCCCCCCCCCCCCCCCCCCCACCTCGCCCCCGCCCCCTCTCAGCCGTCGGTCATTACATAACCTGACACCTGTTCCCCGATTTATCGAAAAAGACAGAAAAACGGGCGATGCACGCGCAGACTGGTCAAGATCATCATGGGTGTTACCATGGGAACGGCTAGCCCACGCCGGTATTGATAGGGGGCTGGTGTCGCCGCGTGCATCGCTCAGTTGTCGCCCCTGTGGGTGGTGTGGTGTGCAGCAACACTGACCATGCAGCCATTCACAGCCACTCACCGTGTTTGTCTGGGCTGCATGCAGTCAGCCCGACACCTCGTCAGCTCTCGTCATCATCACGTGGCCACCACGGTCTGTCCATTCTCAGTGTGTGTGTGTGTGTGCGCGTGTGTGTGTGTGCGTCATGTGCGCGCGCGCTCGTGTGTGTGTGTGTGTGTGTGTGTGTGTGTGTGCGCGCGCCATGTGCGTGTGTGTGTGTGTGTGTGTGTGTGTTTGTGTGATGTGCGCGCGCGTGTGTCAGTGTGTGCGCGTGTGTGTGTGTGTGTTTGTGTGTGTGTGTGTGTGTGTGTGTGTGTGTGTGGCGCGTCGGTGTGTGATGTGTGTGTGTGTGTGTGGTGTGTGTGTGTGTGTGTGTGTGTGTGTGTGTGTGTGTGCGCGCGCGCGCGTGTGTGTGTGTGTGTGTGTGTGTGTGTGTGTGATGTGCGTGCGTGCGTGCATGCGTGTGCATGTGCCCGTGTGCGTGTGCGCGCGCGTGTTTGTGTGTCAGTGTGTATGTGTGTGTGTGAACATAAATTCAACCAAACATTTTCAGTAAAACAAAACTCTTGGTCTTAAACATGTATTGTTATACGTTAAACAAATGAGTCTGAAAGATGGCCAGTTCCTTTGAGGTTTTCTTTTCTTTCTTACTTTTTTTTTTTTTTTTTTTTTAGATAACGCAATGTTCCTTCAGCTCTTTTTTTAATTTTATTTTTAAATCTCTCACTGATCTTTTCTACCTGTTTGGGAAAGCCCGTCCTTTTTGGACAACGTTTTTGAAGGCTAGTTCCTTTAAGTCAAACCAGATTCTGTGACGTCACTCCCACCCCACGACCTCTTTGCAACCACAAAGCCAAACGCACACCACCCCCCCCCCCCCCTGCCCCATTCCCTCCCCTCATCCCCCCCCTCATCCCCCCCTCCCTCTCCCCCCCCCCCCCCACTCCACCTTCTAAGGTCCCTACGGCAGCACCCACTGAATCAATGCCAGCACACGCTCTTGTGATCCGTCGTAATAATGAAGTGGCCCCCACACGTACGCGCTCTCCGCCTCCACGCACCAGACTGTGCCATGCAGCCCTGCACACCCGACTCCGATCAATAGAGCACCGCCAATTGGGGGGCGAGGGAGGTGCGCGGGTGGATGCACTGGAAGGCAGGATTCATTTTATCATCTGACGCAAACACTGGGCGATGCCGTTTTTAGCGATACGCGAACTCGGTTAGCAACGGCGTAGGATCTGTGAAGTCACACGGTATTGTGGGCAGATACTCAGTTGCGGGCATATACTTACAGGTAGATATTTGTGGGTAGATACTTGTGGGTAGATACTTGCGGGTAGATACTTGTGGTTAGATACTTGCGGGTAGATACTTGCGGGTAGATACTTGTGGGTAGATACTTGCGGGTAGATACTTGCGGGTAGATACTTGTGGTTAGATACTTGCGGGTAGATATTTGTGGGTAGATACTTGCGGGTAAATACTTTCGGGTAGATATTTGTGGGTAGATACGTGTGGCTAGATATTTGTGGGTAGATACTTGCTGGTGGATACGGGTAAATACTTGCGAGTAGATACTTGCGGGTGGATACTTTCGGGTAGATAATTGTGGTTAGATATTTGTAGGTAGATACGCGTAGGTAGATACTTGTGGGTAGATACTTGTGGGTAGATACTTTCGGGTAGATATTTGTGGGTAGATACGTGTGGGTAGATACGGGTAAATACTTGCGGGTGGAGCCAGAGTTTGTGAGGGCAGGCCCGCATGGAAGTGAAAGGTGGTTACGCAGTGGGTCTTATTGTGAAGGTCCTACCAGTAACACTAACAGTAATAATAACAATCAAATAATTACAGTATTTTTAAAGCGCAAAAATCTTGTCCCTAGAGACTATTCTACACACACACACACACACATACACACTGACCCCCCTCCCCTCCTCCCACAAACAAGAAGGAAAGAAACAGAGACAGTGGGGAAAGCAACGACAAAAGAAAAGAGAAAAGCACTCCAATGACAGGAAAGTAGCCCAACGAGACAAGCACAACGCCCCAAACGGCCCCAGTTTGAGTTAGTGAGAATGTGGATTTTCTTGTAAGCATACAGGAAGTGACATTAAATAAAAATGCTGACTGACGGAAAGATCAAAACCTACATCTTTTCCCTTGGCAAATCGTCGGAGTTTGTTGTTTTTGAAAGGCTGCGTGAAGCTGATTCAATACCAGAGACCCCGAGACATTTCAGCAGATGTGAGCAGTTCAAGAGGACACAGTCATGAGTCAAGCACTGGCTGACAAGCGCCGAGTACTACACAGCGCCATAGCATTTTCAGTGCCGTTCATAAGTAGTTTGTACACTCGTTCCGCCTCACTCTGACGTATTCTGATGCCGCAGGAGCTGAGGCTGTCTATTCACGCCGAACGAAAGAAGACCGTTTGCTGGGCGAGTTGAATGTCATCTGGGCAAAGCCTATAAAGCTGCTGCAACGACAACATTGATTACGGTTATCAAGTTCAACGACAACATTGATTACGGTTATCAAGTTCAACGACAACATTGATTACGGTTATCAAGTTCAACGACAGTCGTTATAGGCTGCGGTTTTTTTTACCTGCTTGATTCTCACGTTTGTAATGTCACAGTGGTGTGTGTGTGTGTGCGTGTGTGTGTGTGTGTGTGTGTGTGTGTGTGTGTGTGTGTGCGTGTGCGTGCGTGCGTGCGTGCGTGCGTGCGTGTGTGTGTGTGTGTGCATGTGTGTGTTGTGTGTGTGTGGTGTGTGTGTGTGTGTTTGTGTGTGTGCGTGTGTGTGTGTGTCGTGTGTGGTGGGGTGTGTGTGTTGTGTGTGTGTGTGTGTGTGTGTGTGTGTGTGTGTGTGTGGTGTGTGTGTGTGGTTGAGTGTGTGTGTGTGTTGTGTGTGTGTGTGTGTGTGGTGTGTGTGTGTGTGTGTGTGTGTGTGTGTGTGGCATGTGTGTGTGTGGGGGGGGGGAGGGGGGGGGGTGAAACTGGTAGTGGAGCAACCCGGCGAAGTGAAAAGCCCCGACCGATTGAAGTCTTTAGAAGTAAATGATCCACTGACCCTAACGGACACCGGTTTCTCGCTCTGGCAGTAAGCAACCACACGAGTGATTTCACTCTCCGCCATGCTGAATCTGTGATCAATCATACGAATTAGGGAACTGTTCAAAGCACCCATGGGGTGGACTGAAGAGTTTGCTGAATGAAACTGCAGGGAGCGGCGACCTGCCTGCCAGCCAAACTGAGAGTGTCAACGCCAGTGACCTACAGGATGTTATGCAATGAGTTAGTTAGTTGGTGCTTTGAGCCTAGTGAACCACGAGGGGTTATATCAGGGCCAGATGTTATACAGCATGTGTAAGTCCATGGGCAACGCCGACGGAATCAAAAGGACTGGCTGCAGAAGTCGCTAGGAAGACGGAGCCGACTATCAACACTTATCAGGTCCTGAGATCATAGACTCGATGATTCCTCGTCGAGTCAGACTGCGGCCCCGGCATCACATGACCGTCCTAGCTGTTTATCCCCCCCCCCCCCCCCCCTCCCTTGGTGTTACCAAAGACTCTTTGGGGGGAATCTCTGTGTTATCTGCCCCCAAGATGGGCAGGCGGTGTCAGTGTCTCAACACCGAGCAGTTCAAAGACAAGCGGGACAAGTCGGCGGGAGCTGAGCAAGCGCGGCAGATAAACTGCCCGCCTCAGTTTTTCCAAACGTCAGGTTTTTTTTCCCGGAGGCCAAACAAAGACTCGTTATTGGAGTCGAGCATACCGGCTGGTCAGACTCACTGGTTGAGTCAGAGACTCAGTATGTGCAGCTGTGTGGACAGTGGGCAGGCACCAGGCAGCTGACCTACCAGTCAGTCAGTGTGGACAGTGGGCAGGCACCAGGCAGCTGACCAACCAGTCAGTCAATGTGGACAGTGGGCAGGCACCAGGCAGCTGACCTACCAGTCAGTCAATGTGGACAGTGGCCAGGCACCAGGCGGCTGACCAACCAGTCAGTCAGTGCGGACAGTGGCCAGGCAGCTGACATACCAGTCAGTCAGTGCGGACAGTCGGCTTTTCCATCCATGAGGCAGCATACAAAACTGACACAAAATGTTTTTTGTTTTTGTTGTTGTCAGAAGCTGCTTTTATTTCACCAAACTATGTATATTCTTTTCCGCATGCAAGCACCTAAACGAAAGCTGTAAACTGATCTGCCTAGATCTGTGTGTCTGCCTAGATCTGTGTGTATCTGCCTAGATCTGTGTGTCTACCTAGATCTGTGTGTATCTGCCTAGATCTGTGTGTCTGCCTAGATCTGTGTGTTTTTCTGCCTAGATCTGTGTCTGCCTAGTTGTGTCGAGATCTGTGTGTGTGCCTAGATCTGTGTGTGTCTGCCTAGATCTGTGTGTCTGCTTGTGTGTGTGTCTGCCTAGATCTGGTGTGGGTTCATGCCTTTCGTGTAGATACTGCATATGACTTTCAAGTTTTTCTAAAATATTCACACACACAAACAATACACCCCCCCCTCGCACAACACACACCACAACCACACACACACACACACACATCCCACCCAAAACTCAACGTGCGCGCACACACACACACACACACCACACACACACTCACACACACACCCACACACACACACACACACACAAAACCACACCGCGCCCCGCACACACACACACACACACACACACACACACACCCCCACCACACCCACACACCCCACCACACACACCACACACACCACACACACAAAACACACCCCACACACAAAACACCAAAACACACTCACCCACACCCCACACACACACTACACAACTCACACACACACAAAACACACACACACTCCACACACACACACACACACACACACACACACACACACACACCCACACAAACACCACCCCCACACAACACACCACAACACACACACTCACAACACCACACACACACACACACACTCACACCACACACACACACACCACAAAACACACACACACACACACCCCACACACACCCACACACACACACACACACACACACACACACACACAACACACACCCACACACACACACACACACACACACACACACACACACACACACACACACACACACAGGTACACTGAAGAGAAAGAAGATAACAGGACACCCTGGATAGTTTGGGCAAACTGTCAGAATTATCACACACTGTAAGGGAAAATCAGGGCCGTGACTGTGTTGCGTTGTCGACTGACGCCAGAGAACATGTTGGAATAAAGCAGTGAAAGTCTATACATGTGGAAACAGAGACAGATCTGGGTTAGTATCACACGGGGTCGACCGTGGGTACCGGCGCACAGCCAACATCATGTTCCCAAGTTTCATGACCCATGACGCTGACGACAGAATTGCCGTGAACAATGGGTTGAAACAGTCTTTCGGTTTTCGGAGCAATACATCCATGAAAACAGTCGAGCGAGAAAGCGTGAAACAGCTCAGCAGAAGACCGCTAAACTCAGTCAACCAAAGCCAAACATAGCAGCGCGCTTGCGTCGGGACACGGCGTGTGAAAACTGAATTTGACTTTGTGTGTTCGTTGTGCACAGCTATTGTGCAAACGTGCCGCTTCAGTGTAGAATAGAGAAGTTGAGACTGAACTTGACAGGCATTCATACACAAGGAAGTACAGGTCACCCTTTAGGGTTGCCCCCCCCCCCCACCCTAATTTTCTCTCTCTCTCTCTCCCTCCCCCCCCCCCCCCCCCCCCCTCCACCCCCCACCCTGAACTTCTTCACACTACGCTTCTTTTCTAGACTCAGGAGTCTTCTCTTTTTTTGCTTCCCACGGCTCTAAAGCCCCCTTCCTCTCTTTCTTTTCCACCGCATTTCAACCGTTACCCCCCCCCCATCCATTATCGGTTACCCATACTCTGTGTACAAACCAAATTGGGAAACCTTAGGGTCACAAAACGCTTCCTTTATCCGAGTTTCGGAATCAATGGGAAGTTCTAATTGTGTTGTTTAATGGTTGAAAACAATGCTGAAAATGTTTTTTTATTTGTCCCGTGTGTATGGATCAGTTAATTGGGGGTATTGGTTTACGTAGCCTTGTGTGGTGTGTGGTCCAGGTAGAAATGATGAGCGCTAAAAAAACAACGCTTTGGTGTGTGTGGTGTGTGTGGTGTGTGGTGGTGGTTGTGTGGGTGTGTGTGTGTGTGTGTGGTGGGGTTGTGTGTGTGTGTGTTGTGTGTGTGTTTATTATGTGTGTGTGTTGTGTGTGTGTCAGTGTGTGTGTGGTGTGTGTGTGTGGTGTGGTGTTGGTGTGGGTGGGTGTGTGTGTGTTTTGTGGGTGTGTTGTGGGGTGAGTGGTGTGTGTTGTGTGTGGTGGTGTGGTGTGGTGGGTGTGGGTGGTGTGTTGTGTGTGTGTGGTGAGTGTGGTGAGTGGGTGGATGGGGTTGGGGTTTGGGAAGGATTTGAGAGAGAGAAGAGAGAGGAGAGAGAGAGAGAGAGAGAGAGAGGAGAGAGAGAGAGAGAGAGGGGGTTGTGTGTGTGTGTGTGTGGTGGGGGGGGGGGGTAACATTAGTTCATACCACCATCAGAAAGGCTCTGCATAGATTTTTTTAAATAATCTGAAACAGAATGACTGCTAGCGTTTTAAAACAAGATCAAAAAATAAAAAAAATTTAAAAAAAAAGCCAAATAAATAAACACACCCCCAGGGGGGGTGCGGGGGGGGGGGGGGGGGGGGTGGGGGGTGGGGGGCGGGTATAGGGGACAAAGTCACAATCCGACTGTCCATAAACTGCAACTTTTGAAGAGGGGGAGAGCCGAAGCGGAATCAAACCACGGTCCTTCTGCTGCTTACCAGCCTGACACCTTGTCACCGCTGGGCCCAGCTAGCTCACGTGAGAAGCAGTACGCAGTCAGACGCAGCTTTTGTTCACGTCCCTTCGGAGGAGGCCTGCTGAAAGTATCCACATCTCCGCTCCAAAGTGGCGGCCGTAAGAATAATTAAGGCGGACAAGATGAGCATTAGCCTAATGCATTCCGCCAGGTCTTGAAGCATGGTCTGTCTGAGAGTCCCCAGAGGGTGTCGGGTGCAGGCCGCCGCCACTGTGGTGCCGGGTGGAGGCGCCAGGGTATTGCAAGACAAAGTAGGCCAATGAGTGCATCGCATACAGCCTTTAAGCCCTGGGGATGCTCTCGTACGCTTGGTATTGTATCCTGATTTTCTACCGAGGTAAATAATAGTAGTCACAGTTATAAAATAATGACTGTAGCGGTCACTTTTGTAGCGGCGTGGTATCTCACCGACGAGGGTGAGCGCACTGCACCTTACAAGGTCAGCAAAAATGTACAGGCCTGCATAACACATCAGAAACGAAGACAACAGAATTGAAATCACTTCTCTCTCTCTCTCTCTCTCTCTCTCTCTCTCTCTCTCTCTCACACACACACACACACACACACACACACACACACTCACACACAGACACACACACACACACACAAAAGACACACACACACACACACACACACACACACACACACACCACACACACACACACACACACCCCACACACACACACACACACACACACACACAACACACACACAACAACACACACACACACACACACACACACACACACACACACACACACACACACACACACACACACAACACACACACCACACACACATACACAGAGAGTCGGAGAAGTTGCCATAGACAGTTGACAGTTTTGTAGCCTTTTCTGGCTTGGACTACAAACCCTGGAGCAATGAATCTCATCCATACGGCTCCAGCACTGACTTATTTCTGCTCGTTGTGTTCCGATTCCTGTCCCCTCTGTGTTGGTCAGTGCAGGCAAACAGCACGCCACAGTCGTAAACTGAGCACAATGAAACGTGGATGGTGTTTGATACACGTAATGGCACCAGACAAGTCACAGTGATTGAAATACCGCACAACTGACCTCTGCGGGTTTGCAGGCCGCTGTTCATACTGGTCACCGAGTAGAATCGGCGTTAGGTATTCCTACACTTTCAGACTGCGACAATAGAGTGCTGCTCTCTCTACGAAACATCATTGCCAGTGTTTATGTAATAATTATTGTAGGTATTCACGTACTTTCAGACTGCGACAATAGAGTGCTGCTCTCTCTACGAAACATCACTTTCCAGTGTTTATGTAATAATTATTGTAGGTATTCACGTACTTTCAGACTGCGACAATAGAGTGCTGCTCTCTCTACGAAACATCATTGCCAGTGTTTATGTAATAATTATTGTAGGTATTCACGTACTTTCAGACTGCGACAATAGAGTGCTGCTCTCTCTACGAAACATCATTGCCAGTGTTTATGTAATAATTATTGTAGGTATTCACGTACTTTCAGACTGCGACAATAGAGTGCTGCTCTCTCTACGAAACATCATTGCCAGTGTTTATGTAATAATTATTGTAGGTATTCACGTACTTTCAGACTGCGACAATAGAGTGCTGCTCTCTCTACGAAACATCATTGCCAGTGTTTATGTAATAATTATTGTAGGTATTCACGTACTTTCAGACTGCGACAATAGTGTTACTGTCTCTGCGAAATATCATTGCCAATATTTATGTAATAATTATTGATTCACAGGTCTGGACCAACGACCGTGCAAACGCCATTAACTATTTGCCTGCCAAAGAGTGTGTACTGCTGGCGCTATTCCTTCCCAAAACAGCTTGGCCTGCCTCCCCCCATCATGTATGAAGTCACAGTTCTGGTCCTGTGAAATCTTTTTGGCTGGTTCAAAACCCTTCGCCATGGACGTCATGGTAGGAACCCTTCGCCATGGACGTCATGGTGGGAACCTTTCACCATGGACGTCATGGTGGGAACCTTTCGCCATGGACGTCATGGCGGTAACCTTTCGCCATGGAGGAAAACTTCGCCAACGAGGTCGTAGTGGGAACCCTTCGCAATGGACGTAGTAGTGGGAACCCTTCCCCATGGACGTCGTAGTGGGAACCCTTCGCCATGGACATCAAGGCGAGGAACCCTTTGCCATGGACGTCATATGATGTCAGAAGGACAGAGGAAGGGCTAGTGTATCGTTTTGCAAGTGTTTCCTTTTTTGAATACTCAACTTGCCTGGCATTTGTTTGGACAAATTAGATGACCGGGCGGAGCATAGCTATCCGTGTCTCTGTGGCCCCGCCCTTTCTGCCAGCAAAGGGCCTACGTGATGGCACGACCCCGTGCACAGACAGACCGGAGGTAAATATGAAACATTAATGATGAAATATGAATACCAGTAATCACGTGGAGAGATAGCCACGGGCCGCTGTGAAGTGAATGCTGCTCACAAGCTGCTGTCAGTGAGTGTGAGGAGGAGGAGCTGAAGCGGATCTTGGTCGGATTACAGATCCAGACTTTGCCCCAATTCACCCTTAGCAGCAGTAGTAATAATAACCAAACATTTACAAAGCGTAAATCTCTAACAAAACTAGAGCCAGGCTCGATGTAATAATTCAAATATAAAACATATCCACGTTGAGACAGCTCAAGCGGAAAGCGACAAGGACTTCAAGTTCAAATCACAGGAATCTGAACAGGCAAGACCAGGCAAGACCTACACCACTCACACACACACACACACACACACACACACACACACACACACACACACACACACACACACACACAGCACACACCACCCACACACACACACACACACACACACACACACACACACACACACACACACACACACACGCAAGCACTCACGCAAGCACACACACACACACACACAGACACACACACACACACACTCACACACGCACACAGGTACGCCCTCACACACACACACACACACACACACACACACACACACACACACACACACACACACACACACACACAAACACAGCGCATCAATCAACTGAAATATTTAAGAATCAGTTTTGTTGTTGTTGAGAAATTGCTAGCAGTGATAGGTTTTAAACAGATGGGTCTTTAGAGTGGTTTTAAATGCAGCGGCTGGCTAAATGTGTCTAATTTCAGACAGAAGAAGCAGCATCGGAAAAATAGCGATGTCCAGTTGTTTTGGAACAGTTCGGCTTGGCGGAGTGCCATTTCAAAGTCGTGTCTTCCTCGTCCTGCCTGGCTTAGTGCTATTTGCGTCTTCCTCGTCCTGTTTGGCTTAGTGCCATTTGTGTCTTCCTCGCCCTGTCTGACAGGTCAGTCACGTACTGTGCATTGCGTGTCTTCCTCGTCCTGCCTGACAGGTCAGTCATGTAATGTCCATTGCGTGTCTTCCTCGTCCCGTCTGACAGGTCAGTCACGTACTGCACACTGCGTGTCTTCCTCGTCCCGTCTGACAGGTGTCACGTACTGCACACTGCGTGTCTTCCTCGTCCCGTCTGACAGGTGTCACGTACTGCACACTGCGTGTCTTCCTCGTCCCGTCTGACAGGTCAGTCACGTACTGCACACTGCGTGTCTTCCTCGTCCTGTCTGACAGGTCAGTCACGTACTGCACACTGCGTGTCTTCCTCGTCCTGTCTGACAGGTCAGTCACGTACTGCACACTACGTGTCTTTCTCGACCTGTCTGACAGGTCAGTCACGTACTGGGCACTGCGTGTCTTCCTCGACCTGTCTGACAAGTCAGTCACGTACTGGGCACTGCGTGTCTTCCTCGACCTGTCTGACAAGTCAGTCACGTACTGGGCACTGCGTTCCTTCCTTCTTACCCTACGCGGTTAGCAGTATGTTATTACCCAAGGAATAAGTATACTTTAGGTCTTTGTCCCGTGTGATACGAGCGTGCATTGCGTTGTTTCTTTCTTCCTGTACGATAAGAGTGTGCATTGTTTTGTTTCTTTCTTCCTCCTTGTGTCGGCTGCATGTCTCTGTCGCGACACTACACCGGCCTTGACCCCATGTACCCGGAAGCTAGAGGAAACCTCGAACTGGAAAACTTCATTTTCAAGGATTGCAATTTAGGTTCATTTAGACCTAGATGACGCAGAAGCAAAACAAAAAACCAACAACAAACAAAAAACAACAACAAAAAACAAAAACAAAAACAAACAAAAAACAAAGAGAGAGAGAAGAGTCAGTATCTTGATAAGTCATTACCACTAAAGCACGCGGCTTAAACCATAATTATTACGAGGGCGAGAAAGGAGACTACAAGGAACTATAACGAATGTACGAGGAAGAACTCGAACTCGAAAACTTTATTTTACAAGGATTGTAGTTTAGGTTCAGTCAAAAACCTAACTAGTCCTTGCTAAGCTACTGATAAAGAGATATCAAATTACAGGCATTATTTATATACATATAGGCATGAATGAGTGAGTGAAATTTGATACATGGGAATTTCCACACACTGAAAATAGCGTGCTCACAGCGCCAGATGAACACATGCCATACATCATTCAGTTACATATTATGAGCATACGGTGAGCATATTATGAGCAAACGAAGCAGCAGAACATCTGATCAGTTCATATGACTAGTATCGGAAAAGAAAACAGAAGCAGTCAATGCTTATCTTATAAAGAACAGTAAGGGAGAAGGAAAGGGGTGTGTGTGGGGAGGGGGGAAAGGGGGGGAGGATGGAGGGGGAAAAAAGGAAGAGGAAGAGGAATAAGAAGAAGGAGAAGAAGAGAACGGAGAAAAAGAAAGACAAAAGCAACAACGACGTTGGTGTCACCGACACCAGCAACGACAACAAAAAACAAAACAACAAGGACAGTACCCCAGGGGCGAGGACAACGACGACTGCAACAACGATTGGCGAGGACAAAAACGACGACACCAACAGCAACGGCAACAGCAATGATTCGCACACACTAACAAATACACTGCACTAACACACGCACGCACAAACACACATACAAACCGAACACAAACACACACACACACACACACACACACACACACACACACACACACACACACACACACACACACACACACGCGTACGTATGGAGACACACGCGCACGCGCACACACCACACACACACACACACACACACACACACACACACACACACACACACACACACACACACACATACACACTGAGAGACACACACACACCACACACACACACACACACACACACACACACACACACACACACACACACACTGAGAGACACACACACACTGACACACCACACACACACACACACCCGGTGCCACGCATTTTATACCGCCGAAACGGCAGTGTGTGCTGACTGGATGATGTGATACAAGATCATTCCCACAGTTTAAGTAGTACAGAGCTGGCTATGTACACGTACATAATATGACAGAAACCAGCCGCGGGACGGCTGTTTCTTCAGCTTCCTTCTACGACCAACGTTGCACTTGACTGCCGGACAGGACAACAGTGGTGGGAGTTCGGAGCGCCAACAAGCTGAAGTGGCCACAAGGTTGCGTTAAGTGTATGGCGGAAGTCGATAGAAGCTGTCTGACTTCCGGCCCGGCTTCCGGGTCGCAACGTAACGGACTGAGTAACGGCTCAGTGTTCTCAACCTCTTGAGTCAGAGCTCGACGTAAACTCAACTGGAAAGTTGGAATAAACGAGGAATAACTACGAAGCGATTGAAAAAATACATCACGGACTGAGTAAAGCCTCAGTGTTCTCAACCTCCTCAGTCAGAGCTCGACGTAAACTCAACTGGAAAATGTTGCCCGTGTAGCTGGAATAAACGAGGAATAACTACGAAGCGATTGAAAACATGTAAGTTTGTGCCAGACGTTGACAGGTCATGTCGGCAGTTGCCAGGTCCTTTCGGGTTCAGAGAAAGCCGCGTTGACCTTCGTTGCTTCACTGGGAACGACGGAGGAAGCAGACGAAGGAGGTGGCGGGAGGAGGAGGAGGTTAATAGGAAGTCGCAGATTTTAACGTGCCCTCACTGAACTGCACAAGGTCATTTGGGGACTGGGGGAGGAGAAGGAGGAGGAGAAGGAGGAGGAGAAGGGGGAGGAGGAGAGGAGAGGAGGAGGAGAAGGAGGAGGAGAAGGGGAGGAGAAGGGAGGAGAAGGAGGAGGAGAAGAGGAGGAGGAGGAGGAGAGGGGAGGAGGAGGAGAGGAGGGAGGAGAAGGAGGAGAATGGGGAGGAGAAGGAGGAGGAGAAGGAGGAGGAGAAGGGGGAGGAGAAGGAGGAGGAGGAGGAGAAGGAGGAGGAGAAGGGGGAGGAGAAGGAGGAGGAGAAGGGGGAGGAGAAGGGGGAGGAGGAGGAGAAGAGGAGGAGAAGGGGGAGGAGAAGGAGGAATGTCAAATAATAATAATAATGGAAATTTGTAAAGCGCCTACCCTGCGGCTCAAAGCGCTGAACAAGCATACACACATAATGTACATCGAGATGGAAAATGTTATCCCCCCCAAAAATTTTAAAAAATGAGTGGGCTTCGTTAAACAAAAATCGTTATCTCTTCTACTGTGATAAGCTTGTGACCCGTTATAAAGAGGACGAACACACACACACGCACACACACACACACACACACACACACACACACACACACACACACGCGCGCGCGCGCGCACCCCCACCCCCCAGCTCTCTCTCTCTCTCTCTCTCACACACACAATCACTCTCTCTCTCTCTCTCTCACACACACACATACACATACACGCACGCACTCACATACGCACGTACGCACGCACACACGCACGCACGTACGCACGCTCACACATGACACACGCACGCACGCGCGCGCACGCGAGCATCCGTGACAGGCTGACAGCTTTTGGAAAAAGAATGAAATAAAACACATACACACTGACACAAAACCAACCAAACAACAACAAATACCAAACACAACTTGACACACACCACACACACACACACACACACACACACACACACACACACACACACACACACACAACCAACCAAACAGCAACAAACAAAACTTGACACGGACAGGCACACAAAACCAACCAAACAACAACAAATACCAAACAAAAGTTGACACTGACATGCACACAAAACCAACCAAACAACAAATACTGACCAAACACACAAATCGAGTAATTTTCGCCTACGGTAACTGCACACCCTGGTGAATGGGAAGCATACTGTATATATGCTTACAACCTTGGAAAGGACATAAACCTGGCCCGGCTGGACTGACGAGGGCATGGACAAGACGCGCCTTTGTTCCCCGCCAGTGGGGGGGGGGGGGGGGGGGGGGGGTGAGAGATGAAGTGTAAACGGCAGTGATATCACTGAAGATCACAGTCACACCACAGCATGTAGTGTACCCACTGAGGGAGCTCACTCAGTGTATCTTGTAGTGTGTCTGCACTGATAAACCACGATGGCGTCCCCAGGCCTATCACTAGCCTACTGTGCACAGGAGTTGGCTTGAAATCCGCGCGTGCATCACATCAACGAGTGCAGTGGGAACTACGGCACGTGCAACGCGGACATTGCTTTCAGGGCCTGTCAGTGGTCGGAACCGGCACAGGCTGGCCACAGTCACGGTTTCCGATAACGTGTCGCTTGACGGCAAACTGAACACGTCGCTTTAGTTCGCAGTCTGAAATCAGTTTAGTTCGCAGTCTGAAATCAGTTTAGTTCGCAGTCTGAAATCACTCGTCGAATCGGCTCTATCCGCCAGTACCTGATTGCTGCTGTTGCAACCCCGAAAACAGTCTCGTTTGCGCCTTTGTTTTCTGTAAGGTAGACTGACAGTGTCTTCCACTGACTGGTCTGCCCACCACTTTCCGTTTTCACTAGACTAAACGGTAAAGTTCACCGGGTTCGCAGCGACGCCAGCTGGATTTCAAAGCACTCAGACCTGATAATGTGCAACCAGTCTTCTGGCTATTGGCATTAGTTCAGTGCCGATCCATGCCAGAATAGATTACAAACTGTTAACTGTCACTACAAATTCTTCTCTAACTCGTTCCCTGCCGGCATCTCTGACGTTATCACCGAGTACACCCCTTCCAGGCAGCTTCGTTCTTCCGTTGCAGACACCGGCACGCGGCCGGATACTTTGCGCAGCATCTCCCAAAAGAATGTGATGCCAAAAGCAAAACGGCTTTGGCCAACGTTATCTGGCTGTGCTCCAATGCAATGGAACTCTTTCCCTTTTCAGTGAGTGACATGCGGCGTCACATTCCGTCCTCCAGTGCCTTCAGGTCTGCAGCGCAACAGACAACAGCACAACAGCTGACTTCAAACCATTCTGTCTTCTTTCCTTTGCCCCTCCGCCCTCCCTTTCTGTCGGCCTGTACCCGTTCAATGTGTGTCAGTGTGTGTGTGTGTTTGTATTTGTGCCTGAGAGAGAGAGAGAGAGAGAGAGAGAGAGAGAGAGAGAGAGAGAGAGAGAGAGAGAGAGAGAGAGAGAGGTGTGTGTGTGTGTGTGTGTGTGTGTGTGTGTGCGTGTGTGTGCGTGTCAAACTCCAAGCACTGGTTTACGGCATCCTTCCTTCAACCACTGCCGTATTTAGTTACGCCATAGGGTCCAGAAAACTGTCAGCTAACGAGCAGTTTTTGTTGGTGCTCGAACAGTGGTACGTTTGTTACCAACAACTCAAATAAAACAAGGCGTGTCATCTACAGCTGCGCATCCATCCGAGGACATGAAGCCCACATCATCATCATATAGCCTCGCTCCAACAAAGTTTACACCACCACAAATAAAACCACCATCGTTTGAATCGAGACGGAACTCTTTTTTTTTTTTTAATTTTCAGTTTACCCGGGGTGGATGCGTCTCATGTTTAGTGCGTGCTTTGGCGCTAGGTTGCTTCTACAGTCACAGTAGTACCCGAACCTTTCGGAGGGCGCTGACCGCGTCGCTGGACAGCTGCGCGGAGATAAAGAGTGCCCCTTTAGTGGCGTAACTAATTCTGGCAGAGTTTGGAGGAAGGTGCCGGAAAGCGATGTTCGGAGTGTGTGTGTGTGCGTGTCACTATGTGTGTGTGTGTGTGTGTGTGTGTGTGTGTGTGTGTGTGTGTGTGTGTGTGTGTGTGTGTGTGTGTGTGTGTTGTTAGTGTGTGTGTGTGTGTGTGTGTGTGTGTGTGTGTGTGTATGTGTATGTGTGTGTATGTCACTAGTGTGTGTGTGTGTGTGTGTGTGGTGTGTGTGTGTGTGTGTGTGTGGTGTGTGTGTGTGTGTGTGCGTGTATGTGTGTGTATGTCACTCGTGTGTGTGTGTGTGTGTGTGTGTGTGTGTGTGTGTGTGTGTGTGTGTGTGTGGTTGTGTGTGAGGTGTGCGAGGAATATAACATGTTTATATGTTATTTTGGGATTTTATGCATACCTTTTATTGACTGTAAAGCGCGGCGTGGTCACCGTTGCGGGAGAGACTGATTGATATACCGCACTACTGAATTTGTTTAATGACCGCTACTTCAAGTGCCACATGCCACAGACTGATACCACCGGGCGCCGGACGGCAAGTCAGTCGGTGTAGTCACATCAGTCACCTCAGTCATCCAGAGACCGCCTCGTCCAGCCAGACTTGAGGGTTCAAACCATGGAGGTACAGTTATCACTCAATCCGCGCCGCCAGGTCATATAGGTGTAGTCAGTCCGCGGGTTAAACCGCTACGCCGGCTTACTGCACTCAACAGAGCACCCGCGGCCACGACCTAATCAACCCCGAATTAAGGTCATATCACAATCCATCATCCAAATTACACGTCATGCATTATGAGTCCAGCTCAGCATCATAACACTGACACTGACGTCACTTGTTGAATTTGAACAAACTCACAGACCGGTAGGGCTGAAACTGTATTGGAAAGGCCGGCAGAATTAATTCCCCTTGGCGTCAGTAAAACTGAGAAACTCGACGCGGGGCTGACTCATGCCGCGAGATGCGAGAGAGAGAGAGAGAGAGAGAGAGAGAGAGAGAGAGAGAGAGAGAGAGAGAGAGAGAGAAGGGGGGGGGGGGGGACTGAGAGAGAGAGAGAGGGTGGGAGACAGTGACACTGTGAGGGAGAGAGAGAGAGCCGGAGAGAGACTCGAGAGGGGAAGGAGGGAGGGAGAGAAAGAGAGAGGGGGGAGGAGACGGAGAGAGACGGTGGGGGGAGGGGGTTAGGAGAGAGAGAGAGAGAGAGGAGAGAGAGGAGAGAGAGAGAGAGAGGCCGGGAGAAAGACTGAGAGAGAGGGAGAGACTGAGAGACGCTTTGACGGTTTATTTATTGTCTTGTCAGCGTCAGCTTACAAGCCCACACAAGACAAGTGGGTAAAGACAGGCACAGGCGATACTATGATGCACCGTGTAGCTTCCTTCGCTGACAAAAGTACTGTATCAACAAACGCTCTTGACTGCGGCATCCGTTTACGAGTGCGGGGTTCTCCTTCAACTGGGGTCTGCAAGCGAGGCTCTGCCGAGGTGCAACGGAGATACTCTGACTCAGTGAATTTGTAAGCGCCGCAAAATGCGATCGAACGGAAACCTAGCTATGCCTTGCTTGCCAACATTCTCAGTGTCACACACACACACACACACACACACACACACACACACACATATATATATATATATATATATATATATATATATATATATATATATATACTAAATAAACACGGGCATAGATTGGAATGTACATTCCGTATAGTCACACACACACACACACACACACACACACATATAGATAGATATATAAACTACATGCACATACGTACGAGAGAGAGAGAGAGAGAGAGAGAGAGAGAGAGAGAGAGAGAGAGAGAGAGAGAGAGAGAGAGAAAGAGGCTGGGGGTTGCAACAGTTCCAGACTGAGTGTGGAGACAGAGCCGGCTGCAGGAGGGGTCGTATCGCGGGGCACGAAGCGGCAGCGATGACAGAAGCCAGCGCGAACTGTCCGGCCGATAATAAACTGACGTGAGTAACAAACTACTCATGCCTCCGCACAGCGCTGAGTCAAAGAGTGTGGCCGGCGGCAGACACAGCAACGAGACACGCTCGTTCCCTCTGCCATGACACACACGCGCTTGTTCCTTCCCCTCGCTATCACTCACCGCTCTAATGCCATGAACTGAATCACGCAGACGACAAAATAGTCCCACGGCGCGTCGCAATTGACGTGACAATCGGCACACCGCTGGCAAACCTGTGGAGGGAAAGTGAAACACCACGCCACGATCCCATGACCTGGTCGTAGTTCCGCTTTGTTTCCTTCACCGACTTACAAACAAATCAGCGGAAGGAACTAGTGAGAGGGCTCGTTGATATTCTTGCGCGCACTGCTCCAGCCGGTCTACTTACACAAGGAAGCAGACGGCATAGGATCGCTGACGGCAGCAGACGAAACGGTAAGAAGTGGTAACTTGGCTTGTTTGATTGCTAACTGGCGTAGGGCTTGTGCAAACATGTGACAGTGTTGGTAGAGTAACTTTGCTGCATGTTACGACTTTGCTTTCATAAAGGCCTACCCGCTGCGGGGGCGCAGAAGCTGCCGCCTTGGTGCACGTATTAAATGGGCGCGGTCGGCACCGGAAAATCGGCACCAGAAGCAGCAGATCCTTTGTGCTGGTGTATTTCGACAGGAGAGACCGGTTAACTCGTTTTAATCCGTGGATGTAGCATTTGCACCCAACACTATGTAGGGCTGCGCTGGGCCTTGATGTGCTTGGCAACTGTCGAGTGTTGGAGGCCAATAATGCATGGAATGTGGGATGCTCGTGCAATCGATACACTGCAGTCTGAGTTTAAAATCCTCGGCAGAGCTCGTGACGCGAACGGCAGAAAAGAAAAAAAAGGAACGCGTTATTTTCCGCACACTGGCGGTCAAAATGCTGTGAGCCTAGCACTATCATGCGCAGTTGAATTGGCTCGAGTCAAGTCGGGGTGTGAAGTGGGAAGTAAATTGACGAAGTGGGAAGTAAATTGATTAAAATGTTGTGACATGATTATAAATTATTTAACTTTATCTTCGCAGTAGTTTATCGTGATTTCAGTCTAGCTCGCTCTGTCTCTTTTGACTTCATTCAGTCCCCCCCCCCCCCCCCCCCCCCCCCCCCCCGAACTTTCTCTGTGCCCGACTTTCTCTCACCCTGCCCCCGGCCCCCCTACCCCCGGCCTCCCGGCCCCATGGCTTTTCTCTGTTCGCCCGTCTTCTCCGCCACGGCCTTTTCTCCCCCCTTCTTTCTTTCTCCCTCTCTCTCTTCTCTTCCCCCCCCCTCCCCCAGTAGTCTTTGCCTCGTCCCCCCCCCCCCCACCGGCCTCTCAGCTCCCCCCACCTCCTGGCCTCTTTTCACCTCTCGCAGTCTCTCCCTCTCTTTCTCCCCCCCCCCCCCTCACCTTTCTCCTCACCACTTCTCTCCCTGGTCTTCCTCATCAGTCGTCCTCCTGCCCCATCGGTCTTTGTAACCCCCCCCCCCCCCCCACACACACAGAGTCTTCCTCAGTCTTTTCCTCCCCTCCTCCACTCCTCCGTCTTTCGTCCCCCCCCCCTCCCCCACCGTCGTCGCGAGATGACTGTGCAGTTGACAGGACGTTAAAGTCCACCAACCAGCCGTCGATCACTTAGTTCCTCCTCAGTAGTTCTCAAAGTACAACTGAACTCCGGAGCAGAGCGGATGGTAACGGACGAGGGGGTAGACACACCGGCGTACCTGAAACAGAGGTCATGTAAAGATATAAAGTTCTATATGTAAATGCAGGTGCATAAAGCAGGGTAAACAGTATAGACAGCGAAGCGCCTCTTTCTTCGTACACAGTTCGATTCATCTTTTCCCCCCCCCCCCCCCCCCCCCCCTCTTCCTCCTCCTTCACCCACACCTTCTCAGCCACTGTCTCGTCCCGTAACTGGGGGTCACGGATACAGAAGCTGAGTTCATTGTGCTGGGCGAGCTCTCAGCGGTTCATATCTTCTGCCAGCAGTTCTGTCCGCTTTCTGCGTTTCTGTCGGTCAGCTTCATTTTCCACACCACAAGTCTTCGACTCCCCGTAGTGGCCCTCCACTGCAAAGCGATGGGCGCCGCGATGGACCGGCCTTGTGACTTGACACTAACAGTTGTTGGTCCACTTTCCCCTGCTGTTCTCAACTCGCTTCGCGTTGCATCAGCCATGGGTTTCCCCGTTAGTCACAGGATGTACATCCGTTCATTCGCTGTCCCTGCCTCATGTCTCAGTTTTTCAAGTTTCTGTCTGTGTCTGTCTGCCTTTGTCTCTGTAGCTGTCTGTGTGTGTGTCTGCCTTTGTAGCAAACTCCAAGCTCTGGTTTACGACATCCTTCCTTTGGAGGAAGGTGCCGAAAGCGATGCTCGGAGTGTGCCTTTGTAGCTGTCTGTGTGTGTGTCTGCCTATGACTCTGTAGCTCTTTGCCTGTTTTTGCCGCTGTAGCTGTTTTTCTGTCTGACTGCGTTTGTCTGTGTAGCTGTGTGTGTGGCTGCCTTTGTAGCTGTCTGTATGCCTTTGTCTCTGTAGCTGTCTGTGTGTGGCTGCCTTTGTCTCTGTAGCTGTGTCTGTATGTCTGCCTTTGTCTCTGTAGCTGTCTGTGTCTGTCTGCCTTTATCTTTGTCTCTGTAGCTGTCTCTGTCTGTCAGCCTTTGTCTCTGTATCTGTGTACGTCTGCCTTTGTCTCTGTAGCTGTCTGTGTCTGTCTGCCATTGTCATATATCTGTCTCTGTCTGCCTTTGCGGCTTTGTCTCTATAGCGGTGTCTGTCTCTCTGCCTTTGTCTCGGTAGCTGTGTCTGTCTCTCTGCCTTTGTCTCTGTAGCTGTTTGTGTCTGCCTTTGTCTCTGTAGCTGTCTGTGTCTGTCTGCCATTGTCTCTGTAGCTGTCTGTGTCTGTCTGTATTCCTTTGTCTTTGTGTCTGTCTGCCTTTGTCTCTGTAGCTGTTTGTGTCTGTCTGCCTTTGTCTCTGTAGCTGTCTGTGTCTGTCTGCCATTGTCTCTGTAGCTGTCTGTGTCTGTCTGTATTCCTCTGTCTTTGTGTCTGTCTGTCTTTGTCTCTGTAGCTGTCTGTGTCTGTCGGTCTGCCTGCCCTACGGTGGACCGCGCGTGAGAATCCAGTAGATTTCTAAGTAACTCTGTTTCGAGATGACTGATGGGGAGTCCCGTGGACCCATGGATAGTAAAACAATCATTTTGTCTCTGTCGCCCGCTCTCACGCCGATCGACAAGACATGCCCCCTCTCCCTCTTCACTCCGTGTGCGCGCCAACTCCTTGAGGGTCGTGCCCATCTCGCCTGCCCGTTGACGGCGCGAGCAGCCCGGTTTTTCACAAACAACGGCTGGGCGCGCGGTGCTCAGAGGTCCATCCCCATGACACAACACCGGGTCACAGTGACCCAGTCGGCGCCTTCAGCTTGGCTGGCGTTGGGTTCGCTAACTGAAAACAACGGTCGAACCGAAAATAGTGGATCTCTCCCTGTCGATTAAGGTTCATTGGTGGGTTCATTGACCCGTACCCGTTCGCGGAAAACTGGCTCCCTCAGGCCAAGGCATCACACTTCTCTCTATCGATTTGCGGCAGACTCATCACTTGTCCAACGTGAAGCTTAGCGAGCGAGCGAGCGAGCGAGAGAGAGAGAGAGAGAGAGAGAGAGAGAGAGAGAGAGAGAGAGAGAGAGCTCGAACTCGAAAACTTTATTTTACAAGGATTGTAGTTTATGTTCAGTCAAAAACCTAACAACTAGTGCACTCTTTGCAATTAAGGGCTTACTGATAAATAATATATAAATTAATATTACTTATATATACATAATATAGGCATGAATGAGTGAGTGAAACGTTATACATGAGAATTTCCACACAAAACGTAGCTACTCACACAGAGAGAGAGAGAGAGAGAGAGAGAGAGAGAGAGAGAGAGAGGATCCTAATGTGAAAAGTTCATATTTCCGTTAACTGTAGCCCAGAAACGTAACAAAACTACATGTATAGTAATTTTGATTACACTTGGATATGATAAGGAAGGACAAAGTGACACTGAATTAAGTCAGCATTATTCAAGGTATTATTGTTTGATTTTGTCGCTGATTAATTTGTGTCATTTTTATTTCTATCTAATCAAATTGCATTTGTATTTTAATTTATCTCATTTCTGTCTGAAAATAGCGTCAGTGGTGGGATGCTAATCACATGCTTTTGTAGTTTACCATTTCTGTTGTATGTGCACGTGTTTACCGATTTACTTGACACGTTTTGTGTAGGTTCTGAATTTACATTGCATGTTGTGTGTGTGTACAGATTTTGCAGAAGCGGCTGTAGTCTCAACCGTTAAACCGCCAACATGTCTGACAAACCCAGCGTTGAAGAGGTCACCAAATTCGACAAGTCCAAGTTGAAAAAGACTGACACACAGGAAAAGAACACTTTGCCAACGAAAGAAAGTGAGTGATATCGCCTTCTCTCAATCCCCCTGTGGGGTCTTTTATAGGAGGGAGGGAGAGAGAGAGAGAGAGAGAGAGAGAGAGAGAGAGTAAACTGAAGCGTTTTATAAAAACAAAAATAAAAGAATTAAAAAAAAGCCCTTCACACATACACAAAACAAGCACAAGGAGATGCAGGGGAACGTTGACTGGGAAAGCCCCCCCAACCCCTATGCCGCCCCCCGCCCTTTCCCAGACAGACAACAAACACGGTGTGGAAACTACCGGGGGTTAGCCGAGGGCTGAGCTGGCCAAACAACAGCGTCGCGTAATCGTTTCATCCTCTCTTCAAAATGACTTCGTTTCTTCCACTCTTGAGCTTACTTAATGCCTCCTCCCCACATTTTGTTTTTACTACGGCAAAGGTCCTTTGAGTTTTGTTCTCTTAGTGCGACTATGTGGCCAAATGTTAGAGCGTTCCTTTGTGACGTGTGTGTGTGTGTGTGTGTGTGTGTTGTGAGTGTGTGTGTGAGTTGCGAACAAGGTTAGATTGTGTTGTCAAAACCATTTGAATTTGACTTGGATGCTCTTCTTTTGCTATTGTGTAAATGTGGCAGTTTCGTCCCAACTCCGCTGAGGTGGTGGTATTGACAGTTGTGCCACAGCGGCTGTTTCAGTGAATAGTGACACATGTTGAAAGATAATTTATTGTTCACATCGGCAGGGGTGTTTGCTGGAGTTATCCAGGCCAATCCCATGCCTGCATTGCTGCTGCATCAGTTCGTCTGTCACCCCCCCTCCCCCCCCCTCTCTCTCATCAAGGCTGGCTGTCATTGCTGCTGCATTCGTTTCGTCTGTCACACCCTCTCCACTCTTTCTCACCACCCCCCGTCTCTCTCATGAAAGCTGGCTCTTTCTGACGCTCCACTCACTGTCTTCCCCCCCCCCCTTCTCCTGCCTCCCCCCCCCTCCCCCCCCCCCATTAAGGCTGGCTGTCATTGCTGCTGCATGCGTTTCGTCTGTCACATCCTGTCCACCACCCCCCCTCTCCACACACACACACACACACGCACACATGAAGGCTGCACGCATTTTTTGTCCATCGCAACTGGCATCCACTCCAAGGCTGGCTCTCATCCGTCGGCTTTTCTTCAGGAAAAAAAGAAGAAAAAAGGAGTGGAGAGGTTTTCCTGCTTGTGCTGGCTGGGTGCAGTGCCATCTGCTGGGGGTGGAGAAGGGGTGCTGGGGGGGGGGGGGGGGGGGGTGGGTGGTAGCTGAAACGTGGCCGGTGAAATCAGAGCCTGAGACGATGGCAGCACCTTTGTGCGCTTTCCATCGAGCGGTTGATGCTCCCGCAGGGTGATGGCTGTTGGTTGGCACCGCCGTCTTTATCCCGTGCTTCCCCCCCTCCAACCCCCTCCTTCCCCTTTATGTTGGGATCCTCCCCGTGTCCTGTGCCAGTTTCATTGACCCGCAGGGGTGGGGGGTGGGGTGGGGGGGTGGTATTGCAGTCCAGCTAAAGTCGGAGAAGCCAGTGGCAGAGTTGTCACTCAGACATGCTCTGCTGTCGCTGTTTTCGTCGCCGTTTCGTTACTGTACCTCTGCACTGTCATCGTCACTCAGTGCTCATCGCCAGTATTACGTGTAATTATAGTGACTGTTCGCCTTGTCAGCACGCGGTTGTCGACCCTGGGGAGTTCACATAGCTATATGCGTGACTGAAATGATGGAATGTATCGCGCGGGAGGTGCAAAGGGCCATTTCAGTGTGGTGGTCATGTGGCATTTAGAAGCGAGGCTTACTTCACCACACACACACACACACTCTCTCTCTCTCTCTCTCGCTCACTCGCTCGCTCACTCACTCACTCGCTCACAACACACACACACACACACACACACACACACACACACACACTCTCACTCAATCACACAACACACACAACACACACACAACACACACACACACACACACACACACTCAATCACACACACACACACACACAGT
The DNA here is from genome assembly GCA_018857735.1 of Alviniconcha marisindica. Classification (NCBI taxonomy): domain Eukaryota; kingdom Metazoa; phylum Mollusca; class Gastropoda; family Provannidae; genus Alviniconcha; species Alviniconcha marisindica. Next base: position 26,283 of record JABMCL010001942.1, read on the forward strand.
ATACGTGAGACATACGCGCGCACACTCCCCATCGACTGTCGCCGTATGCGAAGCTCAAGCACTGCCTGGCAATAAACTTAACGGTCCGCTCACTGGGTGTAGGTCCGTGCACACGTACGTACACCAACATTCTTTCCCACACGCCTTGTTTCGCGCATTCTCCGCCTGCCTGAAGCCCCCGCTCCCTGGCCCTCAGCGGCTCGAGGCCTTTCCGCTTCCTGGGCACAGAGGTACATGGAGCGTCGCTCCACTTCTTGGTTCTGTGTGTGCACGTGGGGAACTCCGACACCACTCTGTGGCAGACAGTGCACGTGACGAAGCAGCTCCAGCTTGGCTGAGCCTCGGTTCGTCGCTTAAACTCTTGACAGAATACGTCAGACGTACCTTTTCCTCCCGTTTTGGCGCAGGCGCATGAGAATGTAAGATTTGACACGGCAGTAGAAATTACCGGTTGTTATATTGGGAACTTCAGTTCTGACTTGGCTTTTATGTAAATTTTTACTCCCAGTCATTCGGTGAAGTATTTTTCCTTCCTTTGTGGACAGCTGAGGCATGCAGCTGCCACATTAAATTTCAGGCCTCGTGTACAAGTTGCTCAAAGGAGATGTTCAGTTTGTGTTCACACTGTCCGTCCGTTATTGAATAGCCAAGGAGACCGTTGGGCTCAGTGAGGTTGCATGAAGCTTAACCCCCCCCCCCATCCGAAAAAGAAGAAGAAGAAATCAACAAGCATGATATTAGTAAATGAGGACATGAACTTTGTGTTGAATGCTTTATCACCTGCAATTTTCTCATGTTTTAGCGTTTGGTCATAGGCGGAGAGAAAAAAGGGGTGGGGGTGGGGGTGCGTTTGTCTGTGTGTGTATTTCACTTTGTTCACTCGATTTTGAGCGTGAAACAAAACAGTCGGTAACTGAGTAGTACTGTGATGACGAAACTCACCAAAACAGCAAGTGAAGACTGTCAGCGTTCTTCATAGTAAGTAAGTAAATTGGTGTTTTACGCCCAGTCAACCAATGGTTCTTCACAGCAGTTGGATAGAACGGAACTCGTCTTTAAGGCTGCATACAGTGAAACGGTCAGTAGAACGGGTGCTGAGATGCAGTTCATCCTTGTCGGTGAAATACCGTGCCATAGAAATGACCGTAACGCTCAGTATAAGTTGTAGTAGTAGCAGCAGCAGCAGCAGCAGTAGTAGTAGTAGTAACATTACTACTACTACTACTAAACACACTGAAAGAAACCGTCTCCCTGGTCACAGTCCGTGTAGAGTTGCAAACAGTATATATACATACAAGTCACTGATGTCTAGTGCCATGATCACCTCTCCTCTGTGCTGTGTTTCCGACCCCCTTTCAAGTGCCTGTGCCTCCACGCGTGCACAGTGTTTAGAGATCGGCAGTATGGTGTTTTCAATGTGTACGGCGTTTGGGTTTGTCCTGCGCCTGTGAGGTCGCCTGTACAGTAAGGACACTGCCAGTGTGGAGCGCACCATATGGTGCAAGTTGCTGACTGCCCAGTGCATGCGATAAAAAGTGTGGACAAGTGCCTGTGATACCATCACATCATCATATGCAGCCTGTATGCGAGCTGAGCTGTACACGCCACGAATACAACTTGTTTTTCTATGCCAGCCTGCAACAGTGAGCCGGTTTGGCCCAGCGGTAAGGCGTTAGGTTGGTAAACGGAAGGACCTCGGTTCGATACCGCTTCGGCTCTCCTTTCTCTTCAAAAAGGTTGTGGTTTGTGGACACTGTCTTGTGACTTTGTCCATCACTTCCTACTGAAACATTAAAATGGCTCTCATCGCTGCTCCTCTTAATGCAGGAATCGTTCTGGTGGTGACAGCGTAGCGATAGGTATATAATCTCCCTCTCCCCCCCTCCCCCCTCCATACCCCCTCCCCCCCTTCTCCCCGTCCCTAATAAGCCTTATGGTTTCTGTGGACGTTAAGCACCATGTTTACTTGCTTACTGTCTGCCCAATTTCTGTATGGCTGCGTAAAGTGTGAGGTTTTGACTGTAAGCTACCTGCGTGCATTCTGTGCACACTATTCCGTCTTGGGTAGACTGGAAAGTGGGACTGGTCAGAAGGAAGACAACAACAAACACTCTTTGCTTTGGTGCGTCTGTGGAACGCTGGCGCCGGAGACGTTGTGCGAGTTTTTGCAGCAGCAACAGACTCGCGGCGGAGTGGTACGGCCGCATTGACTGCCAACCAGACTCGCGCGTCAAGTGGAAGAAGGTGGTGGCGAACTGGGCGCGGTTTTGGTGATGCTTTACCGGAGAGACTGTCCCGTCCCCGTTGTAGCTGTGGTTGTGCCAGGCTCCCAGCCGTCGACTGCTGTGCTGCCAACTTGGGGCTGACCTAACCAACCCCTCACAGTTAACAGTGCCGCCAGCTTGGGACTGACATACCTCTCACAATTAGTATTGATGCCAACTTGGGACAGACCAGACCTCTCACAATTAGTATTGATGCCAACTTGGGACAGACCAGACCTCTCACAATTAGTATTGATGCCAACTTGGGACAGACCAGACCTCTCACAATTAGTATTGATGCCAACTTGGGACAGACCAGACCTCTCACAATTAGTATTGATGCCAACTTGGGACAGACCAGACCTCTCACAATTAGTATTGATGCCAACTTGGGACAGACCAGACCTCTCACAATTAGTATTGATGCCAACTTGGGACTGACCAGACCTCTCACAGTTAGCTAGTGATGCCACTTGGGACCGACGAACCTCTCACAATTAGTATTGATGCCAACTTGGGACAGACCAGACCTCTCACAATTAGTATTGATGCCAACTTGGGACAGACCAGACCTCTCACAATTAGTATTGATGCCAACTTGGGACAGACCAGACCTCTCACAATTAGTATTGATGCCAACTTGGGACTGACCAGACCTCTCACAATTAGTATTGATGCCAACTTGGGACAGACCAGACCTCTCACAATTAGTATTGATGCCAACTTGGGACAGACCAGACCTCTCACAATTAGTATTGATGCCAACTTGGGACTGACCAGACCTCTCACAGCTAGCTGTGATGCCTCCTTGGGACCGAGTGAACCCCTCACAGTTAGCAGTGCCTGTGGATGACATTTCTAACCGAAAAAAAATAAGAAGAAAAAAGAAGTAAAAATTGTTTAACACCGGTGACTGCTAGCGTTGTCAAGGGCGCACTGAGATCGTTGTGCAGGTTCAATAACGAAAGGCCGTGGCCAGTGTTCGATAATAACGTACGTATCCCAGTGCCCTGGCGGCACCTGGGTTGGCAGCACAGGCACAGCACAAAGCGCGATATTGCAGAATAATGAGAGTGACGGCTGTCGTTACTCCAGGTGGGCTTCGAACGTTACGCTCAGGATGTCGATCTGTAGACCAGGTGTTGCCTTTCCTTATCTGACCAACATTCGACAAGTCAACAACGACAACACGCACACACCACCACACACACACACACACACACACACACACACACACACACACACACACACACACAAAACAAGAACCCAAAACAACAACAAAAACCAAAAACAACCAACGTGTGCTCAAAAACAACAACAACAACAAAAAACAAGCAAAACAACAACAAAAACGCTAAAAAACAAAAAAACAAAAAACACACACCCTGAACCAAGAAAACAACAAGTGGAATGTGGCCGTGGGTGGCGTTTTTTAGAAACATCTTCGGCGTTGTAGCCCCTGAAGAAATGTTTTGTATGTCTTTGAGCAGCCATTGTGCGACGGAGTTGGCAGCCAATTATTGGACACAGTTTGCTCGTGATTTACTGTCCAGTGACCTTCTTTTCTGCGGATGAGGAGTGTTGATCTTTGCTGGAGTAACACGTCTGACATTTGATACAGCGTTGTGACGTATCTGACAGTCGATACAGCATTGTGACCTATCTCTGACAATGGATACATCGTTGTGACATATCTGACAGGCGATACAGCGTTCTGACCTATCGCTTGACAGTGGATACAGCATTGTGACGTATCTGACCGTCGATACAAGGTTGTGAACTATCCCTGACAGTGGATATATCGTTGTGACCTATCTCTGACAGTCCATACATCGTTGTGACCTATCTCTGACAGTCCATACAGCGTTGTGACCTATCTCTGACAGTCCATACAGCGTTGTGACCTATCTCTTGACAGTCCATACAGCGTTGTGACCTATCTCTGACAGTCGATACAGCGTTGTGACCTATCTCTGACAGTCGATACAGCGTTGTGACATATCTTTTGACAGTCGATACAGCGTTGTGACCTACCTCTTGAAAGTCGACACAGCATTGTGACGTATATCACAGTCGATGCAGCGTTGTGACGTATCTGACAGTCGATACAGCATTGTGACCTATCTCTTGACAGTTGATACAGGGTTGTGACGTATCTGACAGTCGATACAGCGTTGTGACCTATCTCTTGACAGTCGATACAGCGTTGTGATGTATCTGACAGTCGAGACAGCGTTGTGACCTATCTCTTGACAGTCGATACAGCGTTGTGATGTATCTGACAGTCGATACAGCGTTGTGACCTATCTCTTCACAGTCGATACAGCGTTGTGACCCATGTCTTGACAGTCGATACAGCGTTGTGACCCATCTCTTGACAGTCGATACAGCGTTGTGACGTATCTGACAGCCATACAGCGTTGTGACCTATTTCTTGACAGCCGATACAGCGTTGTGACGTATCTGACAGTCGATACAGCGTTGACCTATCTCTTGACAGTCGATACAGCGTTGTGACGTATCTCTGACAGTGGTTACAGCATTGTGACGTATCTTTGACAGTGGATACAGCGTTGTGACCTGTTTGACAGTCGATACAGGGTTGTGACATATCTGACAGTCGATGCAGCGTTGTGACCTATCTCTGACAGTGGATACAGCGTTGTGACTTATCTCTGACAGTGGATACAGCGTTGTGACCTAGTTGTGACCTATCTCTGACAGTCGAAACAGCGGCGTGGCCTATTTGACAGTCGATAGTGTTGTGGCCTAAAGCCCGTTCTTAACTGGGCGAATGTTTCTTCGCGAACCAAGTTGGAAGTGTTCGGCGAAGCTAGTTGGTTCTTAATTGGGCGAACTTTTCTTCGCGAACCTAGTTGGAAGTATTCGTCGAAGCTATATTCGGGGTCCAAAAAGCTTCGCTCAACATGTTCTGGGAACATTCGCCCTATTCGACGATCATTGCCTCTGATTGGCTGAGAGCAGAGCTTTCCTGTGGATGAAGAAAAAATAAAAATAAAAATGGATGACGGTGTCGCTCGCTTCGGAGGGAATTTGTTTATTTGTTGACTTGCGGGAGGCGCAGCCTTGTCTCGGAGACCCAGAAAGAGATAGTAGTTAGTTGAATTACCCTGTGAGGGATGATGAAAGTATATATTGACTTGACTTTAGCCTACATTTTCGATCATGCTAAGAAGCTTGCATTTCATTACAAGCCAGTTGAGAACGAAGTAAAGTTTTGACTGTCCGAACCATGTTCGGCGAACTAAAAGTTCAATTAAGAAACGAATCATAGTTCGTCGAAGTGTCCGAAGTATGTTCTGCGAGGTGATAGGCCTCGTAGTTTTTCTTGCCATGTTCAGGCACCATTGCATTAAGTATACGAGGTGGCGGGGTTTAGTTGGGAGAATCCAACACGGCCCAGCTGAACGCGCACATTCAACCGCCTAACCCATGATTTATAAAAGCTTATGACACACATACACAACACACAACACACTCACAGATTCAGTTGGGAGAATCCAACACGGCCCAGCAGAAAGAGCGCATTCAACCGCCTAACCCTTGATTTACCAAAAATCTTTTGAGGCGCGCGCGCGCGCGCGCGCGCGCGCACACACACACAACACACAACACACACACACACACACACACACACACACACACACACACACACACACACACAGAGTTTGAAAGCCTTTCGTGTGTGTGTGTGTGTGTGTGTGGATGTTGTCACACTTGCAGAACAAGCCGAGTGAGTTGACATAACTGTAGAGTGACGGAAAACTGTTATGCCAACCGACCGCCCTTTGTGAACCAAGCCAACTACAACGAGGCACGAATAGCGCAGTTTTATTGATAGCTATTGAAGGCTGGTCCTCCTTCTTCATTGATATGCACTGGAACCGCCGTGGTGAAAGCTGATCCATGCTCGCCGTAAACAGTATAATTACAATCAGTTTTGAGTGGAAGGAGCGTTCAGGGGGAAGTAGTTCAGTCTGGAATACCCATACAGGGCATTGCTGTGTAGCCGTGTGGAAGACGGGCTGTAGTACAAGTGCAAGTGTGCGTGAAAGGGGCGGAACGGCGGGGAGAAAGAGAGGAGAGGGGGGGGGGGGGGGGGGGGGGGGGGGGGGGAAGAGAGATAGGGGAGAGAAAGAGAGAGAGGGGTGGAGGGGGTAAGACAGAGAGAAGAGTAAGTAAGTGAATTGGTGTTTTACGCCCAGTCAGCCAGTGCGGTTATATCAGGGCGATAGGAGAGAAGAGAGGGACAGGGGGTGGGTTGTATGTATGTGAGAGAGGGAGACAGAAAAGGAAAGGAAGAGGTTGTGTGTGTGTTTGTGTTTTGTATGTGTGTGCGTGCGTGCATGTGTACGTGCGCGCGCGCGCGCGTTTTTTGTTGTGTGTGTGTGTGTGTGTGTGTGTGTGTGTGTGTGTGAGAGAGAGAGAGAGAGAGAGAGAGAGAGAGAGAGAGAGAGAAGAAACTGGTTGTGCTGGGCTGGTCACATACGTTTAAACGACAGCTTTAAGGACAACAGTAATAATTAATGGCTACACTTGGCTTTTGTGACCTGGAACCTAGCAGCTCCTTTGTTTACAGCCTATGACCACGAGCACTGTTGATAAGAAGAGGCCCCCACGAGGATCATAAAAGAGCTGAAAAGTGGCCAGTGGTACTGGGCTGGTCGGAGGGACCGGAGTGTGGGCGTGTTACTGTTAGCACCCGGAGGATAAAGCTGCGTACGGTCATTGTACCGCAGGTAATCGGAGCGAACGGTTTCTGCGGAGAACACTTTCAACCTGACCTTGTTATCAGAAGTGTGTACCTGTAATGCTTGTTCCGATCTCGGCAGGTGCACAGTCTTGGTTTGTTTGGTAGTGGTCTTGATTTCGTTTCTGTGGCCGGTAGAATACAGGTGTGGTGGGCCAGCGACCTTCAGCTTCTGTCCAGTTTTTGATCATATTTCGTGTCAGTCTGACAGTCGTCACGGAGGGAGAGATCGATCGATATCGAAGAGGGCGGGAGGGAGGGAGGGAGGGAGAGAGAGAGAGAGAGAGAGAGAGAGAGAGAGAGAGAGAGAACGAATGGTTTATTGAATTAGGCCGTCTGCTCATGTCAAACAGGTGGGGGGGGGGGGGGGGGGGAAGTGGGGGGGGGGGGAGGCATTTTATATGCATAAACAATCATAACATCAGGACATTCCAGCAAAGATTCTGTCCCTACACACACACGCGCGCACACACCCACACACGCACAGACACGTACCAGCGCACGCACTCACGCAAGTTCGACCTCGCTCACACACGCATGCACACCCACAAACTCGCGGGCGAGCACACAGATAACACATACACACGCAAGCGCGCTTACAAGCACAACAAATGAGAAGGGGGGAAAAGGGAAAAAAGAACAATAATACAAAAGCATGTGATTCACAATACCCGATCAAGCTAGGACCGCGTTGCTCGAAGGCCTTGGAAATATAGATTGCTAGTGCAAAGGATAGTCTTGTATCTGCTAACAGGATTGCCACCTTAAAAGCAGATGGGCGGTTATAAAACTTAGCAGGCAAATAAGTTTCTCTTAGCGTTTTGTATTTTGGGCATACTAACAGAAAATGAATTTCTGATTCATTGGTGTTGCAGAATGGACAGGTAAAAATGTCTGGTGTTCTTTCTGAATATCGCAGACGATGTTTTTAAGGGGCGTACACCTAATCTGAATCTGACCAAATGTTTCCTTAAAACTGCTTTTTTAATGGTAAACAGATAATTTGCAAGAGAATGGCTTTAAAAAAAAATGAGGAATAGAACGCAAGACGGTCCTTTGAAGCCATAGCACTGTACCAGTCTTGAAGACAGAAGTCAATTAACCGCTGTCTAAACTCGCACAAAAATCTTTTCATATTACACACACCCTGGTTTTCCCAAACGAAGCCGAGAGAGAGAGAGAGAGAGAGAGAGAGAGAGAGAGAGAGAGAGAGAGAGAGAGAGAGAAAACTGAAGAATTTGTCTGTGCGGTCTGTGTTCAAGGTACTGAGGCTAGACTGTTCCAAAGGCAAAGCTGGACAAAATGTGAGAAACGGTTGGAGCGAATAATTATGGGCTTTTCTGAGCATGTGGAAACATTCAACCGAACCACTCCAACTGTGGACATGGTTGGCTCGTGGTTTTGCGGTCAGTCGGAAGTGCATCAGCAGACCGGCACGTCGGTACGCCTGTATGCTCACCCACACCCACAACCCCCATCACTCGCAAACCCATATCCCTCTCGCCCACAACCCCCTCACTCGCACACCCTCACTACTCCAGCTTCTCAACACCCCTCTCACCCACACCCACACCCTCTCACCCACACCCACACCCCCTCACCCACAACCCTCACGCGCAGCGCACCTTACCCCAACTCCGTCACCACACTCTCTCATGCACGTTTCAAATCCATAGCAGTCACCCCACGTGTCCGGAGTTGGTCTTTAATGTCTCCCGCCATAGTGTGACGGTGTGGTCATTAATTGCAAGGCATCCGGTTTCCCTGATCTTGCCTTGCTCTTGGGAACGCAGGCGTTTGAAGTGTGACCTTTTCACATTCACACACACACACACGATAATTGAACCGTCTAAGTTAGTCATTCTTGTTTCAGATTTAAAAACAAAACAAAGTTTAATCAAGTGAATAAGCTTACAAACCCGTACTGCCTAGCACACACGCACGCGCGCGCACACGCTCACATAGAAAGATAGGGGGGGGGGGGGGCAAAACAAGCAAACACAAAAGACAAGTGGATTAGTTTGATTCTTGGATTTTAACGTCCCGTCAGCCGGATAGGGTTTCCCCAGGACGAAAGCAAAGTGGGCATTGGGACTTACAGTAACTGGGCACTCACCCGGGGTACTTTGCCACTCAAGTCGACAGACCTTGTTTTAAACGTGTGCTCATTTTTTCTGTGTGTGCAGCCATCGAGCAGGAGAAGAAAGCGTCCTCATGACCACCATGCATACTCCACCTCATTGGGTCGTCCAGCCATGTGCGCATGCGCCGCTGTTTTGTGTGTGGCAACCGACCGGAAGTCTGCTGCACAACCGGAAGGGGCAATGACGTGTGTGATGGATGTCTCTGCCTTCATCGTCGCTTTCCTTATGCATTTGGCGTCATCATTACTTTTTTGTCTAAGTTTTTCATCTCTTTTGTAATTCCAAAAAAGCGTTTTGCTCATGTTTCGCGTTTTCTTTTAACTTTTCATGACTATTAAAGCGGGGTCCATTTTGTGCACCGGCTCACAATCAACAGCGCTGTGTTTTGGTGTTCTCTCTCACTGTCTCGTGTGTGTGTGTGTGTGTGTGTGTGTGTGTGTGTGTGTGTGTGTCTCTCTCTTTCTCACTCTTCGTGTGTGTGTGTGTGTTTTCATGTGTGAGCACGCGCGCGTGCGTGCATGTGTGCATGCGTACGTACGTGTGTGTGTGTGTGTGTGTGTGTGTGTCTCTCTCTCTCTCTCTCCCTCTCTCTCTCCCTGAAAGTATCTCTGATCAAATGTAACCTCTAACTGAAATTACGCAATATTACAAAACGGGCATAATTGGTGCATGTATTTGCCTTCTCGAACCTTTTTTTCCAAAACAGAGCAGTCGTTTCCAACTGGCAGAAAGGATCATTCCCCCAAAACAAAAAAAGTTCCCCAAACACACACACACACACACATCACCGCACACACACACATACACACACATCACCGCGCACACACACACACACACACCACCGCACACACCACCGCACACACACACACACACACACGCGGCCTCATTTGATATTGCTGCTCGGGCGACCCGAGCAGGGACTAGACCGACTTCTGGATCCCGATATAAAAAGCTTCGTGTCCAGCAAGGGTTGCCCCCGTCCCTAATAAGCCTTATGGTTTCTGAGGACGGTAAGCACCATGTTTACTTACCGTCCCTGACAGGCCGTGTGTGGTCTTTGTGGACGTTAAATCCCACAACCAGCCAACAAGGGCGAACTAGGACAGCTATCCTGTGGACGTTAAGTCCCGATCCCACAACCAACCAACAAGGGCGAACTAGGACAGCTGTCCTGTGGACGTAAGTACCACAACCAACCAACAAGGGCGAACTAGGACAGCTGTCCTGTGGACGTAAGTACCACAACCAACCAACAAAGGCGAACACAAGTGTGTGTGTGTGTGTGCATGTGTGTGTGTGCGTGCGTGCGTGTGTGTGCGCGCGCCCGCGCATGCGCCCACAGTGCAGGGAGCAAGGGCGGGTTTAGGGATGGAGGGTGGGGAGGCATGCAGTGTTTTTACACTGACGTGTACACCGTAAGAGAGAGAGAACTCGAACTCGAATTGTTTATTGTACATCGGCCATAGGCCATTATAGGCCAAACAAAGGGGTTTGGGGTTTGGGTGGGGGGCATGGAATCAAGCAAAGTAAACGAAGAAATAAACCGGGGAGGGGGGGGGGGGGGGTGCATTCGCGCACACAGAGAATGATCAATTTTGGTACAAATGCCGTGTCATCCATTCTTACACTTACTATCAAGAAATTGTTTTCTTTTGTTTGTGGCGTGAAAAATAAACTATGACACATTCCGACATAGACTTTGATTTCTTACTTCAAGTGCTGTTTTTAGGGATCTAAAGGAAGAATCTGGTATAAATTTCCTTCTGAGGTCTGCGTACATAGGGCATTTAAACAAAAAGTGATGTTCGTGCAAAAAGCACAATTTCTGTGTAGAGATAAAACGCTGTACCGTGTAAGTTGTTGTTTAATTGAAGTACTCCAAATCTAGCCTGTGTGTGTGTGTGTGTGTGTGTGTGTGTGTGTGTGTGTGTGTGTGTGTGTGTGTGTGTGTGTGAGAGAGAGAGAGAGAGAGAGAGAGAGAGAGAGAGAGAGAGAGAGAGAGAGAGAACTCGAACTCGAAAAAATTATTTTACAAGGATTGTAGTTTAGGTTCAGTCAAAAACCTGCCGAACAACTAGTCCTTGCTAAGCTACTGATGAGTAAATATAAAATTACAGGCATCATTTATATACATATAGGCATAATTGAGTGAGTGAGATTTTATACATGAAAATTTCCACACGAAACATAGCGTGTTCACAGCGCCAAATGCACATATGCATAAATCACTCAGTTATATGAGCATACAACCAGTAAATAAGGCAGAACATCTGATCAATTCGGAGAGAGAGAGAGAGAGAGAGAGAGAGAGAGAGAGAGAGAGAGAGAGAGAGAGAGAGAGAGAGAGAGAGAGATATGAATGAACTTATAGTTTTAGCTAGAAAGTAGTGGTCTTCCAAACTTTATCTTCCAAAATTTATCCCCCAAAAAGTATCAGAAAGGAATTTGATTCAAGAGATAAATGTTTCTATACGGGACAGCAAAATACTTGTGCACATGTCGATAGACCTTGGCATTTCCTAGCCTGCCTTTTGTTAGTTTCAATGTCAGTGCTTCCTGGCTTCAGCTTCCCGCTGTTCCAGTTCCTGTGCACTCACCTACTGGGCTACGCCCTCAGTGACATACCCTGTCGTTAACCAGCCAAGCTGGTCATTTGAAAGACACTCAATACAACAGAGAGCAGGAAGACACTACCGGCCGGTGGCGGGTATGAATGAAAGGTTGGCAGGCCAGACTTTGTGTGAAAAACATTTAGTGCATTGCCCAACGTATGGGAAGTGACCGGCCGTGCGTTTGAAAAAACAAAAGTTTTGTGTGTGCAGCCCCCAACAAACCTTCAGGAATGGTCTAACTGCCGTGTTAATAATAGTAAAGAGGATTTCTAGAGCGCCCATCTACCGCACAAGGTGGGAGTACAGGGCGCTTTACAATCCGAGTAACACACACACACATACGCGCGCGATCGGGGGGAAGGGGGGGGGGGGGGGGGGGGGGGGCCAAGACTGATGAATAAAGTTGCTTCCTCCATGTCAGAGAATATAGTTTTGGAATTGATCAGTATTTGGTTGTTGGTTTTACAGGTATTTGTCAAAATATTGATCGGGTTGATAAGTAAGACATGATGTTCTGAAACAATAAAAACATTTCTCCAAACAGTAACACACCTCCGTCCCAACACCCTGGACTAGTGAGGTAGGAAGTCGATGTCTTTTTTCATTCGCGTACGTAGTCCTGTGGACGACTTTGGCCTAACGGTACATAAGGTCTTGCACATTGCACTGCCGCGAGAGTCACTTCTCAGACCACTGACTCTTTGGAGGTTTTTAGGGCTTGCTGTAGCGGCTTGGTGCATGCGGCGGATACTAAAACCTTTGGAACACCGTCAGAGGACGAACTGGTTGAGATCTTTAGCAGCAAAGCAACAGGATTCAGATTAGGCTTTTCTGTAGGCGTCAAAGAGTTCTTGCAGCTCGGGTCGCCAGTACTTAGACGGTATGGAGCCCGGGCGGTTGACAAACATGGGTACAGCGATGTTGCACCTTTGGGGTTTGGGATCGTGCAGTCGGCAGTAGTCGTAGGCAGCAAAGGACGCGCAAACATATTGTTTGTTCCTCTCCAGAACTTGTTTGTTTCCGTAGCGCTGCTCCACCAGGTCAAAGCACCTCTGCCGCTGACATTGCAGCCACGCCTGGGCCTCGTCGACGTTTGCGAGAATGGGCAGGGCGACGTACTGCAGCCATGGCCGATAGACGGTTACATCCACGTAGGCAGTTGCATGGTCGCGGGGCGAACCACAAGGGGCTTGTTGGTAAGTAAAAGACGCCACTCCAATCTGCTCCAAGACCGAACCACTGTCGTTCCTGCACACCAGAGATCCTCCCGCCAAGTTTTTGAAGCAGTAATCAGGACCCGCTGGGCCTCTTTTAGAGCAAACCAGGTCATTTTCTTGAAAGAAGAACATTGTACTTCCAAAACCAAACTCTTTAAAGCACCAACCGAAGCCGTGTACCTCTAGATCTACTGACTGAACATTTTCCGAACGTGGCGGGCTGTCCGTCAGGGTACCTTCATCCCAGCTGATCATTTTACAGCGTAGCGTGTTTTCATCTTTTATCTGTGTCGGTGCAGGCAGACATACTGGCTTGAAGAGAGTATTCCACCCTGCTAAAACCGACAAGGATCCATTCAGCCGAAGTACTGCAATGTTGTGGTTGTAGTAGTCTTCGCTCAGACTGAAGCCTTTGTGGACAAAAGCCGCTTTCACTTTCACTTCGTGGAGCGGAAAGTTGATCTCGACGTTTCCAACACCGATTCGGAACAAGCTTTGGTCTGTGTCCACTACAAGCCCAACAGAGTTGGAGAGATTAGTTATGCAGGCTGCTGAGGTGAGGATGTGTTGATCATCTATAATACTGCCTCCACACAATGAATAGCGTTGTTCTTGTTCCCAGTAAACACTGACAAACCACGGGTATCGCGAAGCATTGGCCGTTGCACCATCCACACTAGAATTGCCGTCGGAAGGGTCTTCTTCAAGAGACGGAATCGTGTGCTTACACGTAGACTGTTCTGCCAAATCAACGACCATCGCTCTAGGCGTAGTAGTAGTTGTAGCACAAATCGTAATAGTGGAATTTCTCGACGAATCAGTGTTTCTTCGTGGGAGATTAATTCCCACAAAGAAGAGGCTAAGCATGAGAACTATGTACAGCCCAGCTGCGAAAGCTGAGATGATGATGGCCAATTTCGCATTGTATTCTAGTCTGCTTGCTCCTGCGTCAGTCCCGACTAAGAACCTGTCTATGTTCTTTCCTGGACCTATTCTCATCGTTGAACTGTGAACGAGACGGAAAAGTTCAGAATTTCTCCCGCTGATTGCAAATGGCACGGATCACCAGGAATATAAATTATTATGACGTCAAATTGGTGACGTCACGCGATTATTGACCTCTTTGTTTTCACTATGGCCTAATCAGTCATTCTACTGGCCCTTGCTAACTCAAATGCATCTTATTTCCCCCTAAAAAGCTCCATTTTTAGAAGAAGAACAACAACAACAAAACCGAAAATGGCCACTGTGCCCCTTGATGAGAGACCATCCTTCTTTGAAATTACATTTTTGCTTTCTGAACCTTTTTCTTCATAATTCTATTGAATGAAGTCATGACCAGTGACCACATCAGTTCTAATACCATTTCAGCTTGATTTTCAGGGTGCTCTCAAGAGAGGGGTTCCACTGCTCTTTATAAAGGGGTTCCACACACACACACTTCTGTGTCAGTAAATACCATAATTATGTAAGGTATTGTACATTAAAACTTTAAAACAAACTGTTAAAAATCCCGAACAAAGCAGAATGTTTGAATAATCATAAATAACAAACCCGTCTTCTGTTACATCATTGTCAACTGATGCTTTCAGTTTGAAACCTTTTTATTCATCCAATAATAATTACATGTATAGGAAATCATCTGTAATTTTACTCGCATCAACTTTTCCCCTCCTCTTTTAATGTTTTTACCTTTCATCATTTTGAAGCCATCATGCTTTTGATCCAGTATTAATTCAGATGATAAAACATAAATAATGTAGTTCCTTGTGATTCTAAACTCTTTGTATTTGACATGCACAAAAGACATCTCCGGTTACTTAAAAAACAACAACAATACACTGGTTAAAGATAGAAAGCCCAAAGGACTGACTTTCAAATTCATTCACTACAAAATCTTCCAAACATAATATTAACTTAAACCAAAGATCATGTTAAAGTTAGAATGTATTGTGTTACATTTGTGTGAACTCTAACACCCTAATATCAGATATACAATGTGACGTCAGTGGAGTTTACAATCACAAATAATTACCATCATATTATATTTTTGTGTATTTGATTCAAATGTGCGAAACTGCCATTTGAAAAAAGGATTGGACGCTCGCCATGGACACTGACTTTCACAACACAACAAAAATCCCACAAAAGAAACACTTGCCGCATCAAAGCTATATGACACTTTTATAGTTTAATGTGCAGGTCATGTATACTATCCTGAAATACTAGTCCAGGTCTTTGTTGTGTTCCGGTTGTGTTTGGAGCGCTGATTGATTTTTTCTTTGTTAAAAGTACAGTATGGTTTGCAGGAGGGAATTTATAGCACTGTATTTGTGTTGGGGGTCATGCACTGGTTTTTAACGAGATTGTTTTTATATTCCAGACAAGAGGAAAGTACTGAAAGTATTGTTTTTATATTCCAGACCAGAGGAAAGTGCTAAATTTATTGTTTTTATATTCCAGCCAAGAGGAAAGTGCTGAGATGTGAGCCTGTGTGAAGATACCTGCTGCCTTACAAGTGACATCCACAAGATGCTGGGTTTGACCATGGTTCTGCTGCAGTAACAGTATCGTTTTACAAGTTTTTGTAGAAAGTAAATAAATAATACCATAAACTCATTTTTTACTGTACTCTGATATCTAAAAGTAGTATGCGCTAAGTACTGTGAGTGTGTGTTTTTGTGTGTGTGTGTGTGTGTGTGTGTGTGTGTGTGTGTGTGTGTGTGTGTGTGTGTAAGACTAAGAGTGGCTTTTCCCTTCTTTTCTTTGCTTTGTTTTCCAACTTCGCTTAACTTGAAGAGACTACTAAATTAGTAATGTAGTAAATGTATGGTAGCTTTATCAAAGATATTGTAGGACACTGGCAAGAATGGCTAACTCGGCAGAAGACAAGAGTGACACAGATCCGTCAAATCTTCATTTAGAAAAACAACAACAACAAAAAAACAAAAAAAACACAGTCAAAACCCAAATGAAAAATGCTGCGGTTGGCTGAGGGCGGAAGGACCAAGGACACGGGCACTGCAGCAAACAAACAGCCAGGGGAGGAAAGTTCTGTCTGGTTGTGTTTCAGTTCTCCCGTTTTAGAGATACTCACAGAGCCGAGACAAAAGAAAGGGCGGGTGGTGGTGGTGGTGGTGGTACCAAGTCACACACGTTTCTTCCTTGCTGTCTTTCTCGGCAGGACGTTAAAGGACGATTACTAACTCACTAACTTTTCTTCCTTTTGTTTTTCTTTCTTAATTAAAAAGAAAAGAAAAAAGAAAAAGAAAAGAAGAAAAGAAGAAAAAAAGAAGAAAAAAAGAAAAGAAGAAGCTTTCAATCATTTCTTTCTTTTTTCATCTTGCCTTTTTCTTTCTTCATTCAACTTATTTCTTTCTTTTCTTTCTTATTCATTTCCTCCCTCATTCGTTCCTGCTCCCATTTCGTTTTATTTCATTTCTCTGTCAGTCGTTCCGTCTCCCCCCCCCCCCCCCCCCCCCTCCACCTTCGTTTTCCATCGCCGTCTTTTGTTTATTTTATTTTCTTTCCTCTCTTTTTTCATCCCTTCTTTCTCTCTGAAATTTAGGCTGAATCTGTTTGGCAGTTGTTTGGATGTAATTTTTATGATTTTTTAAATTTTATTTTTGATCTCACCCTGGTATGGAAGATTTTTTAATATTTGCTTTAAACAGTATTTGTTCGTCATGGAGCGACCTTGTACGGTTCAGGACGTTAAGATCCAGGAACTGAACAACTAACTCTCAACCGGGGCCTCCATTTTTGAGTCGTCTCATCCAAAGGACTAGAGATGGAGTTCGCTACCCTGAGATGGAGCTGGCGGGTGGCAACAGTATTGCTGGAATCTAGATCCACCCGGCCACTTTCACTGCCCGCTGAAACACGCGCAGCCTGGTAGATGAAGGGAGAGAACTCGCCTACTGCCCATAGTTGTGGATGCAGATTTACCCTTGCGTGTACTGCAGGGAAGAGCACCACTGGACGAGGTCAGGGCGGGTCACCAGATGGACAGTGAGACTGGATTTAGCTGCGGATTGTGCACAGTAGTCCAACATCGCTGTCCATTTCGTGACCTAGCTCGTTAAGAATGACCCCATGTCAATACCGCAGAATCGTACCTCGCGTTCGATCTGTGTTACCTAGGTGATCTCCAAAGCCGTAAAGTCTGAAGAATGACCGCTGGTCCAGTGACTCCGTCGCCGAATCGGCTGCTTCCTCATATAGGCCAACGCAGCGAGAGCGTACCGTGTGGGGTTGTCCACAATGCCTGCAAGAAATAGACTACTGTCCAATCCGTATCACCAACCAGCGCTGAATCTTTATCACCCACTGAGATCAGATCTGTTCTAATCTTGATCTTTTCACTTGAAACACGCGCTTCGAGCTCTGCTGGCTCCTCTTTGATGTTCGATTTTTGCATTTATGGAAAGTAAGAAGTGTGGCAGAGGTCAGGGGTCACGCCCGTTCATCGCCCTGCCGTCAGAAGAGTGGAAAACAACTCTGAGGCATTAATTAGCCTGTGATGGAAGTTACAGGAAAGCCAAAGTCACGCCCCGGGCAATGCGGGACACAACTGTCCGGCGAGAGGTGACGACAGGGCCGGCCCCATCATCTTGCTTTGTGTGGTCAGTTGAAGCGGCACGGATCATTGAGCTCGCCCCTGTCCACGTGGCCCCGTTGTCTCGGACCGCTCCGTGCCAGTCGCACTCCGAGTGCTGGCCGAGGGGAGAGAACCGCTGCCCGCAGCTGTCCATGTAGATCTATGTTCTGTGCAGCGCATGCAGCAGCAGTAAGCAGGTACTGGTTTTTGATTTTTGTTTTGAGTGTCCTTTGTTTGATGATCTCTGTCTGCTTTTCAGTAGCTGTGAGACTTTCTCTGTCTGTCTGTCTGTCTGTCTTTCTGTTACCCTCAGTGTACTTCTCTCGGTCTGTTCTGTCTGTCTGTCTCCGTTTGTGTGTGTGTGTGTGTGTGTGTGTGTGTGTGTGTGTGTGTGTGTGTGACTGACAAAATCGAAGAAAAACAAGTTGGCTTAAAATTCCCAAATTTTCGGCGACTGCCTTCCTCGGGAGTTTATTTCTACCTTATCTCTCTCTCTCTTCTAAATTTTCGCCCATCGTGGCGATCTATCTATCTATCTATCTATCTATCTATCTATCTATCTATCTATATATATGTTAGCATGTTACTGTTGCTAAACAAAAGGCAGATCGCTTTGACGAATGTCGACCAACTGTTACCGTGTGTAATCGATTTTCTGGTGAAATAAATCAAGCCTGTTTGTCCAAGAAAACCAGCAATTCATTTGTAGAATACTTCTTCCACAGGATGGCGCTCTGTGTCCTTTGGGGAACACTTGCTGTGCTGTGTCCTGCAGTGACGGCCTTGCAACGTCACCGTAAGTCTTTGTGGGACCCCCAACGTCACCGTAAGTCTTTGTGGGACCCCCCCCCCCCCCCAAGTCTTTGTGGACCCCCCCCCCCCCCCCACACACACACACCCCGCCCCCACTTCTTCCCGCCCCTTCTTTTACCTCGATTCTGTATATCTCTTATTTATTATGACCACAGACACACAATCTGCAAATTGTCGGGGTAATGCCCTTTGTCAAGCTACAAAACGACATTTAACATTTAAACGGTTAAAAACGATGAAAAATGAGATGAGAAGCGAAATAACTTATCTTTTTTTGGATGAGCTGTTGTTCCAGTGCCCTGGACACAGGACAGGAAAACAACAACAACAAAACAGGTTATTTCACTTCTCATCTCATTTTTCATCGTATTTAACCGTTTAACTGTTGTTTAAGTGTCGTTTTACAGCTTGACAAAGGGGATTACCGATTTTTTGTAGATTGTGTATCATCTGTGTCATAATAAATAAGCGTTCTTTTGAACTTTTTGTGTGTTTAGATCTTGTTTTAGAACTCTAGCAGTCATCCTTGTTTCAGATTTCTGTATATCTCTGCTAAATATGCCCAGCCAGTTTGTGACATTTTGATTGATCGTTTTGATAAAAGCGCTCACGTTCCAAGCGGTAGCTTGTTTTGGTCTCGTATTAAGTTGCCGTCAATGGTGATAAATTAAAACACTGATTTGACTGATTGTGTCGTTTTAAGTATTTTGCATTCATATATGATTTATTATTATTTTAAATAAGTGTCTACCGTTGTGTGGTTGTTGTGTATGTTGTTGGCGTAGGAGACGGGGTTGGGTAGACGACAGCTTTTTGCTGCAGATGGGAGTGTGGGGCGTGTGGGAGTGGGCAAGAATTAACGTGTGTGCTCGCCGTCACTTCTAAGCCGCCCATACTCTCGTTTCCTCTCTTGTTCTCTCCAGGCTTGATCACTGTAATGCTCCTTTTTGAAAGTTCCTAAATCTGCCCACATCATTGCTTTTCTCTACGATCTCCACTGGCTACCAATCAGCAGCCGGATTCAATAGAAAATAAGTCTCAGCTGCTTCCACATTGTTTCTGGTACAGCTTCTCCATACCTCTCTGAGTTGCTTCATCTCTACTCTCCTTCTCGCTGTCTTCGTTCAGCCGCGGATACTCGCATCTTCCGTGTTCCTAGGATGGGCAGGAGGACCCTGGGGCAGAGATTCTTTCAATACATTGGACCTGTGCTCTGGAACTCACTACCTCTCTCTGTCAGGCATTCGTCTTCACTCTCTTCTTTTAACTCAAAGCTGAAAACACGTCTCTTCTCCTCTGCATGCTGATCTGTGTTTTAACAATCCATCACTAGTAATGCATGTATTTGTAGCGAGTGTGTGTGTGTGTGTGTGTGTGTGTGTGTGTGTGTGTGTGTGTGTGTGTGTGTGTGTGTGTGTGTGTGTATGTGTGTGTGTGTGTGTGTGTGTGTGTGTGTGTGTGTGTGTGTGTGTGTGTGTGTGTGTGTGTGTGTGTGTGTGTGTGTGTGTGTGTGTGTGGTGTGTGTGTGTGTGTGTTGTGTGTGTGTGTGTGTGTGTGTGTGTGTGTGTGTGTGTGTGTGTGTGTTGTGTGTGTGTGTGCGTTGTGTTGTGTGGTGTGTGCGTGTGTGTGTGTGGTGTGTGTTGTGTGTGTGTGTGTGTGTGTGTGTGTGTGTGTGTGTGTGGTGTACGTGTGTGTGTGTGAAATGAAATGAGTGTGTCCTTATGTGTTTGTAAGCGCTCTGAGCTGAGCTCTTCCGAGATGGGGCGCCACAAATGATCTATTCTTCTTTTTTTCTTGTTATTATTATTTGTTGATGGCTAAGTCCGACTGCTGTTCCCGTGACGTCAGCGTCCCATAGCATAGACAGCCTGATGGTCGGGAACTGTGTTTCTCAGTGTGAGCCTTGTTGAAAGGTCTGGGTCCCTTTTTTTCCAAGCAAAGCAAACCAGCAGCAGCAACAGGAGTGGCGCCAGCACTGAAGCTTGCTGATCAGTACCAGCTTTTCTTTCCCCACTCTGACTACACTGAAGGGAAGCTACAAGTGTTTCTGGTTTTAAACATCGGGCTTCATTGAGGCTGAAGCAGCAACACAGTAGATTGTGAATGACCATATACGCAGGCACGCACGCACACGCACACACACACACACACACACACACACACACACACACACACACACACACACACACACACACACACACACACACACATACATACACACAACACACACACCCACACACACCACCAGCACACACTCACGCACACACACACACACACACACACACACACACACACACACACACACACACACACACACACACACACACACACACACACACGCTCATACATACAATACACTCATACACACGCACACACACACACACACACACACACACACACACACACCACACACACACACACACACACACACACACACACACACACACACACACACATATACACGCTCGCACGAACGCACGCTCACGCACACACTCAGACACACACACACACACACACACACACACATGCGTATACACACTAACACACACACACACACACACACACACACACACACACACACACACACACACACATACGCACGCACGCACGCACGCACGCACGCACGCACGCACGCACGCACGCACGCACGCACGCAAGCACGCACATAGAGAGGGGGAAAGAATGAAAGAGTCCAAGCTAACGGTGCTATGGCCTCATGAAGAAACGAACCTGAACCCTTCAGATAACTTCAGGAAACTGCATCGTTCCCCTCTTCGTGCTTACCTCCCATGAACTGATCTGTCCTCGGAAATACACAACATGCTTCAGCTGCTGATAGTCGCGAAAAGTGATGATGAACTGTAGAAACTACAGGATCCAATGTGCAGCGAAGATGGAAGGAAGGATATGGACAGGTAGATAATCGGATTTTAGCGTCCAGGCAACCACGACAGTGATAACAGGGCGAAACAGAAGTTGTCAGAACTCAGTGCAGATGGAAGGAGGAGATAATTATTACCGTCTATAATATGCACAGCTGCTGTTGCGAAAGACAAGTCTTTCCTACAGTTTCCACAGACCTTCGTAAGCAGAGAGAGAGAATTAGAGGTTATCACTTCCAGTTTATGCTGTTTCCACAGACCGTAAGTAAAAAATAATTAAAGAGAGAGAGAGAGAGGAGAGAGAGAGAGAGAGAGAGAGAGAGAGAGAGAGAGAGAGAGAGAGAGAACTCGAACTCGAAAACTTTATTTTACAAGGATTGTAGTTTAGGTTCATTCAAAACCTGTCTGACAACTAGTCCTTGTTAAGCTACTGATGAGTATAGATACCAAATTATAGGCATTATTTATATACATATAGGCATGAATGCGTGAGTGAAACGTTATACATGAGAATTTCCACACGAAACATAGCGTGTTCACAGCGCCAGATGAACACATGCCATACATCATTCAGTTACATATTATGAGCATACAACCAGGAACTATGGCAGTAGAACATCTGATCAGTTCATATGACTAGTATCCGAAAAGAAAACAGAAGCAGTCAATGCTTATCTTATAAAGAACAGTAAGGGAGAGGGAGAAAAAGGAGAGAGAGAGAGAGAGAGAGAGAGAGAGAGAGAGAGAGAGAGAGAGAGAGAGAGAGAGAGAGAACTCAGAACTTTATTACTCAAGGATTAAGATTTTAGGCAGTTGCCTATTCTTACAATCTGTCCCTGCTAATCTACATGCCAATAGGCTACACATAAAACAATAGTAACAACATTGACCATTGACTACCGGAGTAATGATGAAAAAGATGATAGTGTGTGTGTGTATGTGTGTGTGGAGGGGGGGGGGGGGGGGGGGGGGGGGGGGGGGGGGGGGGGGGGGGGGGGGAAGAGAAAGAAAAAAGAAGAAGAAGAAGAAGAAGAAGAAGAAGATAGAGATGATAATTCTAAAATCAGAGCCGAAACCCGACGACAGGAGAGAGAGAGAGAGAGAGAGAGAGAGAGAGAGAGAGAGAGAGAGAGAGAGAGAGAGAGAGAGAGAGAGAGAGATTATCACTCCCAGTTGGTACAGCTGGCTAACGCGGTGACCTTTTCCAGCCGTGGCAGAGGAGTTGCACGTGCTCGGCGAGCCCGAGACCAGACCGACAGACCAGCTCCCTCTCTGCTCTGACGACGGCATGTCCAGGAAGGGTGACGACACCACATGCTCTGACCCCCTCTTCTGTGACGTCAGTGATGTTTGTCAACACTCGCTGCTAGCTGGCCATAGGTAAGCAGAGGGCACGCGAGAGACGTGGCTTGTCTGGATGCTGCCTGCCTTCCACCTGCATTACTCCTACAGTCAGTTAATCAATGTTTTATTTTATATCTTTCACAACGAGGTGCTATTATACATCAGCAGCAGCAGCAGCAGCAGCAGCAGCAACAACAACAACAACAACAACAACAACAACAACAACAGCAGCAGCAGCAGCAACAACAACAACAACAGCAAAAGCAGCAGCAGCAACAACAACAACAGCAACAACAATAACAGCAGCAGCAGCAGCAGCAGCAACAACAACAGCAACAACATCAGAGTTACAATAATCTGCCAACAGGACTATGAACAAGAACAATCGATTTAGTAATAGAACAACCACAGCAACAACAACACTAACAGCAACAACATCTAAGTTACAGTAACCTCCCAAAAGGACCTTGAACAAGAACAATCGATTTAGTAATAGAAGCTATAACGTCAGTATTATACAATATCTCTTATATATAAGAGAACAGTAATGTCACACCCATCTTTCCTAACGAACGCTGTTGTAGTCTTCCATCGGTTTAAGCGGCTATTATATATAAAACTTTTTCTAAGTACCTCGGGTAGGTTCGCCCTGATATAACCGTACTGGTTGACTGGGCGTAAAACACCAAGTTACTTACTTACCTTGGGTAAGAAAATATAAAAATTGTTATTGTCGTTTTCTGCTTGGGGTATTTCAACGCGGATGTTGCTTATATCTGAATTTTGTACAACGAGCCAAACTCTATTTTTCGTTAGAGGTTCGCGCCTTGTAAATACTTGATTATTATCCCATTGACCTACGGACCGTTTTTATCAATTGTTTAATGTTTTAGACTGCGGCTGGTGTATACAGGATGCACGAAATGAAGAAATCAGTTGTGAGAATGGCCTGGGCAGACCTGTCTTTACAGATTGGATCGTGACTTTTCTTGTATAGTTTCTGTAACAGACAGAGAGCCAGAGACCGATATACACATGCACACACAGGCACACATTAATACACAGGCACACATGCACACACAGGCACACATAAATACACAGGCACAGATGCACACACAGGCAGACGTAAATACCCAGGCACACATAAATACACAGGCACACACACAAATACACACACAGGCACACATGAACACACAGCCCCTGATACACACAGGCACATACACACACAGGCACACCTGAATACACAGCCCCTGATACAGTCACATACACAAGCACACATGAATACACAGCCCCTGATACAGGCACATACACACACAGGCACACATGATTACACAGCCCCTGATACACACAGGCACACATGAATACACAGCCTCTGACACACACAGGCACACATGAATACACAGCCTCTGACACACACAGGCACACATGAATACACAGCCTCTGACACACACAGGCACACATGAATACACAGCCGCTAATACACACAGGCACACACGCGGCGAATTGTGGCGCTTCCGTAAATATTTGGAGGTCGGTATAGCAGTAAACCGACCAGTAACAAAATCAGTCTTACAGCATATGTAATTCAGATGTCGTGAAACTTGTCCTCTTCGTGTACAACCTCAGCCTTCACGGCTCGTTTTGATTTCAGAGTGCCGTTTGCAAAGTCCACCGCTGATGCAGTCAGCTTCAAAGCCCGCACAAGTCCCCCGCCTACATCCACAGTCTCCAGCAGCCGTGGCCAGCCCGTCGAGGACACAACCCCCCAACCCCCCAGGTCCTTCAGCAGACCCACCTCCGCCGCTACGCCGAACACTCCCGAGAAATCCGCAACGTTTACGAGCGCCGCTACCGTTTGGTTTGACACGGCTGCTGCGTTGGCTGGGCTGGTGGCCAGGTTGTGTCTGATTCTGTGCGCAGCCTGTCTGCTGTCTCCCGGGCCACTGCCGGTGTTGGGGATTGCCATCGCTACCAGCGTCAAGCGAAAGAGGGAGGCTCTTGTCTGCATGCTTCTTCTGGCTTCCGTTGCCGGCGCTGCCGCAACCTCAACCACAGCCACAGCCACAGCCACACCTTCTCCCGCCAGTTCCCCACAACCCGTGTGTGTCACCACCGGCTCGTCCGAACCAGTCTGTCGATGTGACTGCTCTTGCGACGACCCGCCCCTCGTGCCCTACTTCTCCAACGAGTCCAGCGACTCCTGCCTCTCCTACAAGTCCTGCTCCAGATGACCTCAGCACCGCGCCTGCTGCGTCTCCCACCTCCGAGGTGTCGCCTCGCCCCCAGTGCCGCCTGTGCTTGGTTCCAGCGGCCCGCTTGGTGAGGAAAGGCCACTGAGGGATCTGCTGAGGAACGCGAGGCAACACAAGAACACGCGGGTCGTTTTAGGAATCTGAGATGTTAGCTATAGCTTTGGTTACAAACTGTGTTGTCTCTTGTTGCTGCTGCTGTTGTTGTTGCGAAAGGTGATGTTATTTGTTCTATGTCGTATTTTCAAAAGATGTACCAGAATTGTATTATTTAGCAGTTTATTCGGTTATTTTCGGCCTCCAGTCGTAGTCAACAGACTCTTTAATCTCAAAGCACCAGCCCTGCCACCAGCCAACTCTACAACCCCAAAGCACCAACCCTGCCACCAGCCAACTCTAAAACCCCAAATCACCAACCCTACCACGAACCAACTCTGGAACCCTAAACACCAACCCTACCACCAACCAACTCAGGAACCCCAAAGTATCAACCCTACCACCAACCAACTCCGGAACCCCAAAGCACCAACCCTACCACCAACCAACTCTGGAACCCCAAAGCACCAACCCTATCACCAACCAACTCCGGAACCCCAAACACCAACCCTGCCACCAACTGTGGAACCCAAGAGCATTAACCCGACATACCGTCAACCATCTGTACCTGTCAGCCGGTTTGGCCTAGCGGAAAGGAGTTAGGCTGGTATATATATATATATCTCCCTCTTCTCCCACCTCCATACCCCCTCCCTCCCACCCCCACCCCCCCTTCTCCCCGTCCCTATGGTTTCTGTGGGCGTTAAGCACCGTGTTTACCACCTGTACCCCTCCTCCCCCGGAACCGTCAGTGATCAAACGTTCTCTCTCACATGTCCACCGATGGACGCAGAAATACGGTCCTCTCCACGGAGAGCCAAGAGTTAATTAAAGCTTCGTTTTAAAATCTTGGACCGGGTCAGATTGGAAGCTTGCGTACTTCCCGTGCTGC
This sequence comes from Alviniconcha marisindica, assembly GCA_018857735.1. Classification (NCBI taxonomy): domain Eukaryota; kingdom Metazoa; phylum Mollusca; class Gastropoda; family Provannidae; genus Alviniconcha; species Alviniconcha marisindica. The sequence goes on from JABMCL010001942.1 coordinate 52,167, forward strand.
CAAAATTTCGACCTTTCTTATTTTTGTCTTTGCGGTTCATTCCATGCCATCTCCATGCCATTCCATGCCGTCTCTCCCAACAGTTTGTGACTTGTAACGCGGACAGTGAGAGGGACTTTTACTTCTACTTTGATGATTCGTGTTTCCTTCTGGTGATTATGACGGAGACAGGCGACGTAGCAACAGGCAAGCAGTTCTCTTCGCTACAAGCTTCACTTCAAAGGTTTTGCTTTAGCGATTACGGGTTCCAAAGTACTACATAAAGAGATGAATCACCATTGCCCGAAGGAGAACGGCATGTGTTTCAGTCACAATCTTCTCCGCCAACTGAAAACTGCGTGGATCAGGTTTCATTCATACTGTCCCATGTCAGTGTACTGAATGTCTGTTCGGTGCTTCCAAAAGGTCTTGACACAACATAGGATCATGTTTTTGTGTTGTTCAATTAAAATAAGCGTTCATTTTAACCTTTTGTGTATTTCAATTGTGAAATAGCCACTGAAAGCAATGAGATTTGTGAAATAGCCACTGAAAGCAATGAGATTTGTGAAATAGCCACTGATAGCAATGAGATTTGTGAAATAGCCACTGAGAGCAATGAGATTGGTGAAATAGCCACTAAGCAATGCGATTTGTGAAATAGCCACTAAGCAATGAGATTTGTGAAATAGCCACTGAGAGCAATGAGATTTGTGAAATAGCCACTAAGCAATGAGATTTGTGAAATAGCCACTGAAAGCAATGAGATTTGTGAAATAGCCACTGAAAGCAATGAGATTTGTGAAATAGCCACTGAAAGCAATGAGATTCTGTGAAATAGCCACTGAAAGCAATGAGATTTGTGAAATAGCCACTGAAAGCAATGAGATTGGTGAAATAGCCACTGAAAGCAATGAGATTGGTGAAATAGCCACTGAAAGCAATGAGACGACTGGTACAGAGCAGAGCTAGGTTTATCAGAATTGTAACGGCGGTCACTTATTTTGGCAGAAAGGAGAGGCACACTGGAGCAAAGAGACAGAAATACACTGATACTGTTTGAATATCTGACGAAAGCAAGTTGTGAATGCTGAACTTTGAAATAATTGTAGGAGCTAATTACGCAGAAGAAGTATAATGGATGAAATCAATAAAACAGCAGAACAACAACATTGTTGATTTGCACTGACTTTGCTCGTGTTATGTGCAAGAGCTTGTGTGTGTGTGTATGTGTGTGTGTGTGTGTGTGTGTGTGTGTGTGTGTGTGTGTGTGTGTGTGTGTGTGGTGTGTGTGTGTGTGTGTGGTGGTGTGTGGCATGTGTGTGTGTGCGTGGCGTTGTGATGTGTATGTGTGTGTGTGTGATGGTGTGTGTGTGGTGTGTGCGTGTGTTGTGTGGTGTGTGTGTGTGTGTGTGTGTGTGTGTGTGTGTGGTGTGGGGTGCGACGCGGTGTTGTGTGTGTATGTGTGTGTGTTGTGTGGTGTGTGTGTGTGTGTGTGTGTGTGTGTGTGTGTGTGTGTGTGTGTGTTTTGTGTGACCCCTTCTTTATGTAAACCCCTCTCTCCTCCTCATCACCTGTGCGTCATGTAAACACCCTCTCCTTCCTTGCTGCCTTCACACCTGTCTTCCTTCACTTACCCTGTCAGTCATGTAAACACCCTCTCCTTCCTTCCTGCCTTCACACCTGTCTTCCTTCACTTACCCTGTCAGACATGTAAACACCCTCTCCTTCCTTCCTGCCTTCACACCTTTCTTCACTTACCCTGTGAATCTCACCCACTCACTCACTCGGACACTCTCTCTCACTCACTTTGTTTCTTACTCACTCGTTCACTCACTCACTCTCTCTCATTCACTCATTCTCATTCAGTCGTTGAATCACTCACATACTCACTCGCTCCATCACGCGCGCGAGCACGCACGCACGCACGCACGCACACACACAGGCTCGTTTCAACCACATGCAGGCTACTGCTTGATTCCCACGCAACCACACGTAGGCTGTTCATGGTACACCGTTTCGATTGGCTCCATCAAGCCACACAAACTCGCAACGTAGTGGGATTTTCTTGCATGAATTTAGGGCCAAGGGTGGGAGGGAGGGGTTAGAAGCCCTGACAACATTTTGTTCATTGGCATGATTTAGGTGCCAAGCCTGGGAGGGTAGGGGTTAGAACCCATTCTGACTAAATATCAGGCGCTAAAAAGGAATAGTGAAAGGAAGTCGCTAGCTTGTGTTCATCAGTCAGTGTCCACGCTATTACAGACAGTGCTGTCACGCTTGAGTTGGTCGGACTCAAAGGCGTGTCAATGTGAAGACACTATGATGCATGCACTGATTCCTTCCTTTTACTGTTCCCTCTTAGCTCTGTAAACGGATCAAGAGAAAAGAAATCCGGTACCAGACCAGTATTCCACCAGCTTACCCGATGTTTTGTTTGGTTATCGGGTTGCTGGAAGAGCTATGCTATTGACAGAATCAAAGCTGAGCTGTTTCTTTCTCTCTCTCTCTCTCTCTCTCTCTCTCTCTCTCTCTCTCTCTCTCTCTCTCTCTCTCTCTCTCTCTCTCTCTTTTAACACACACACACACACACACACACACACACACACACACACACACACACACACACACACACACCACACTGACACACAAACACACACACACATTCTCTCTCTTTTACACACACACACACACACACACACACACACACACACACACACACACATACACACACAAACACACAACACACACACTGAACACACACCACAACACACCCCACACACACAACACACACACACACCACACACACACACACACACACACACACACACACACACACACACACGCACACACACACACACACACACACCAACACACACACCCACGCGAGCGCGCGCGCGCACACACACACACACACACACACACACACACACACACACACACACACACACACACATCATCATCATCATCTTCCTTTTTGATGGAACAAAATATCCCCAAAGTTAGCAATAGTAGTAACTGAATTTGAATGTTCAAAGGTCAGATTTACCCTTTAATGTTTAAACATCACCAAGCGATTTCACCATAACTACAGTGTTTCACATGAACAGTGCTAACTGTTCACAAAATCAGCTGTATGCCGCCGTTCTCCAGCCATGCACTGCTTTACCGTGACCGTGAAAACGTCAGTCGTACCCGGGTCTACGGCGGTACACCGACCGGGTAAGAAATACTTTGCACATCCAGCCAGCACGGGCGCTGACGGTAGCATTGATTCTTATGTCTCCCGTGACAGCTGTAAGCAAGCTATAATGGCGCAGTAACAAAAACAGTAACTATTTATAGCGTTGTCAGGCGCACGTTGCCACATGGTTCAGGAGCTGTGTGAGAGTCGAGGTGGACGTCCTGGACTGTCCGTCCTAACGAGCCTTCTGGTTTCCGTGGACGTAAAGATTTATTGCACCGTGCTTCGGCATTGGTCACAACTTGTCCCTAATATGTCAACTGACATCTGAGGACATAAAGCATCACTTCATCATCATTGTCCCTAATATGTCAGCTGACATCTGAGGACATAAAGCATCACTTCATCATCATTGTCCCTAATATGTCAGCTGACATCTGAGGACATAAAGCATCACTTCATCATCATTGTCCCTAATATGTCAGCTGACATCTGAGGACATAAGCATCACTTCATCATCATTGTCCCTAATATGTCAGCTGACATCTGAGGACATAAAGCATCACTTCATCATCATTGTCCCTAATATGTCAGCTGACATCTGAGGACATAAAGCATCACTTCATCATCATTGTCCAATATGTCAGCTGACATCTGAGGACATAAAGATCACTTATCATCATGTCCCTAATATGTCAGCTGACATCTGAGGACATAAAGCATCACTTCATCATCATTGTCCCTAATATGTCAGCTGACATCTGAGGACATAAAGCATCACTTCATCATCATCATCACGTTGTCAGGCGCACGTTGTCAGGCGCACGTTGTTAGGCGACAACTCTGACAAATATTTCCACACGGGCGATGTAGCATCGCCATGTAGCATCGCTCGTGTGTGAAAAGATTTGTCAGAGTTGTCGCCCACCTCCTTTGGTCGTGTGCACAGAGGTGCCTGAGTTGTCGCCCATGAATATTTCCTCGTGTGCAAAGAGGTGCCTGAATTGTCGCCCTTTTGTGTGCCAAGAGATGCGTGAGTTGTGGTTCATCCTGACCATTGTGCAATGTGAAGGGAGTTGTCTGTGGACACAAGGACCGGTTACATGACAACCCGATAATCTGGTTATTACCCCCCTCCCCCACCCTTGTTCCCCGGATCCCCTCCCCACCCCCATCGTATGTATGGAGACAATTTGGCGTTAAAGAAAGAAAAAAAAGAAAAAAAGAAAAAAAGCACAGGGAAAGGTCACACCGTACTCAGACTACCCTGAACCTTGACCTCTGACTGTAGCCAATTTGAAAGGAAGGGCGTCTATGTGGTGGGGGTCGGGAAATTCAAATTAACTTAAATTATCTATCGCCTTAAACTGTACATAAAACACAATGGAGAGCAAAATGTGGAAAGCATAAAAACCAACCAACCAACCAACCAATCAATTGAGAGAGAGAGAGAGAGAGAGAGAGAGAGAGAGAGAGAGAGAGAGAGAGAGAGAGAGAGAGAGAGAGAGAGAGAGAGAGAGAGAGAGAGAATAAATAAAGCAAGCGCACAGTGTATAGTCACATAAAGATTCAAACATAAATAAACGAAAACAAAGCAAACATAAAAGGTTCAAAAGAACGCTATTTATTAGGACAAAAGACAACATGCGAATTTTCGGGGTAATCGCCTTTATCAAGCTACAAGCCAACACTTAAACAACAATTAAACGATGAAAAGCGACGAAAAATGAGATGGAGAGCTAATCCACTTATCTTTTTGTTGTTGAGCTATGTCCAGTGCTTGGAAGAATGTTGTCATGACAATGATGTGTCTTTGAAGTTGACGGTAGCTGGGGTTAGACGGGCTTGGTGCTGTGGTAGGTCTAAGCAGAGACACTACACTACAGGGACTGCCAACCCGCTGCGAGCCTAAACGGAGTGGCCAGGCGAGCGGGCTACAATCCAACAGGCGAGCCAAACTTCCGGTCTGTTCCGTGCAGTGACCGGCTGTTGGGCGGTTCAGTGAAGCTGGTTTGCACGAGTAAATGCCCTTTGTAATCTTTCGCGGAAGAAGTCGAATCAGAAAACCAAACGAGTCCAGAAAGTTGAAACATTTGAAAAGGTGGGTTTTCTGTCATGTACTGTTCTTTTTTCTTTTCTTCTTCTTTCTTTCTTTTTAATTTTTTTAAATTTTAAATTGTCATTTCATTTCACTGCATGGTAAAAAGTTAGTTTGTAAACGAACGTTTTTCCGGATGGCTTTAAAAAAATCAGTTTCATCAATATGAGTACACGCTGGCATAATGACAGACAGCCCCCTTTTTTTTAAACAAAAAACTTTTACATTCTGTTACTATAACTATATAATCATCATTATAATGGGTACACGCTGATGCGCGAAAAAACAAACAAACAAACAAACAAACAAACCAGAAAGAAAGTTTCTGAGGTGAGATAGGTAACTGATGTCGCTCAGTTTTTATCGTTGATTTGTTCACATTAAAAATAAATGAATAGATATATAATATAAAACAACAATGCTGGAATGAAAAAGAGAACCATAAACACAAAAGAGGTGAGATCGGTAACCGATGTCGCTCAGTTTTTATCGTTGATTTGTTCACATTAAAAATAAATGAATAGATATATAATATAAAACAACAATACTGGAATGAAAAAGAGAACAAATATCCTGTCTTCCTGTCACTTATTTTTCAAACCATGAGACAAGTCTGGTGTAACTACCGAACAAGAACTGAACAGGAGTCAATGCTGCATAAACTAGTATAAAAACAAAAACAAACAAAAAACCAAAAACAAACAAACTAACTAAAAAACTCAGGTTAATCTGAGACCTTCAAAATTGAACGGGCATTGTGGTAGGTATGATCTAAGTGTAGAATGCACTTTAAAATCGAAACAGTCTCAGCCCTCCCCACCTACATTAGCTACAGAAAGTTACGGTTACGCGCTGACCGGAAGAGTGGAGTGCCTGTCCGCCAACCACCCGCCCGTTGCGCCACTCCCTTTACCGGCTTATCGTGACACGGCTCGCCCACATGGTGCTTAACGTCCACAGAAACCGTAAGGCTTATTAGGGATGGGGAGAATGGGGGGAAGAGGGAGAGTATGTACCTATCGCTACACTGTCACCAACAGAATGACCTGCATTAAGATGGGCAGCGATGAGACCCATTTTAATGTTTCATTAATTGTGAGAAACAAAGTCACAAGACCGTGTCCACAAACCACAACTTTTGAAGAGAAAGGAGAGCCGAAGCGGTATCTAACCGAGGTCCTTCCACTTACCAGCCTACCGCCTTACCGCTAGGCCAAACCGGCTCTCGCTCGCTCACTTGGCCATCCCATTGCTGTAGTATCTCTGCATGGTCCAACGTGAGCCGGTTTGGCCTAGCGGTAAGGCGGTAGGCTGGTAAGCAGAGGGACATCGGTTCGAACCTGCTTCGGTTCTCCTTTCAATTCAAAAATTGTGGTCTGTGGACACTGTCTTGTGACTTTGTCCCTCACAATTATGAAACATTAAAATGGCTCTCATCGCTGCCCACCTTAATGCAGGAGTCATTCTGGTGGTGACAGTGTAGCGATAGGTATAATAGTCTCCCTTTCCCCCACCTCCATAAACCCTTCCTCCTTCTCCCCGTCCCTAATAAGCCGTACGGTTTCTGTGGACGTTAAGCACCATGTTTACTTACTTACATTTCTCAACGTACATGAAAAAGACATGTCATGTCATTCTTCCAAGCACTCAACATAGCTCAATCCCCCCCCCCCCCCCCCCCCAAAAAAAGGAAAAAGAGAAGAAAAAAAGGAGGATTAGCTGTCCATCTCATTTTTCATCGTTTTTAACAGTTTAATTGTTGTTTAAGTGTCGTCTTGTAGCTTGATCAAGGGGATTACCCCGAAAATTCGCATGTTGTGTTTTGTCCGAATAAATACCGTTACTGTCAACCTTTTATGTGTTTGGATCTTGTTTTAGAACGCTAGCAGTCATTCTTGTTTTATATTTTTGAAAACAAAGCCACTGATTTTGGCATTGATTTAAGTATTTCTGGTAAAAACCACCACCATCACCACCACAACCACACAGTCGTCGTCATTCAGACAAAGAAGAGGACGAGAACACTGGACATTTGCATCACAAGCATCATTTGGTCAAAGGAATCTGTAGGATAGACCTACCACAGGACCAAGTCCGTCTAACCCCAGCCACTATCAACTTCATCTCGAGGACTGGGGTCATGGTGAAGCAAATGAATTCAGTAAAGAAAAAGATTTGATCCTGGAGATGTTTAACGCGCAGTCAACCACAAAGGTCAAAAGAGGGCGAAGGACAAGTGAACGAAGTGCCATCTATCCCATCGTTCCTGTCTACGAAGAGGCGCGGAAAACATGCAGTTAAGCAAAATAAATAAAGCAGGAAGAAGAATAAAAAACACACAGTTGATCATTTCAGGCAAAAATGCAGGAAACACATTGTTAAATAAACCACGAAGACGGGTAAGAAACATACAGTTTAATAAACCAGGAATAAGGGTGGTAAACATACAGTTTAATAAACCAGGAATAAGGGTGGCAAACATACAGTTTAATAAACCAGGAAGAATTGTAAGAAACATACGTTAAAATAAACCAGGAAGAAGAGTGGGAAACATACTGAAGTTACGTTCAGCTGAAGATCAAAATAGTAATAAACAATAACTCTCTTTTTTAAAGTTTTATGTTATATAGCAGTATAACAGGAAAAATGAATTGTGAGCTCGCGGCGCTGTACATTACTGACAACAACAAAATCATGACAGTCAGCAATAATTAAGGACAAGCACTATATATATGCATCCACCAGCACTCAAACATTCCACACCCAACCACCCACACACACACACACACACACACACACAACACAAAACACACACACATACACACACACACCACACACACAACACACACCACACACACACACACACACACACACAACCACACCAACCACCACACACAACACACCACACACACACACACCACACACCTCACACACACACACACACACACACAACACACCACAGGCACCCCCACACACACACACCCCACACACACACACACACCTCTCTCACACAACACACACACACACACACACACACACACACACACACACACACACACACACACACACACACACACACACACACACACACACACACACACACACACACACACACACACACACACACACCACACACACACACACCCCCCACACACACACACACTCTCTCTCCCTCACACACACACACACACACACACACACCCTCTCTCTCCCTCACACACACACACACACACACACACACACACACACACACACACACACACACCACACACACACCATCTCTCTCTCTCCCTCACACACACACACACACACACACACCACACACACACACACACACACACACACACACACAGCAGCAGCGGCACCATCTCACCTCAGTTCTATGCTCCCCCTCATCCCGGTGTTAATTCCAGTGTTTCCGGTGAAGGCAGCACGGAAGACATACGTTTCGCGACTGGATCTGAAAGACGTGAGAGATTTTGAAAACGGATTTGGAACGGAAGAGAGTTCCACACACAAGGCACCTGATATCGGACAGTGGTTGCACAGGCGCTTTTCAAGTTAACGCATGGGACATAGAGCAGTTTGTGAGAAGAAGACCGGAGGGATTTGTGGGGAATATACGCGCACAGACACTCAGAGAGGTAAAGGCAGTGTTCCATCAGTGTAGCGGAAATCCAGTGTAGTTAATTTGTGTTTGATGCATTGCTTGATGGGGAGTCAGTGGTGTGATATCAGCAAAGGTATTACATGCTCACTACGCCTTTTACGAAAGATCAACCAAGCTGAGTTGTTCTGTCTTCTTTGAGTTGTTCTGTCTTCTTTGTAATCTGCCCGCAAAGAGGGAATTGCAGTAATCAGTCGAAAAACACACACTATAAAACAGATAAACACTCGTAAGAATTGCGAAATCTTGCATTGCAAGTTTTCACTCTGTTCAAATCTTGTCAGCAGAGAATGCAGATGAAACATTTACAGTACCTCAAAGAAGTAGCCACTGCTGTTTAACTGATGCTGATAAGTGCCTTCAAAAGGTCACATCAGTGAGGCGGAAACCATTTATTGCTTGATCGCCTTAATCTTTAAACAAACTCTTTTCATTCGGGTCTAGTAACTTTGCATATCGATCGTCGGGGTACAATAATTATAGCGCCACCCACTTTTCAAGGGCCATAAATTGCGATTTTGGGGGTGGGGTGGGGGTGGGGGGCCTTGAAGATCGCCTGATAGAGATAGGAACGAGGTGTACAGACTCCCGATCCTGTCTTCTCTCACAACACATCAAAGCCACAATCCGCGCCCCAGGCGAGAATCGGGGGTCAGGTTAACTGGATGGGAGAGATCATCCCCTGCCTACTTCGCTCTCAGCGCGTCACGCTAGCTGCCTCTCCAGTTGCAGCGGGTTTTAATGTGCTGATCTGCCCCGCAGCCACTGTCCTGGTCACTTTTGTAACGGTCATTTTTGTCCATTTACCCGGCGGGCCGGCAGCGAGCCGACGAGGGCAACGTCGATCTCACGTCCATGTTGCCACATACCGGCAGACAAAAGTGTGCAATCAGAACGGAAGTTGTCCACACCGTTCAGGTTGTCTCCAGGCTTGCTTCGCACGTGTCTGTGGCCGGGTAGGGTGCAACAGCGGCCTGTTGGCGTGGCGGTCCTGTGTGATCTGCTGCCGGTGTCAGTGCTGACCTCGCTACCTCCGCTGCTGTGGGAACATTGCGTAAGGCTCTCGAGTGGTGACACGCCCCTTCGTCTGATCCGTCCCGTGGATAATCCGACCCTGTGGTGACGTCATCTGCCAGCACCAGCAGCAGTCGCAACACAGGTAGAAGATCAAATCAGTGTTTTACCAACGGATACATTAAGAAGAATACGCATTTTCACGCTTAATGTTATGCAGCAGAGTTTAGAACTGAAGAGAAATCTTTTCAGCGGAAGCCCGGATTAAAACAACAGTAGGACAACAACGAGATCTTTGAACATTCAACTCTTCAACGGAGACAACTTGTACACAACTATTTCGACATCACACTACAGATTTCACGTCGTGTCACCCAGGACAAGTAAGACAAGTGCATTACATTTCACAACGTGTCACCCAGGACAGGTAAGACTGGTACATTACATTTCACAGCGTGTCACCCAGGACAGGTAAGACTGCTACATTACCTTTCATAACGCGTCACCCAGGACAGATAAGACAGGTGAATTACATTTCAGAGCGTGTCACCCAGGACAGGTAAGACACGTACATTTCAGAGCGTGTCACCCAGGACAGGTAAGACAGGTAAATTACATTTCACAGCGTGTCACCCGGGACAGGTAAGACACATACATTATATTTCACAGCGTGTCACCCAGGACAGGTAAGACACGTACATTACATTTCACAGCGCGTCACCCGGGACAGATAAGACAGGTACATTACATTTCACAGCGTGTAGACTTTCCCGGAAGTGACGTCAGTCTGGAATCAGTGCGGTTGCCATCTTAGATTCTTCAGTAAACTGTGTATGCGTGTGGTCGACAAAAAAGTTAACTATGCCGGCCTACCGTGTTGCCGCGAACTGTAACAATTCGCAGACGACCCCAGGTATAACAATGCACGAGCTCCCGCGCAATCGACCCGCAGTGAGGCGAAAGTTGATTAAATTTATGCAATTCAAACGAGCTGACTTTCTTGCTGCGCCGCATCACGCCCATTTGTGTAGCGAGCACTTCAGTGAGTGAGATTTCGCAAACTCCATGGAATACCGCATGGGGTTTGCTGACACGATGTTCCGGTACTCTTTCAAAATCCTGCCCGACAGGCTCAAACTAATACGGCTGTATCCTTGTGGGTCTCTCGGGCAAAGTATCAGTTTCGTCTTCGGAGCTCGAGTTGGCCATTTTGCAGCGACTCTCCAGAGTGACGTAGTAGGCATATGGTCACGTGATTTGGGCGTCATGGCGACGCTTTCTGTCGACAGAAAATACCTTTTTTTCGTGCATTTATAACCTCAGATCACAGTTTCACCTACATCATTGTTCTCAGCGAGCTTTAACGGAAATCGTGTCAAAAATCACCCCTAACCTTGGACTTGTCCTTTAACCAGAAATTAATGTATCACATCAAACACAATGAGTTTGATCAAAGTTAATAAACAATATAAGAAAAAGGTTGTTGCTTTTTAACACACAAATGTAGAACTGTTGAGAAAACAGAGCCAAAAAGAGTGACCTTTTAGGTCAGCGAAAGCAGACGAAAGGTTTGTGGCCGTTTTTTCCCCTCCTGCCACAGTAGATAAGAGAAGAGAAGAGAAGAGAAGAGAAGCTAAGCTAAGCTAAGCTAAGCTAAGCTAAGCTAAGCTAAGAAAAGATAATACTTTATTACACAAGGATAAAGATTTAAGCACAAGTCAGCTTTTTTACAAATCTGTCCCTGATGACAAACACCGCAACACTCAATACGTCAAACACGAATGCAAATAATGGCTGTGAAGTAATAAGAAATATTGCCATTGGCTAGATATCTTTTTTGTAGATGTAGATGTGGCCAGAAAACGCCAGCAGTTGTCGGAAAGTGGCAATGGACGACTGGTATGCGGTCATGGATCTGGGTTTCATTGAAGGCTAAAGCGTTGTTTGCTGAGGTAAACAGGTGTACATGCCTGGCTGCTTGGCAAGATTCGTTGCCCGTGTGACTCAAATTTCAAGCTGTTACTTTCAGACCGTGTTGAATAATTGTGAAAGGACTGAATGTACTTGTGCCTGGTGAGTGTCGGAGTTGTGGAAACATCATTGGTTTGTATCCGAGTTGTGGAAACATCATTGGTTTGTATCCGAGTTGTGGAAACATCACTGGTTTGTATCCGAGTTGTGGAAACATCACTGGTTTGTATCCGAGTTGTGGGAACATCGGAGAGTTGTGGGAACATCATGGTTATCCGAGTTGTGGGAACATCACTGGTTTGTATCCGAGTTGTGGGAACATCACTGGTTTGTATCCGAGTTGTGGGAACATCACTGGTTTGTATCCGAGTTGTGGAAACATCACTGGTTTGTATCCGAGTTGTGGGAACATCATTGGTTTATATCCGAGTTGTGGGAACATCACTGGTTTGTATCCGAGTTGTGGAAACATCATTGGTTTGTATCCGAGTTGTGGGAACATCACTGGTTTGTATCCGAGTTGTGGGAACATCATTGGTTTGTATCCGAGTTGTGGGAACATCATTGGTTTGTATCCAAGTTGTGGGAACATCATTGGTTTGTATCCGAATGGAGCGGCGGGAGAATTTTCTTCTCCAGGGTCGACTTTCTGTGCTGAATTATTTCGGTATCCGTTCCACCCCCGTGTTACCGCAGTAGCACGTAAAAGATCCCGGTCATTCTGCCAAAAGTGCAGGTGGCAGGTTACAGCTAAACACGCATACACCTTACGTATGTGGCTTTGCATGAAGTGACATTGAGCATGCTTGTATGGTGTACACAGAAATTGCGCCGAGACAGCAGCAGCTTCATGTGACACCAGCCATGCCAGCGCTTAAGTACACCACTTCGGGGATATCCAAAAAACGCGCTTTAAAAGCTAGTCACTCATGTAGAATCACATGCGAGCGCAGTGAGTCTGCTCAAGAGAGCGGAGAATAGCGCTATATAAGCAATACATCAATCAATATAAGCGATCATCAATCCGAGTTGTGGGAACATCATTCTTTTCCACTTTCTGTCCAGGTGTACGTCTTCTTTACGTTGTGCTTTTTGACAGTTTTACTCGTATTCGATGGGCTCCATTTTCTCCTCAAATTGCCAGACAGATGTGTTCATTGGCACTGAGTGACAGAACACGGTGTAAAAGTTGACACCGAAATACGCAAATGCGATTACGCACCTCCGTAAGCAATGGTGTTTTCCGGGAGTGCCAGTGCACATACCTGTAAAATACAGGTTTCTAGCCTCTAGTTCAAGACAAGCACTGAGTGAAAGTCGAGGTTCATAATTCAGGAGCTGTGTGAGAGTCGAGGTGGCCGTCCTGGGCTGTCCGCCCTAACGAGCCTTCTGGTTTCCATTGACGTAAAGCTATACTGAACCATGCTTCGGCATTGGCCTCAGCCAGTCCCTAATATGTCAAGCGACATCTGAGGACATTAAGCAACACTACCTACCTACCTGAAAGTGGAGGTGACCGTCCTGGGCCCCCCGTCCCTAATAGTCCGCATGGTCTCTGTGGACGTCAAGCAACACCGAGCCACTGAAAGAAAATGGAAGTCCCCAAACTGACCAAACAAAGCGCATAAATTACCTTAAAAGAGTGTACTAAAATATATATATATATATTATATATATATATATATATATATATATATATATATATATATATATATATAATATACTATATATATATATATATATATATATATATATATATATATATATATATGGGACACGGTTTCACTAACTGTTGAATTAAGTAATGTCACTGTAGGACTGAAGGCAGGAGAACAAAAGCGAAGCGAGAGAACCAGGAGGTTTAACACCGTGTTTTTCTTGCAGCTGAGCGGGCCTGGGTGTGGCTGCGACCAGCAAGGGCGGACCACAGGCTACATCAAGACTGGTGGACGAGCAACGAGAACAATCTCAACGGACATTTTCGGTACTGAACTATGCAGACACGAACTTGCCGAACAGGTAGGCCTAGCCACTACCTTGTCTCCTACTGTGTCAGTCTAGCTCTGTCTATCATACATCTGTTTGTCTTGCTCTGTCAGTATGTTTATTTATCTACCTCTGTCTATCAGTATGTTTGTTTGTCTTGCTCTGTCAGTATGTTTGTTTGTCTTGCTCTGTCAATATGCTTGTTTGTACTGCTCTGTCTGTCAGTATGTTTGTCTTTCTCTGTCGGTCAATATGTTTGTCTTGCTCTGTCTGTCAGTATGTTTGTTTGTCTTGTTGTCTGTCAATGTCTGTTTGTCTTGATGACTCTCTGTATGTCTGTTTGTCTGGCTCTGTCAGTGTGTTGGCCTGGCTCTGTCTGTCATTGTGTCATCTTGCTTTGTCTGTCGATATATCCGTTTTATCAGTAGGTCTGTCGAGCTCTGTCTGTCATTGTGTATTCTGGCTCTGTCTGTCGATATATCTGTTTGGCTCTATCAGTAGGTCTGTCTAGCTCTGTCATTGTGTCTTCTTGCTCCGTCTGTCGATATATCTGTTTGTCTGGCTCTATCAGTAGGTTTGGCCCTGATATAACCCTTTGCGGTTGACTGGGCTCAAAGCACTAACTAACTAACTAACTCTATCAGTAGGTCTGTCTAGCTCTGTCATTGCGTCTTATTGCTCTGTCTGTCGATATATCTATTTGTCTGGCTCTATCAGTAGGTCTATCTAGCTCTGTATGTCCTTGTGTCTTCTTGCTCTGTCTGTCGATATATCTGTTTGGTTGGCTCCATCGGTAGGTCTGTCTAGCTCTGTCTGTCAGTATATCTGTTTGTCTGGCTCTGTCAGTAGGTCTGTCTAGCTCTGTCTGTCAGTATGTCTGTTTGTCTGGCTCTGTCAGTAGGTCTGTCTAGCCCTGTCTGTCAGTATGTCTGTTTGTCTGGCTCTGTCAGTAGGTCTGTCTAGCTCTGTCTGTCGGTATTTCTGTTTGGCTCTGTCAGTAGGTCTGTCTAGCTCTGTCTGTCAATATGTCTGTCTTTCTGGCTCTGTCAGTAGGTCTGTCTAGCTCTGTCTGTCAGTATGTCTGTTTGTCTGGCTCTGTCAGTAGGTCTGCCTAGCTCTGTCTGTCGGTATTTCTGTTTGTCTGGCTCTGTCAGTAGGTCTGTCTAGCTCTGTCTGTCAATATGTCTGTTTTTCTGGCTCTGTCAGTAGGTCTGTCTAGCTCTGTCTGTCAGTATGTCTGTTTGTCTAGCTCTGCCTGTCAGTATGTCTGTTTGTCTGGCTCTGTCAAGTAGGTCTGTCTATCTCTCTCTGTCTGTATGTCTGTTTGTCTGGTAATATGTCTCTGTCAGTCAGGGGTCTGTCTGTCTCTATCGATGAACCTGTCTGTCTCTCAGTGTGTCTATGTCTGTCCGCCTGGCCCAGCCTATCAGTTTTTGTCTGTGTCTGTATGGCTGTAAATCTCTGACTTTCAGTATGTCTGTCTCTATCCGTGTGTCTGTCGGCCTCTGTTTATCAATGTATAGATGTCTGTCAATACGGATGTCTGTCTCTGTTTATTAGTATGCGTGTCTTTATCAACGCTAGCGTGACTGCCCTTCTGTATTAATATGTGTGTACTGTCAGTGAGTCTGTCAGCGTATGTTAGCAAGTGTGTCAGAATGCATGTCTGTGTCAGTATATCTGACTGTTGCTATCATTCTGTCCGTCTGT
This sequence comes from Alviniconcha marisindica, assembly GCA_018857735.1. Taxonomy (NCBI): domain Eukaryota; kingdom Metazoa; phylum Mollusca; class Gastropoda; family Provannidae; genus Alviniconcha; species Alviniconcha marisindica. Next base: position 67,776 of record JABMCL010001942.1, read on the forward strand.
CTTTGTCTTCCATTATGCCTGCCTCTTCGTCCTAACAGTTTGTCTGTCTGCCTGTCTGCCTTTCAGTATGTCTGTCCGCCTGTCTCTGTTAGTACGTCTTAATGTATCGTTCTGTCAGCATGTCTGTCTGTCTGTCGGTGTGTCTGATAGCCTGTCTCTGTCAGTACATCTGAATGTATCATTCTGTCAGCATGTCTGTCTGTCTGATCGCCTGTCTCTACCAATACATCTGAATGTATCATTCTGTCAGCATGTCTGTCTTCGCTTTTTAGCATGTCTGTCGTTGCATTTCGTAAATGTATGAAATTGATCTTCTGTAAGTGTCTGCATGTGTCCGTGGAAGGGGGAGGGGAGGGCGTGCATGAGTGTGTGTGTGTGGGGGGGGGGGGGCGTGCGTGGTGCGGGGTGGGGGAGGGGGGTGGGTCGTGTCGGTGTCGGGGAGGGGGAGGGCGTGCGCGTGTGTGAATTGAGCTCAGCCGGCCAGGCATATTTTTGAACTGCGACTGAGGAGTCAAATTAGACCCACTTCTAATTGTTATCTGTGTGTGTGTGTGTGTGTGTGTGTGTGTGTGTGTGTGTGTGTGTGTGTGTGTGTGTGTGTGTGTGTGTGTGTGTGTGTGTGTGTGCGCGAGCGCGCGCGCACGTGTGTATTGGGGGTGGGATGGGGGTGATGTTTGATAACGAATGTGTGTATATTAATCTTATGTGTTTTGATGTCGGTTGTTTTTAACTTGAATATGAAATGTACCGGCCTAGGACTCATTTGAGAAGGGGCGCTCCATGACCCCACTGCTGTTATTACCATTACCAGCAACCTACCGGAACAGAGCTTGCTTTTCCAGTCTCGTCCAATACGTGTGGTATGTCAAATCGATAAAGCAAAACGCGAATTTCAAATGTTATCATCATCATCGTCATATCACCACCACCACCACCACCGCCATCATCATCATCATCATCATCATCACCATCATCATTATCATCATCCTTTACCTTTTCCTTCAGGATGACGCTCTGTGTCCTGTGTGTGTTCCTTGCTGGACTATGTCCTCTGCCATCGCTGCAACTTGACCGTAAGTCTCTCTGTATCTCCTTTGATGATGGGGGGGGGGGAGGATCAGTGAAGAAGGGGGACTCTGTTTCTTTGTATCTTTCCAATACAATCGACACTTAGACTTAAATGTGTACAGTCTCTGTTGGTGCTTATATGCACTGGGAGCTGTACAGTCTCTACTGATGCTGTATGTGGATCGGGACATAGCTCAGTGGTTAGACTCGTGATTGAAAGGTAACGGGTTCGAATCCCTGCAGGAGCGCCGGGAGAATTTTGTTCTCCAGGGTCAACTTTCTGTGCTGACTCTTATTTCGGTACCCGCTCCACCCCCGTGTTACCACAGTAGCACGTAAAAGATCCCGGTCATGCTGCTTACGTATTTGGCTTTGCATGATGTGACATGGTGCATGGTTGTATGGTGTACACAGAACATGCGCCGAGACGGCAGCAGTTTCATGTGGCGCCAGCTGTAAGTACACCACTTCGGTAGATGTTCAAAAACGCACTGTAAAAAGCTAGTCACTCATGTAGAATCACATGCAAGCGCAGTGAGTCTGCTCGAGAGTGGAGAATAGCGCTATATAAAAGCAATTATCATCATGTGCACTGGGAGCTGTACAGTCTGTACTGATGCTGTATCTGCACTGGGAGCTGTACAGTCTGTACTGATGCTGTATCTGCACTGGGAGCTGTACAGTCTGTACTGATGCTGTATCTGCACTGGGAGCTGTACAGTCTGTACTGATGCTGTATCTGCACTGGGAGCTGTACAGTCTGTACTGATGCTGTATCTGCACTGGGAGCTGTACAGTCTGTACTGATGCTGTATCTGCACTGGGAGCTGTACAGTCTGTACTGATGCTGTATCTGCACTGGGAGCTGTACAGTCTGTACTGATGCTGTATCTGCACTGGGAGCTGTACAGTCTGTACTGATGCTGTATCTGCACTGGGAGCTGTACAGTCTGTACTGATGCTGTATCTGCACTGGGACGCTGTACAGTCTGTACTGATGCTGTATCTGCACTGGGAGCTGTACAGTCTGTACTGATGCTGTATCTGCACTGGGAGCTGTACAGTCTGTACTGATGCTGTATCTGCACTGGGAGCTGTACAGTCTGTACTGATGCTGTATCTGCACTAGACGCTGTACAGTCTGTACTGATGCTGTA
>JABMCL010001942.1:75000-87500 GCA_018857735.1 Alviniconcha marisindica
CTCAAGCCCAACCACTCCAACAAACCCTACATCTCCTACAAGTCCTACATCTCCCACAAGCCCTACATCTTCCACAAGTCCAAGCTCTGCCACAAGTTTTACATCTCCTACAAGTCCAACCTCCCTGACTAGCCCTACATCTCTCACAAGTCCTACATCTCCCACAAGTCCTACATCTCCCACAAGTTCTACATCTCCCACTAGTCAGACCACCCTCCCCTTCAAGCCCCACTCCCCCACAAGGTCCGAAAATTTTCCAACAAGTTTCCAAATTTCCCCCAAATAGCCCTAAACTCCCACAATCCTACATCTCCCCCAAGTCCGACCTCGCCTACAAGCCCTACATCACCCACAATTTCCCACGTCCCCCACAAGTCCGACGTCCCCCACAAATCCTAACATCGCCAACAAGTCTTAAACATCTCCCAAAAAGTCCTAAAATCTCCCACAAGGTCCTTAAAAAACCTTTTCTCACAAGTTTCCCAAAATCTCCCACAAGTCCTACCCTCTCCCCACAATTCCCCACCTTTCCCCTACAAGTTTCCTAAAATTTTTCCCACAAGTCCAACATCTCCCACCAGTCCAAAAAAATCTTTCCCCCAAGTCCAAAAATCTTTCCCCAACCTTTCCCCCAAATAGCCCTACATCTCCCACAAGTCCTACATCTCCGACAAGTCCTACATCTCCAACAAGTCCAACTTTTCCCCAAAAAGTCCTACATCTCCAACAAGTCCAAACCCCCTTCCCCCCACAAGTCCTACATCCCCCACAAGTCCTACATCTCCCACAAGTCCTACATCTCCCACAAGTCCTCACCCCACAAGTCCTACCTCTCCCACAAGTCCACCTCCCCAAAGCCCCCATCTCCCACAAGTCCCACATCTCCCAAAAAAGTCCGACATCCCCAAAAAGTCCCAAAATCCCCCACAAGTCCACCCTCTCCCACAAGTCCTACATCCCCCCAAGTCCACGTCCCCACAAGTCCTTTCATCTCCCAACAAGGGCCAAAAAGCCACAAGTCCCACCTCTCCCCCCCAAGTCCTACATCCCCGACAAATCCTACATCCCCACAAGTTTCCACATCCCCGACCAGTCCTACATCTCCCAAAAAGTCCTCCTTTTTCCCACAAGTCCGACCTTCCCCCCTACAAGTCCTACTTCTCCCACAATCCAAAATCTCCCACAAGTCCCACATCTCCCACAAGTCCTTTCATCTCCCACCGTCTAAAAATCTCCAACAAGTCCGACATCCCCCACAAGTCCGACATCTCCAACCAAATCCAACCCTCCCCAACTAGCCCTTTCATCTCCCACAAGTCCTACATCTCCAACAAGTCCGACCTCACCTACAAGCCCTACATCACCCACAAGTCCTACGTCCCCCACAAGTCCGACGTCCCCTACAAGTCCTACATCGCCAACAAGTCTAACATCTCCCACAAGTCCTACCTCTCCCACAAGTCCAACATCTCCCACAAGTCCTACCTCTCCCACAAGTCCGACCTCCCCTACAAGTCCTACATCTCCCACAAGTCCCATCTCCCACAAGTCCAACATCTCCCACAAGTCTTACGTCTCCCACAAGTCCTACATCTCCCACAAGTCCAACATCTCCAACAAGTCCAACATCTCCAACAAGTCCAACCTCCCCAACTAGCCCTACATCTCCCACAAGTCCTACATCTCCGACAAGTCCTACATCCCCTACAAGTCCTACATCTCCAACAAGTCCAACATCTCCCACAAGTCCTACATCCCCCACAAGTCCTACATCTCCCACTAGTCCTACATCCCCGACAAGTCCTACATCTCCAACAAGTCCAACATCTCCCACAAGTCCCACGTCTCCCACAAGTCCTACCTCCCCTACAAGTCCTACATCTCCAACAAGTCCGACATCACCAACACGTCCAACCTCCCCAACTAGCCCTACATCTCCCACAAGTCCTACATCTCCCACAAGTCCGACGTCCCATACAAGTCCTACATCTCCAACAAGTCCAACATCTCCCACAAGTCCTACATCTCCAACAAGTCCTACATCTCCCACAAGTCCGACCTCCCCTACAAGTCCTACATCTCCCACAAGTCCTACATCTCCAACAAGTCCAACATCTCCAACAAGTCCGACATCTCCAACAAGTCCAACCTCCCCAACTAGTCCTACATCTCCCACAAGTCCTACATCTCCCACAAGTCCTACATCCCTGACAAGTCCTACATCTCCCCCAAATCCGAAAAATCTCCCACCAGTCCTACATCTCCCAAAAAGTCCACCCCCCCACAAGTCCCACATCTCCAACAAGTCCAACATCTCCCCAAGTCCTAATTTTCCCAAAAGTCCCCCTCTCTAACACGTCCGACCTTTTCCTACAAGTCCCCATTTCCGACAAGTCCCCCATTCCCCAAAAAGTCCGACGTTTCCCACATTTTCCCAAAGGGCCCAATCCCCCCAAAATCCGACCCCCCCTACAAGTCCTAACATTCCAAAAGTTTCCCAATCCCCGGGCAAGTCCCCAATCTCCAAAAAGTCCAACATCTCCCACAAGCACTACATCTCCCACAAGTCCGACCTCCCCTACAAGTCCTACATCTCCAACAAGTCCAACATCTCCTACAAGTCCAACATTTCCCACTAGTCCATCATCTCCCACAAGTCCTACATCTCCTACAAGTCCGACTTCTCCCACAAGCCCAACATCGGGAACAAGTCCTTTTATTGTCACTGATCCTGCCGGATTGTCGACAACACCAATGAGTTTCACAGATCCCAGTATTGTTTCTGTGAGTCCTGATGTCACGGGAACTGCTTCGTCTTCCACAAGTCCGTTCATAGTGACAGATCCCGCTGCATCCTCCACAAGTCCGTTCATAGTGACAGATCCCGCTGCATCCTCCACAAGTCCGTTCATAGTGACATCTCCCACAAATCCTACCTCACCCACAAGTCCTACCTCTCCCATAAGTCCGACCTCACCTTCAAGCCCTACATCTCCCACCCAAGTTTCCGAAAAAATTCCCAAAAACCGGAAACCCCCCCAACAAAATCCCACAAAATTCCAAAGTTCCACCTTTCCACCAAACCAACTTCTTCCCTAGGCCCACCTCTCCCCCAAGGCCGGACCCCCTACAAGCCCTACATCTCCCACAAGTCCCACATCTCCCACAAGTCTGACATCTTTTCCCACAAGTCTAAAAATCTCCTACAAGTCCCACATCTCCCCCAAGTCCTACATCTTTCCCACAAAGTCTTACGTCTCCCAACAAAATCCTACATCTCCCACAAGTCCCAACATCTCCCACAAGTCCTAACAAGTCCTACATCTCCCCACAAATCCTACATCCCCGACAAGTTTCCCACAAACCCCGACAAATCCTACATCTCCAACAAGTCTAACATCTTCCCCCAATCCAAAGTCTCCCACAAGTCCGACCTCCCCCTTTCAAGCCCAACATCCCCCCACAAGTCCGACATCTCCCCCCCCAAGTCCAACACTCCCAACAAGTCCGGGGCATCTCCCCAATGGGAATACCCCAAAAGGGAAAAAAGCCAATCCTTACTGCCCCATTCCCCCGAATTTTTCCCCCGTCCAGTTTTTTTCTTTGATTTCAAATAAATCCGGGTTGGATTTTTCCCGTACAAAAAAGGGGTTCTTTAAAAAACCCGTTTCCACACCCCCCACAACATTTTTTTGCAATTTTCGGACCGGACCTCGGCAACTTCCCCTAACCCCCGTCCAATATCTCCCACAAGTCCTAAAATCTCCCACCAAATCCACGTCCCCAAACCAAATCCTAAAAATCTCCCAAGTCCCACATTCCCCCCACATCCCCAAATAGTCCAAAATCCCCCAAGTCCCCTCTCCCACCAAACCCCACCTCCCACCAAACCTACTTTTCCCACAAGTCCCACTTTTCCCACCAAATCCACTTTTCCACAAGTCCAACATCTTTCCCCCTAGTCCTACCTCCCCAAGTCCCCCATTTACCAAATAAATTTCCCACCTCCCCAAAAAGCCCACATCTCCCACTAAATCCTACATCTCCCGTAAAGTCCCCCACCTCCCTACCCAACCTCCAAAATCTCCCACCAAATCCAAAATCCCCCCCAAATCCACTCCCCTACAAGTCCCAATCGGGCCCAACCCGCCCGGCATCTCCCACAAATCCTAAACTCCCACAAGTCCAACATCTCCCCACAAATCCAAAATCTCCCACAAATTAAACATCTCCCACAAATCCCACCCCCCCAACAAGTCCCCCCACCAAATCCAAAATCCCCAAAAAGTCCCACATCTCCCACCAATCCAAAATCCCCCAAATCCCACATCTCCACCAAATCCTTTCTCCCCAAAAAGCCCAAAATCTCCCACAAATTCCTACATCTCCCACAAACCAAAATCTCCCACCAAATCCTACATCTTCCCAACCAGCAAAAATCCCCACTAAATCCTTTCTCCTTCCCCAAAAAGTCCACATCCCCCCACAAAATCCTAACCAATTCCAACAAAATCCACTCCCCCACAAATCCAACATCCCCAAAGCCCCACATCCCCCAAAAAGTCCTAAAATCTCCAACAAGTCTAACATCTCCCAAAGTCCAACCTTCCCTTCAAGTCCACCCACCTACAAACCCCAAAATTTTCCCCCAAAAAAGTCCGAATCTCCCACAAGTCCAACATCTCCCATAAGGGCCGACAAACTCCCTACAAGTCCGACCTTTTCCCCAAAAAGCCCAACATCTCCTACAAAAGTCCGACATCTCCAAAAAGTCGGGGAAAATCTCCCACAAGTCCTACTTTCCCCCCCACCAAAGGTTCCGGGGGGGGCCTCACCTTTCAAGTTTTTTTTAAACTCCCCCCACAAGTCCGGGCATCTCCTACAAGTCCGACATCTCCAAAAAGTCCTACATCTCCCCAAAGTCCACATCTCCCACCAAACCCAAAATTTCCCACAAGTCGTACGTCTCCCACAAGTCTTACATCTCCCACAAGTCCTACAAGTCCTACATCTCCCACAAGTCCAACGTCTCCCACAAGTCCGACATCTCCAACAAGCCCAACATCTCCTACAAGTCCGACATCTCCCACAAGTCCAACATCTCCCACAAGTCCAACATCTCCTACAAGTCCGACCTCCCCTACAAGTCCTACATCTCCCACAAGTCCGACATCCGCCACGAGTCCGACGTCTCCCACAAGTCCAACATCTCCCACAAGTCCGACCTCCTCTACAAGTCCGACATCTCCCACAAGTCCAACATCTCCCACTAGTACGACATCTCCCACAAGTCCAACATCTCCCACGAGTCCGACCTCCCCTACAAGTCCTACATCACCTACAAGTCCAACATCTTTCACTAGTCCAACATCTCTTACAAGTCCGACGTCCCCAACAAGCCCTACATCTTCCACAAGTCCGACATCTCCAACAAGCCCAACATCTCCCACAAGTTCTACTTCTACTACAAGTCCAACATCTGCCACAAGTCCAACATCTCCTACAAGTCCCACTTCTCCCACAAGTCCAACAAGTCCTACAAGTCCGACGTCTCTCACAAGTCCGACATCTCCCACAAGTTCGACATCTCCAACAAGTCCGACATCCCCCACAAGTCCAACGACTCTTACAAGTCCGACGTCCCCAACAAGCCCTACATCTCCCACAAGTTCGACATCTCCAACAAGCCCAACATCTCCTACAAGTCCGACCCCTCCTACAAGCCCAACATCTCCCACAAGTCCAACATCTCCTACAAGTCCGACATCACCCACGAGTCCCACGTCTCCTACAACTCCTACATCTCCCACAAGTCCTAGATCTCCCTTTTCGGCTACAAGTACTACTTTTCCTACAAGTCCGTTTATCGTCACAGGTCCCGCCGCGTCTCCCACAAGTTCTGTTATAGTGACTGACCCTGAGGCCTCTCCCACAAGTCCTGTTATAGTCACAGGTCCTGCCGCCTCTCCGACAAGTCCTGTCATAGTCACAGGTCCTGCCGCCTCTCCCAAAGTCCTGTCACAGTCACAGGTTTTTCCCGGGCCGCCTCTCCGACAAATCCTGTCATAGTCACAGGTCCTGCCGCCTCTCCACAAGTCCTGTCATAGTCACAGGTCCTGTCGCCTCTCCCACAAGTCCTGTCATAGTCACAGGTCCTGCCGCCTCTCCCACAAGTCCTGTCATAGTCACAGGTCCTGCCGCCTCTCCGATCAGCACAACATCTTCTACAAGTCCTACATCTCCCACCAGTTCGACATCTCCTACCAGTCCGACATCTCCAACAAGTCCAACATCTCCCACCAGTCCGAGATCACCTACAAGCCCTACCACCCCTACAAGTCCTACATCTCCCACAAGTCCTACATCTCCCACAAGTCCTACCTCTCCCACAAGTCCTACATCTCGCACCAGTCCTACATCTCCCACACGTCCGACCTCCCCTACAAGTCCTACCTCTGCCACAAGTCCAACATCTCCCACAAGTCCGACCTCCCCTACAAGTCCTACATCTCCCACAAGTCCAACATCTCCCACAATTTCCCACCTCCCCCAAAAAGTCCTACCTCTCCCCCAAGTCCTTCATCTTTGCACCAGTCCTACATCTCCCACAAGGGCAGAAAAACCCCTACAAGTCCTACATCTCCCAAAGTCCCACATCCCCACAAATCAAGGACCTCTCCCAAAAAGTGTGACCTTTTTCCCAACCCAAATCCAACTTCTCCTACCCAAATTCCCCAAAGTCTTTTCCCAAAAAGTTTTTAACGTCTCCGACAAGTCCTACCTTTTCCCTCACAAGTCCTACCCCCTCCGACAAGTCCTTTTCCTTTTCAGACACGTCCGACGGGCTCCTACAATTCCCGACCCCCTTTCCAGAAGTCCCAAAATCTCCCCCCCAAGTCCCACATTTGTCATCAAAAACACTACTTCTCTTTAAAAAGCCCGTTTGTCGTGCTGGTCCCGGGGCCCCCTCTCCTTTCAAAATCCTATTTTTGTCACAGGTCCTGCCCCCCCTCTCCTACCAAATCCTTTATAGTCAAAGGTCCTGCCGGGCCCCTCCTACAAATCCTGTTATAAATCACCCGGTCCTGGGGCCTCTCCTACAAGTCCTGTTTTTAGGTTCCAACCAGGTCCTGCCGGGCCCCTCCCCACAAGGTCCTGTTATAATCACAGGTCCTAAACCGCCTCTCCCACGTCCGTTTATTGTCCCCAAAGGTCCTGCTGCATCCCCCCCAAGTCCAGTTTTTTTTAGTCACAGGTCCTGGGGCGTCTCCTACAAGTCCGTTTATTGTCACAGGTCCTGCTGCATCTCCCACAAGTCCAGTTATAGTCACAGGTCCTGCTGCGTCTCCGACAAGTGGAACATTTCCTATAAATCCTACTTCACCTACAAGTCCAACGTCTCCCACAAGTCCAACCTCTTCAACAAGTCCAACGTCTCCTACAAGTCTAACGTCTCCGACAAGTGGAACATCTCCCACAAGTCCAACATCTCCCACAAGTCCGACATCTCCCACAAGGCCCGGGCCCCCCCAACAAGTCCTACATCTCCTTTCAAGTCCGACATTCCCCCCCACAAAGGGCCTAAAATCTCCACAAGTCCGACATCTCCTACAAGGGGCCGACATTTTCCGACTAGTCCAACATCTCCCACAAGTCCTACCCCCCTCCCACAAGTCCGACCTCACCTACAAGCCCCCCACATCTCCCACAAGTCCGACATCTTTTCCCCCAAGTCCGACATCTCCCACAAGTCCGACCCCCCCAACAAGTCCTAAAATCTCCTACAAATCCGACATCTCCCCCCAAGTTCCCACATCTCCCACAAGTCCGACCCTTTTCCTACAAGTCCGACATCCCCCGACTTTGTTTCCAAAATCTCCCACAAGTCCTACCTCTTTCCCACAAGTCCGACCCTCACCTACAAGCCCCACATCTCCCACAAAATCCGACATCTCCCACAAGTCCTACCTCTCCCACAAGTCCTACATCTCCTACAAGTCCTACATCTCCCACAAGTCCTACATCTCCCACAAGGGGGCGTTTCGTCTCCCACAAGTCTTACATCTCCCCACAAGTCCTACAAGGGCCTACATCTCCCACAAGGCCCACATCTCCCACAAGGGCCTACATTTCCCGGGCCAAATCCTACATCTCCCACAAGTCCACATCCCCAAAAAGTCCTAAAATCTCCCACAAGTCCACCTCCCCACAAGTCCTTTTCTCTCCCAAAAAGTCCCAAAATCTCCCCCCCCCAAATCCAAAAATTTTCCCACATCTCCCCCAAGTCCTACATCCCCGACAAGTCCTACATCTTTCCCAAAAAGTCCAACATCTCCCACAAGTCCAACGTCTCCCACAAGTCCCACCTCTCCCACAATCCTACATCTCCCACAAGTCCCACCCCCCTCCCACAAGGGCCAACGTCTCCCACAAGGGCCAACCTCTCCAACAAGTCCTACCTCCCCCGACAAGTTTTACCTCTCCCCCAAGTCCGAAACCCCTGCTTTCAAGTCCAACCCCCTGGGCCCCAAGTCCAACGTCTCCCACAAGTCCCAAACCCCTTCAACAAGTCCAACGTCTCCCAAAAGTCTAAAAGTCTCCGACAAGTGGAACATCTTTCCCAAGTCCAACATCTCCCACAAGTCCTTTCATCTCCCAAAGTCCCACCTTTCCTCCCACAAGGGCCAACTCTCCCACAAGTCCCCACCCCCTCCCACCCAAATCCCAAAATCCCCCCACAAGTCCTACATCTCCCACAAGTCCGACCTTGTCATCAAGCCCTACATCTCCTACAAGCCCGTTTATAGTCACAGGTCCTGTCGCCTCTCCCACAAGTCCTGTTATAGTCACAGGTCCTACCGCCTCTCCCACAAGTCCGTTTATTGTCACAGGTCCTGCTGCATCTCCCACAAGTCCTGTTATAGTCACAGGTCCTGTCGCCTCTCCCACAAGTCCTGTTATATTCACAGGTCCTGTCGCCTCTCCCACAAGTCCTGTTATAGTCACAGGTCCTACCGCCTCTCCCACAAGTCCGTTTATTGTCACAGGTCCTGCTGCATCTCCCACAAGTCCGTTTATAGTCACAGGTCCTGTCGCCTCTCCCTCAAGTCCTGATATAATCACGGGTCCCGCCGCCTCTCCCACAAGTCCTGTTATTGTTACGGGTCCCGCCGCCTCTCCCACAAGTCCTGTTATTGTTACGGGTCCCGCCGCCTCTCCCACAAGTCCTGTTATTGTTACGGGTCCTGCCGCCTCTCCCACAAGTCCTTTCATTGTCACAGGTCCTGCTGATGCCGCTGCTGTCAACGCCTTTGCCGGCAGAGGTCCAACCACTGCTCCTACCAGTCCTTTCACTGGCACTGGTCCAAGCGCCTCTCCCACCAGTCCTTTCTTTGTCACGGAGAATGCCGCGGCCGTCAGACATTCTCTGATTGGCAGCGCCCATTCCGCCGTCGCGATGAATTCTGTTGCGGACGTAAGGGCCAAAGAATTACCCTCCACACGCTTCCCGCTTTTTGCGAGTCCCCCGCCTCCCGTGAGGGCTGCGTCACGGGCATCCCGCTCCCTGGCCACTGGTGCCGTGTTGACCAGGACCGCGTCATTCGTGCTCACGTCCAACTGTTCCCCCGCCTCCTGAAGTCCTGCTTCTCCACCTGAACACGTTCTGCTTGTGAAAAATGTGTCCTACTTCTCTACCTGAACACGTTCTGCTTGTGAAAAACTTGTCCTGCTTCTCCATCTGAACACGTTCTGCTTGTGAAAAACATGTCATAGTTCTCCACCTGAATAGGTTCTGCTTGTGAAAAACTTGTTCTACTTCTCCACCTGAACACGTTCTGCTTGTGAAAAACTTGTCCTGCTTCTCCATCTGAACACGTTCTGCTTGTGAAAAACATGTCATAGTTCTCCACCTGAATAGGTTCTGCTTGTGAAAAACGTGTCCTACTTCTCCACCTGAACACGTTCTGCTTGTGAAAAACTTGTCCTACTTCTCCACTGAACACGTTCTGCTTGTGAAAAACTTGTCATATTCTCCCCACTTCAGCTTGTAAAAACGTTGTTATACTTCTCCACCTGAAAGTTCTGCCGTAAACCCTCGGTTCGGCCAGTAGTTCAGCTGGGGGAGGGGGGGTCGAGGGTGGAAGGTGCGTACGGTAAATACAGTGACCTTCGCTGTGACAGCATCGTAACGACGAGGCTAGCCGTTGCTAAAGTAGACAAAAACGTCGTAGGCTGTATTTCCGTTTCCTAATCATCCAGCGAGATTGCCATGGCGGGAGAAAAGTCTTTCACTGCAAATTCAATTTCTTCACAGTGTGACGAATAGCGTGTCCCGGAGTGAGTTTTTTTTTTAAATGTGCTTGACTGTAATTCAATTGCTAACAATAAAGAAAGGGGAACAGGCCAAATTAATAACTACAGATGTAACATTTTAAGGCTAAGGAGCTGAACACGTCTGCATGCGTTTGAAGATTCATCATTATTGCTCTTCGTAATTTTGTTTTGTTAAGTAAACTTATTCGTGGCATGAAGGATGTGTCTGTCAAACGTTGCCCGTTTTAGTCAATGTTTTGCTCTGCACATTTTCAAAAGTTTATTTGTCTGCACATTTTTAAGAGATTATTTGAAAACAAGAAACAATGCAGCAGCATCAGTTGTAATAGCAAAAGCATGTCATGATACACGGAAGACAGGGCATGATAAGTGCAGAAAAAGACAACTAAATATGAAACAAAGATGACTGCTAGCGTTCAACAACGCGTTCCAAAGGAACGCTAATTGAATAGGACAAAATGAGTTCCGAAGGAACGCTAATTGCATAGGAGAAAACGAGTTCCAAAGGAATGCTAATCGAATAGGACAAAACGAATTCCAAAGGAACACTGATTGAATAGGGCAACACGAGTTCCAAAGCAACGCTAATTGAACAGGACAACACGAGTTACAAACGAACGCTAATCGAATAGGACAAAACGAGTTTCAAAGGAACGCCAGTTGAATAGGACAACACAAAACGAGTTCCAAAAGAACGCCTATTGAATAGGACAACACAAAACGAGTTCCAAAGGAACGCTAATTGAATAAGACAAAACGAGTTCCAAAGGAACGCTAATTGAATAAGACAAAACGAGTTCCAAAGCAACGCTAATTGAATAGGACAACACGAGTTCCAAAGCAACGCTAATTGAATAGGACAACAGAGAAAACAAGTTCCAAAGCAACGCTAATTGAATAGGACAACAGAGAAAACAAGTTCCAAAGCAACGCTAATGGAATAGGACAACACAAAACGAGTTCCAAAGGAACGCTAATTGAATAGGACAACACAAAACGAGTTCCAGAGGAACGCTAATGGAATAGGACAACACAAAACGTGCCAATGTCCGGGGTAAGCCCCCTTTTGTAGCGACAAAATATGCCGACATCCTTCCAAACACTCGAAACACACACAGCTGAAGCCGGATAAGTACATATATTCATTTTTCATGGTTTAACTATTGCTTAACTGTTGTTTTGTCGGTCGAAAAAGGGGCTTACCCCGAAAATTTCCACGTTTTGTATTGTCATACATTACGTTCTTTTTAACCTTTTATGTGTTGGAGCTTGTAGATAAAGAAGCTAAGTATTTTGTATTTAGTTGCAGGCAAAAGCCATTTGAAAAGCACAGCATCGACCTAGCACCCACAAATATTTGCCACCTGTCACTAGTAGAGGCTCCCCAATCAAGCCTTTCGTTGCCTCCCTTTACTTGTCTTACTTATTACAACCAATTCGCCGCATTGCCTCCCTTTAACCTCCAGTCGAATTTCTGTTCTGCTCTATCAGAATTTACAATGTTGAAATCAGCTCTTGAAATATTAAAGATAATTATGCCGGAAATTAAAACAGAGCTTTTTGTACTCTCTCTCTGTCTCTGTCTCTGTCTGTCTGTCTGTCTTTCTCTCCTTGCGCGTATGTCTATTTGTGCGTGTGTGTTTGTCTTAATTATTGCGTCTGTGTTCTGATTTTGACCCATCAGAGACAAACCTTTCACGATCCACGCTGTAACTGAAAAGAACAGAACTGGGAATAAAGAACAGCGCATCAGTGCGTGTGTTCGTTATTGTAAGCAGGAGACAACAAACTCCAAAACGTTTCATGCCAACACTGTAGATGGACGAACTTCCTGCGAAATGATCGAAATATTTTGGCAGCGCACGCCTTGTGGTTTCCAGTTTCGAGATTTTGTATCGCAGCTTTTCGGGCAGATTCTGTTCGATTCGGCAAAAAGGATCGATTTCGTCTAAACAACCGTATTACAGTGGAATTAAATTAACAGCACATTCTAGCAACTGGAAGAAGAAACGGAAATAAAGCATTATTATGTTGCAAATATTGTCCCTTTGCCTGCTTGCGCATGTGTGTGTGTGTGTGTGTGTGTGTGTGTGTGTGTGTGTGTGTGTGTGTGTGTGTGTGTGTGTGTGTGTGTGTGTGTGTATGTATATATATATATATATATG
>JABMCL010001942.1:92500-97500 GCA_018857735.1 Alviniconcha marisindica
TCCGGGGTCAGCATTCTGCGTTGACTCTTATTTCGGTACCCGTCCCACCCCCGTGTTACCGCAGTAGCACATAAAAGATCCCGGTCATTCTGCCAAAAGTGCGGGTGCAGTGTGGCAGGTTACAGCTAAACACACATGCACCCTACGTATGTGGCTTCGAAGGAAGTAACACAGTAGACTGATAAATGGCTGCATGATGTTTACAGAACGTGCGCCGAGACGGCAGCAGTTTCACGTGGCACCGGCCATGTAACAACCAAACAACGCTGTAACCACTTCAGTGGGTGGATATACAAAAGACGCTGTGTCAAAGCTATAGCTGCTCATTCAGAGTCGCACGCAACTACAGCGCAGTGGGAGTGCTCGGAAGCAGAGAACAGCGCTGTAGTTGGCACTGTGAATCGCCTAGGGCTCCTCTCGAGATGAGGCGCTCGACAAGTGTGCATATAATGTTTTAGTTTGTCAGTCAACTCAGAAGGCCATGGTCATAATAAATCTCGTCATGGCAACACGCACGTTTTCATCTCACAAGGCGAAGTGTAATTCAGTGTTCGATCGCGGCGCACGTCGCATTATGTGTAAAGAGGACGTGGGCAAATAATGGACTGTGAGCATGCCCTGTATGGGGAGTTCCAACGCTTGCCCCATGGACGCCAGTTCAGATCACTGGTACACACACACACACACACACACACACACACACACACACCACCAACAACACACACCGCACGAACGCACTCACACACACACGCACTCACCCCACACCACACACACACACACACACACACACACACACACACCAATACACACACACACGCACGAAAGCACACACACACCCCCACACACACACACGCACGCACGCACGCACACACACGCACACACACGCACGCACGCACGCACGCACGCACGCACGCACGCACGCACGCACACACACACACACACACTTCTCGACGCTGTAAAGGAGATGAGAGAAAACTTCGTAGTTTACGCACGCACGTCTAATACACATTCACAAACACACGCAGGCACGCACGCACGCACACACACACACACACACACACACACACACACACACACACACACACACACACACACACACACACACACACGAGGAGCTGTTGAGGAAACCACCCTTGACATTAAAATCAAAGCAAACGTGAGAGCCATGAATGATGATGATGAAGTGATGCTTAATGTCCTCAGATGTCAGTTGACATATTAGGGACAAGCTGTGACCAATGCCAAAGCACGGTGCAAGAATTCTTTACGTCCACGGAAACCAGAAGGCTCGTTAGGACGGACAGCCCAGGACGGCCACCTCGACTCTCACACAGCTCCTGAACTATGAAAGCCATGAATGAGTCGAAAATGCCTTTATATACTCTATAGTGATTCACCATAACAATCAGAGAGAGAGAGAGAGAGAGAGAGAGAGAGAGAGAGAGAGAGAGAGAGAGAGAGAGAGAGAGAGACCCACGCATTCTCACTGTCTCTGTGTGTGCCCCCCCCCCTCCTCCCTACCGTTCGCACGCACACACAGACAAAACCATGCACACACCACACACCGGCAGACTGTCAAACAGACGAATACGTACATACGCACAGACACACACTCACACGCGCGTCCCTTGGCTGCTAGCACAGCGTGCTGCGCAGGCCACCCGATCGAGTTGCATATTATCGGCTAGCAAAGCAGGCAGCCACGAAGACCCCGCTGTGTGAGTGCTGGAGGTGGCCGCACAGGCTTCTACCCCGACTGAGGCGACTGGAAGTGGGCCCAGACTGCGTGCATGCGAGGTGACCCGGTCTGCACCGCCCTGCCGATTACCATGCACTAGCCGGACACACCGCGAGCAGTCGGCCGCTGCGACCTCCAGGATTAGCACCGGCAGTAAGCCACCGATACAACCCGGGTCCGCGCCGCCTTCGTTAACTGACATTTTCTTCGGCTCTCCGCACCGTCTGTCCGGCTGTGTGTGCCGGTGGGTGAACACGTCGGGTAGACTCTGCTGACGTAACTGATTCCGGCCCGTGAGTTCTCTTTGATTCCCACCAGTCAAACAATAAAGAACGTGCTGATTGCGATCAGGTCGAGCCAACAGTTCCCAGTCACGGACAGGTGTTACTCAGCAGTTCCCTGGGAGTGTACATTACTGAAACACACGTAGGGTCTTTTCAACGCCAAAGCGTTTGTGCAGTAGTCATAACAGCGATGTTATCCGAGAGAGGGTCGTACAATCTGGTGCAAGCCTGCTTTTCGTCTTCACTTGTGATATAGCCTTGGACAGAGGAGAGATTCATCCTGAAAATGTTGTTAATTTCATCTTCAGCATCGAATGACAGCTCATTTTGAAAGAGGACATCGAAGTTCTGTGTGTCACTAGGGGACGGATTATTGAAGTTATTTAGTTCTGTGTGTCACTAGGGGACGCATTATTGAAGACGGGAAGATATTTCCTTCGTGTACGCCAGTGATTTCTTCATTTTCCTCGGTGATTTCTTCAACACTACGCTACCCTGGAGTAAACTATACTGCATCTAGACTGATAATCAGCATGGAGAATCTACACCATCACGTAAGTCAATTTAATGCTACATCATGGTATAATTTATTTAATTTTATTTTAATATCAGCTCAGGATCAACAAAAGGGAGCTAATTAGCGCTCCAAAGGCGTCCCGCGGACTCAACAACAAAGACCGCGAGGATGTACCTTTGGTGGCGTGTATGCACGTGTATTCACTTGCATGCCAGGCGAGAGTTACCGTCGGTACCTCAGTTATTTGTTGTTGTATTCGTGTGATGTCTTTCGAGCACTAATGAACTCCTTGCTTTTTGATTCTACACAAGCGCTGTAGGCCCCGTTCTGTTGCAGCGGATGATGTTGTCCCAGGCTTCCATCACGTAATGGTTGACTGGGCGTAAAACAACAACTTCCTTCCTTCCTTCCTTCACGCTTCACGTTTCCGTCCGTCATTTGAAATATTTCGCCTTTCTTTGGCACCCCAAACCTCAGTTGAGCCGATCACCAGCGTCTGGAAAAGCGAATGATTGTTGTTGTGATATTGTCTGTAAACAGAAGACTGAGATTTTACGGCAATGTTTCCGGCAAAACAAAGCATCGCTTTACGACATCCGTGCTCCAAGAGGAAACCTTTGCAGGCCGTGCCGGACAGCGAGGCTTAGAGAGTGTATTTCCAGGTCTGGAACGACAGAGGAGCCACCTACTTACTGACTTATTTCCAGGTCTGGAACGACAGCGGAGCCACCTACTTACTGACTTATTTCCAGGTCTGGAACGACAGAGGAGCCACCTACTTACTGACTTATTTCCAGGTCTGGAACGACAGAGGAGCACACCTGTCTAGGCTTACTTACTGACCGAACCAATGTAGCGCACGAAGCCGGGACCTCAGCAGCCACAACGGTGTTCATTGCGTTATTTCCAGGTCTGGAACGACAGAGGAGCCACCTACTGACTGACTTATTTCCAGGTCTGGAACGACAGAGGAGCCACCTACTTACTGACTTATTTCCAGGTCTGGAACGACAGAGGAGCCACCTACTTACTGACTTATTTCCAGGTCTGGAACGACAGAGGAGCCACCTACTTACTGACTTATTTCCAGGTCTGGAACGACAGAGGAGCCACCTACTTACTGACTTATTTCCAGGTCTGGAACGACAGCGGAGCACACCTGTCTAGGCTTACTTACTGACCGAACCAATGTAGCGCACGAAGCCGGGACCTCAGCAGCCACAACGGTGTTCATTGCGTTTGCTGTAGTGTGAGAAGGCATTAATCTGCAGGACCCATCAATGTCCACACCACCAATCCATCACGCACACATCCGCCCGTCAACCGGCCCTTTCAGGAGTCCCAGCCTTCAGTGTGCTGTGCTTCTTTCTTCAGTGAGAAGCTTAAGATCTCTGAGTCCGCTTTGGCTGCTGGCCATTCTCAACAGCGCCTTAATTCCAGTTATTTTTGGAAGGAAGAGTAGGACGTGCTGGAATGGGTATGAGTATTCGAACATGTACTGAACTGTATGTAAATAGCTCACCGAGTGTAAGCCACAAGCTTGTCGGTGAGCTCATGAAGTTTTCATTGTATCTTTATTTTGTACTGGAGTAAATCCTTGGTTACACTAACATGTACTGAACTGTATGTAAATAGCTCACCGAGTGTAAGCCACAAGCTTGTCGGTGAGCTCATGAAGGTTTCATTGTATCTTTATTTTGTACTGGAATAAATCCTTGGTTACACTAACATGTACTGAACTGTATGTAAATAGCTCACCGAGTGTAAGCCGCAAGCTTGTCGGTGAGCTCATGAATTTTTCATTGTATCTTTATTTTGTACGGGAATGAATCCTTGGTTACACTAACATGTACTGAACTGTATGTAAATAGCTCACCGAGTGTAAGCCACAAGCTTGTCGGTGAGCTCATGAAGTTTTCATTGTATCTTTATTTTGTACGGGAATGAATCCTTGCCTACACTAACATGTACTGAAGTAGGCTGCTCTCCCAAATGGACTACAGCGATGATGGCCCAGGAGGTTTCTGAAAAACGTTTCTTCTCCCCAGCAATTAGGCTGAAATAAACGGATTTAATTCGTAACAGAGGTGACAACGTGTGGAATCACCGATTCCTCATCCCAGTCAAGACCTAAGGCGAGTGAGTCGGTGAGTCGGTGAGTCGTGGACTCTCCGCGGACCTGATGTTCTCCCCAGATCTAGCCCTGCGTTCTGCGGATAGTGCGGGTAAACTAGCTTCCTGATTGGCTAGTCGCGTCACCTTATATTTTAAGCATATGACCCGCCAGGTCGGCGGACGACGTTTGGGCTTCAGTTTGAGTCAAAGAAATGCGCTCGTTTTGTCGGTGAATTTATGGCATTTAGTTGATATCTGTGAATGGTTCATTTTTTAATAATAATTTTTTATTTGGATCTCAAATGTGGAAATATATCAGGTAAGCGAGTCTCTAGCGTTCATCGTG
>JABMCL010001942.1:105000-115000 GCA_018857735.1 Alviniconcha marisindica
ACACCCCGGGATAATCGTCACAGCCGTTATGACAGCGGTGCTGGTCAACACCCCGGGATAATCGTCACAGCCGTTATGACAGCGGTGTTGGTCAACACCCCGGGATAATCGTCACAGCAACTACTGAGTGTCGACTGTTAGTGGTGACGTTAAGATGTATTGCAGTTTCAAACCGAAACTTGGCTGACAGCACCACCGAATCACTTGTCATCACCGCTGCATTCTAAAACTGTCTCATCTCAGTGCAGTGCAGCGTCCATTGCTACTCAGCTGTCGTGGGGACCTGAGTCTGCTGATGCTCAGTTCCCGCCCCCCCCCCCCCTACCCCCCCCCCCCCCCATTTCAGCTGTCGTGGGGACCGGAGTCTGCTGATGCTCAGTCCCCTCCCCCTCTCCCCCCCCGCCCCCCCACCCCCATTTCAGCTGTCGTGGTGACTTCCTGTCTCAGTCCCCCCACCATTTCCAGCTGTCGTGGTGACTTCTGTCTCAGTCCCCCCCCCCCCCCCCCCATTTCAGCTGTCTGGTGACCCCTGTCTCAGTTCCCTCCCCCCATCTTCTACTCAGCTGTCGTGGTGACCCCTGTCTCAGTCCCCCCCCCCCCCCCCCATTTCAGCTATCGTGGTGACTTCTGTCTCAGTCCCCGCCCCCCCCCCCCCCCCACCCCCCCCCGCTTTCTACTCAGCTGTCGTTGAGACCTCGGCCTGTCTGATCAGCCCCCCCCCCCTCCCCCCGGCCCTTCCTGGTTTGGGTGGAGCTGTTCCGGCACCGGCCGGTCAGAGTGTTGGCTACCCGGGGTACGTTGTCAGGGGTTGAGAGGAGGAGGTAGGGCGGGCTGACACCTCAGGGACAAGACTGACACCCTTCCCCCAACCACTGCTGCCGTGTTAGTAAGTAAGTAAGCGTGGTGCTTAACGTCCACAGAAACCGTAAGGCTTATTAGGGACGGGAAGAATGGGGGGGAAGGGGGTATGGAGGTGTGGGAAGAGGGAGAGTATATACCTATCGCTACACTGTCACCACCAGAATGACCTGCAAGATGGGCAGGGGTGAGAGCCATTTTAATGTTCCATTAATTGTGAGGGATAAAGTCACAAGACCGTGTCCACAAACCACAACTTTTGAAGGGAAAGGAGAGCCTCTACCGCCTTACCGCTAGGCCAAACCGGCTCTCATGCTGCCGAGACATGTTACGCCATGGATGTCCGACCTCCGCCAGCTGTTTAGTGACAGTTTGTCTTGCCGGTCTTTAAATGGCAACAAGGTTGTAACAACAAATGTACAGACAACATAAGCTACTCTATAGCAAGAGAAAATGTGTTGTTTAACGTCCACGGAGGCGAGAAGGCCTATTAGGGACGGGGACGAGTGGGAAAGGGGGACAGAAGAGTGAAACCTCGAAACAGGCGCCAACCCGGAAGACCAAGGCTGCCGTGGACCGCCGCCAGAACCATTTCAACAAAACGTTACGGCAGTGTCCGTCCGGCATTGCGCAGCGACCACCGCTCCGCGCAATTGCTGTCCCACCTGCTATGCAGAACAGAGTCACAAAGGCAATGTCCGTAGCTCCGCCGTTAGGAAACAACTGAAGCAAAGGAAGTCCAACTCCCAAGCCCAGCTCCGCCTCCCTGCTCTTGATCGCTTCTGGGCCAACTTCTTCGTGAGAGTCCAGGTCACCTCCCTCCTCTTGATATTGTTTGGACTCTGATTATAGCAGGACGGATTGACCAAAAAATACACCATTTTGCTTTACGTCCACAGAAGCGAGATGGCTTATTAGGGACGGGGACAGGAGGTGGAAGGGGACGAAAGAGTGAAGGCTCGACCGCGGATACCGCCCGAAAAAGACCGGAGAGACCGTGGACCGCCGCCAGAACAATGGAAGTGTTAAGGCGGTGTCCCCTCGCCATTGCCCAGCGACTTGTGCACTGCGCAATTGCTTTTCAACTACCGTGCTTGGGCAGAGTCACAAGGACAATGTCCGTTGCACTGCTGTTGAGGAACAACTCGAAGCGAAAGAAGTCCAACTTTCGCAGCCCAGCTCCACCTCCCTGCTCATGATCTCTTCTGGACTAAGTTGAGGGTCCAGCTCCACCTCCCTCCTCTAAGATCTCTTGATCTTTTGATCTCGCCTGGAACCTTGTGAGGCCGCATTTCTCTTATAACCGCTCAAAAGGCTTACGCCAGCACAAATAAAACCAAGATTATTCCAAGGGAGATGGAGTTCTCTCTCTCGTTTACCCGTGGCGGACGCGACGGAAGTGCACATGCGTGCTTCGACACTGTCTTGATTACACAGTCTTAGTATTCAAACGTTATAAGTTCAGTGTTGCTTTACGTCCACAGAGACCGTACGGACTATTATGGACGGGCAGCCCAGGACGGCCACCTCGACTTTCACACACCTCCTGCGCTCTGACTCAGTCAAACGTTCGGTATTGATATGTTATATATGAACAGAGGACGTTGACAGCATGAGGTTTATCGAGGTGATTTCGGTAGACAGAGGGCGTTGACAGCATGAGGTTTATCGAGGTGATTTCGGTAGACAGAGGGCGTTTGACAGCATGAGGTTTATCGAGGTGATTTCGGTAGACAGATGCCGGAGATAACAAGCATCGTTTCAACGGCGTAACCAGTTTCGGAAGAGATAGGAGAAAGGGTGCCGGAAAGCGAGGCTTGCCGGCAGTGTAGCCACACACTCCGAGCATCGCTTTCCGGCACCTTCCTCCAAACACTGCCAGAACTGGTTACGCCACTCAAGGGGCACTCTTTATCTCCGCGCAGCTGTCCAAAATGTTTGAGTACTAATAAGACTGCGGAAGCAACATAGCGCCCAAGCACCCACGTAAACATGAGACGCATCCGCCCCGGGTAGAACAGAAGAAAAAAGTTCCCTCTCGATTCTAACGAATTTGGTTTTGCTTGTGCCGGCGTAAGCAACGTGGTCAGTAATGAAAGAAACGTGTGATGTAATCTGAGTTTTCTGCCACAAACGTACTGCCGTTTTAATAAAAGAAACGTCTGATATAATCTGAGTTTTCTGTCACAAACGTACTGCCGTTTTAATAAAAGAACGTCTGATATAATCTGAGTTTTCTGCCACAAACGTACTGCCGTTTTAATAAAAGAAACGTCTGATGTAATCTGAGTTTTCTGCCACAAACGTACTGCCGTTTTAATAAAAGAAACGTGTGATATAATCTGAGTTTTCTGCCACAAACGCACTGCCGTTTTAATAAAAGCGCAAACTGTCTGACCTTGGTAATCGTGATGGTTTTCTGCCACAAACGTACTGCCGTTTTAATAAAAGAAACGTCTGATATAATCTGAGTTTTCTGCCACAAACGTACTGCCGTTTTAATAAAAGAAACGTCTGATATAATCTGAGTTTTCTGCCACAAACGTACTGCCGTTTTAATAAAAGAAACGTCTGATGTAATCTGAGTTTTCTGTCACAAACGTACTGCCGTTTGAGCATCACCGAAAAACTATTCGTTAGCAGTGTTTTTCGAGACCTATGGCAGTGGCTGGAGAAAGGATATGGTAAACCTGTGCTTGGAGTTTGGCGGTCAGTGTTTGCCGAGGGTGGATTAGTCCTGAGGGCGGACTGACCGGCTGGTCAGAGAGGGGCGGCCCAGAGCTCTCAGCGGCCCAGTGACCCCCGCCGAGAAGGCCGACGTAACGTGACGTCGTCGTTAGCAGATTGGGGGAAAACATTGGGCGGTTTTTGCTAAGGCCTAGCCAGGTCAGTGTGACATTGTCGTCAGTAGACCCGAGGGCAAACATATAATATATGTATGAAGTGTATATGTATACATGAAATGTGTGTGTGTTGTGTGTGTGTGTGTGTGTGTGTGTGTGTGTGTGTGTGTGTGTGTGTGTGTTGTGTGTGTGTGTGTGTGCGCGCGCGCGCGTGTATGTGTGTGTGTGTGTGCGCGCGTGTATATGTGTGTGTGTGCGTGTGCGCGCGTGTATGTGCGTGCGTGCGTGCGTGCGTGCGTGCGTGCGTGGTGTGTGTGTGGTATTGTTTTAATTGCTGTGTGTGGTACTTTAATTAATTGTTTTACAAGTTTATTACTATTTTATGATGACGTCACAGTTGTTCTATATTTATAACTATAACTAAGACTCTTTTCTTGTTGGTGTTGTGTTTGTTGTATTGTTCTCTTAACTTATGTATTATTATTTTACGAGCCCGCCATGACCACAACAAAATTGCCCCTTGTGGAATGATTAATTTGTTCTGAATTGAATTGAAACATTGTGCGGTCTTTGCTAAGGCGTAGGCAGGTCAGTGCTTGATATCTTGCATAACGCTAACTCACAACTGGCACAACACAACAGGCATAGCACAACAGGCACAGACAAGGGCATAGCACAACAGGCACAGCACAACAGGCATAGCACAACAGGCACAGCACAAGAGGCACAAGACAGGCACCACTCAACACCACCGCCAAGTTCACTTCACTTCAGTCCAGCTCGGCCGGGCGGCTCAGTTCAGTTCATTTTTAGATGGTATCTACGCGGTTGGGAAAGCCCATAAGCGCCCCTCCCCCACCCTCTCAAAGTTTTTCCAGTGTTGCTTAGCAAACAATCCAGTGTTTGATCGATCTGATGATACCCTTGCCGGACGATGAAGCTGACACGACTGAAGTCATCGTTTAGCAACACCGCCCGGTGTGACGCACAACAATAATGATAATGATAATGGCATTGCGCATTCATAATGCGCTCATCAACGCCCTGAACTACCGCTCACAGGATAGATAGCAACCTAGAGACAGTGTTGTATTCACGTAAAACACACAGGATAAATAGCAACCTAGAGACAGTGTTGTATTCACGTGAAGCACACAGGATAGATAGCAACCTAGAGACAGTGTTGTATTCACGTGAAGCACACAGGATAGATAGCAACCTAGAGACAGTGTTGTATTCACGTGAAGCACACAGGATAGATAGCAACCTAGAGACAGTGTTGTATTCACGTGAAGCACACAGGATAGATAGCAACCTAGAGACAGTGTTGTATTCACGTGAAGCACACAGGATAGATAGCAACCTAGAGACAGTGTTGTATTCACGTAAGCACACAGGATAGATAGCAACCTAGAGACAGTGTTGTATTCACGTGAAGCACACAGGATAGATAGCAACCTAGAGACAGTGTTGTATTCACGTGAAGCACACAGGATAGATAGCAACCTAGAGACAGTGTTGTATTCACGTAAAGCACAGGCCTGCTGGTACCATTTACTGACATAAAGCATGGACAGAAGAAAATGTACTAAGTACAATGAGTGCAAACCATGTATGCACACTTTGCACTGATTTGCACGCGCACGCGCGCGCACACACACACACACACACACACTGAGACGCACACCGAATCCACAAACACAATGACTGACCGAAACAAAAACTGGGTATTAGTATTATATAGTTGGGACGAAACTACCGCAAAACTAGGAGTGCATGAACGTTTTCCGTTTATATGGTACAGTCGGCAGTGCCTAAGTCTTGTGGGAGTGAATTCCAAATACGAGATCCCGGCAAAGTAAAAGAAACCGCGAAAGCCATGCTCCAATCCTGAGTTCATAAAATTAATATTGTTGGATTTGGGGCAAGAGATGCGGGTGTCGGGAGAGTGAAGTAGACGGAGAGTAGACAAGTAGCAGTTCTGTGAGGCAAGCAGGACCAGAACCATTAATTTTGTAGCCGATAAAACAGCACGTGTATGCAAGCAGCTTTTCCCAATACGTTTTGTAATGGGAAGCCAGTGCGGTTTTTCTAGAAGTGTTGATTGGTGGTGACTGTCGGGGTCATACAGTACCAAGATAACGAGTCTTGCAGCAAAGTTTTGAATCTTTCTTTCTTTCTTGGTGCTTTACGTCCACGGAGGCGAGATGGCCTATTAAGGACGGGGACAGAGTGGGAAGGGGACGACAGAGTGAAGGCTCGACCGCGGAAACCGCCCGAAAAAGACAGGAGAGACCGTGGACCGCCGCCAGAACAATGGAAGTGTTAGGGCGGTGTCCCCTCGCCATTGCCCAGCGACTTGTGCACTGCGCAATTGCTGTTTCAACTGCTGTGCTTGGCCAGAGTCACAAAGACAATGTCCGTTGCAATGCTGTTGACGAACAACTTGGACAACTCAAGCAAAGGAAGTCCAGCTTTCTTAGCCCAGCTCCACCTCCCTACTCATGATCTCTTCTGGGCTAAGTTGAGGGTCCAGCTCCACCTCCCTCCTGTAAGATCTCTTGATCTCGCCTGGAACCCTGAAGTTTTGAATGCCTAGAGAGGACGGACCAGACAGAACCTGGTGTACCCATAAGCAGACAGCTCAGTGTAGAAGTCAAACTGTGAGAGGGTATTATGGGAAGGTACAAGAGTTTGGGCCTGCATTTTCAGTGAGAACCCTGCGCATGAATTGAATTGTCATTTGTCTAATCTCCCATTTATCTGTGTCATTTGTCTAATGGCCAGTCAGGCCAAGTTCAGTATTAGCGATCCTCCGGCAGCAGCCGCCGACTGAATGCCGCTGCGGAACTTTAGTAGAGGCAGAATCTTGGGAAGTTTATCATTCAGTCACACGGTTTGAGTTCCCTGACCCATGACATTGAATAAAGAATTGCCTTGAACGATGGGTTTGTGTGAGTTTTTGTTGCTTAACGTCCACCGGCGGAGGCTAGAAGGCCTGTTAGGTGAACAATGGGTTGAGCCGAGGACTTATAGGTCCATGGTTCAACTCAGCCGGTGACGAGTCTTCCGATTTCGTGAGTGAGCGATCCGTCACTAAAAACAGTCGAGCAGCTGGAAAGCCGGCGTGATCACAACACCGCTGCCGCCGGATCTCTGAGTCAGCAAAGTCCTTGAAACGACACGCCATGCAACGCCTTTGCATCGATCCACAGCACGCGAAAAAGTTGTGAATACTGCCTGCCACCGACTTGGGCAATCTTCGCGGCCGGCAGTCACCGTCACGTCACCTCACGTCACGTCACGTCACGTCACGTCACGTCACGCCGCCTGTCACTTCGTCAGTCACTGACTCAGTGGGTGACCAGCGCCGGTCAGCAGCGCCTGTGACTAACTGAAGCCACCTCACGTTGTGCCGCCGGGCCTCGGACAGCCTCTGGGACACGCGGATTTGAAATAAAGTCCATGGATCTACATGCGGATCGGCATTCACTGCACGGCCGGACTGAACTGGCTCAGCCACTCTGATGCCGTGTCAGTGACTGAACTTGACTGAAACAAACCAGGCCTCCACTGGTCCTTGTTATTACTGTTACTATTGAACGATCATTTTGTAGCGACAACACTTTACACATGCAATACATGCCGTCACGCTGCCCAGATCGCTGTAGCAGACATGATGGCCCAGTTGCACAGGCTTCTATCCCCCCGCCCCCCACTGAGCTTTCTACTCCCGCTAGTAACCGAAGGGAAGTAACGCAGAATAACTGTTCATGGTAACACTTCCGCTGATTTAGATCGTCTGCTCTGTTGCAGTAGTGCAACTGTTTTCAGCCTTCTCCGCATGAAAACCTTTCGTGTTCATATGATTAAAAGCTACGAGATTGTTACATTTAATCTGTTTCACTCTCACCTTCTGCATCTGCATTTAAACGAGAACATCTTGTGTCAGTTGAGTGGAATTTTGAAACCTTTGTGCGGACGCATTTGGGGTCAAGGCCAGCGAGTCACCTCCCCTGCAAACATGGCAACTCTCCAAACACGCTAGGTTCAGTCAATATTCTATTCATCGTTAGCAGTCTGGCGAACAGCCCCGTGTCATATTCTATTTAATGCAGGTCGTGATACGTACATACGTCATCTGCGTGCATCGATACGGACTGTTACAAATGGAGAGTGAGTGAAAGTGCGAAGATTATTCTTGTGGCTTTTTTCTTTCTTTTTTAAATAATTATTTTTGCTTATTTATTCATTGATTTCAGTGATTGTAGTGTGTGTTGATCGCAGAAGTTTGATAATCTTTAATACCATTAGCAGGGGTTATTTCGTCGAATGGTTTTCAGGTGTCGGCAAGGTCGCCAGCAAGGTGTTAATTGTAGAACTGGTTCAGCAACAATAGTCATTATACTGTGCTCTCACTTTATTGCTTTCAAATTTCAAATCTCATCTCTGTCACTTGTTTGCATGTTGTTTGTAGATGACTTTGCATTTTGAATGCGAAACCATAATACTACAAGACAGAAGTATTATATCTGACTTCATAGCACCCACTTATATCTTTAAAGTTTTTATTTCATTTCAGTAAAGCATAGTCAAGATCCAAACGCTAGCAGTCATTCATGTTTCAGATTTTTTCTTTCACTACAGCATAGTTTAAAAATTAAAAAAATTAAAAAAGCTACCATGACCTCTCTTGCCTTTCTTGCCATCATAAAGGGAAAAGACTTCCTCACTGCAGCATTGTGTGTTTGGGAGTGCTGGGTAAATGATGTCTGCCTGTATTGTTTTACAGTTTAGTGGTGTTGTTGTACTGTACTCCTGTGTTAATTATTATACATATTGTTATGAACATGCACGTTCCTGGTGCGCTAAACTGGTGTCTGGTGCACTAAGCATAGATTTGACCTGCTTATTAGTTACCTGTTTGCACACTCAAGCTTAAGAGATGTGCTACAATACTCATTGACCACTGTGTCTGCCCCATGGCTGTGTCAGTCTTACTGAGTAGCCAACTGTCAGTTTGGATTCTGCATGTGCGCTATTATTAAAGTGTTTGGTATGGTCCATAATGGTTGTGTCTGTTCGAAGTTGCACTGTGATTTTTCAGAAACCAAGCTTATGTGTCGAGTCTGCCCTCTGAAACCGTGAAGTCTGACTAACACTGACAGTATCAGTGTCAATGATGCTCGCATAAATTTTACATTTTTCATGCACTCCATCAGTCCATGTGTGCTTATCATAAACAGATACAGATGCACCAAAAAGGCTAATGGTGACTAATATTAAAAATTATACATAAACTTTATGTATAATGTTTAATATTAGTCATTTTCATTGTCTGTTGAGTATCAAATGGTGACAAAAGCATTGAAAGTCCACACCCCCACACCTAAGTACGTGTGTGTGTGTGTGTGTGTGTGTGTGTGTGTGTGTGTGTGTGAGAGAGAGAGAGAGAGAGAGAGAGAGAGAGAGAGAGAGAGAGAGAGAGAGAGAGTGTGTGTGTGTGTGTGTTTTGCCTAAATCTCATAGTCTTCTCAATGAGTAAGAAAATTGTGGAGTTTTAATAATACTTACCATTAGTATACATCTCTTGTGTGTGTCTTTTGTTTCAGAAACCATTCTCTGCAACTAAACTGGACTTTTGTGATGCAAACATAGTTGAGAATCGAACCCACAGCCATGTCGGACCTGCAGGGTATATTGGAGGAAGATGGGGGTGATGGTGCTGAGCGTGTCAACAAAATCAGTCTCAGGGACATCACATCTGCTACCAGATTTAACAATCGTCTCAAAAAACGACACCACAAACACAAGATGTCTAAGAGACGCCTATCTGGATTTGAGAGAAGGTGTGTGTGTGTGTGTGCATTTGTGTGTGTGTGTGTGTGTGCATTTGTGTGTGTGTGTGTGTGTGTGTGTGTGTGTGTGTGTGTGTGTGTGTGTGTGTGTATGCATGTGTGTGTACTGCTGTGTGTGCATTTTTGTGTATGTGTGTGTGTGTGTGTGTGTGTGTGTGTGTGTGTGTGTGCACATGCATGTGTGTGTGTGTGTGTGTGTGTGAGTGTGAGAGAGAGAGGGGGGGGGGGGGGGGAGTGTGGGAAATATGGGCAGAGACAGAAAAAAGAAGAAAAAAATGTGTTCACAATGTGATTAGTTAAAGATGGAAAATGCATGCATGAATGTTGCTTTCTTGAATTTTCTTTTTTTTATCCCTTTTTTCTCTCCTGCTTTGATGTGCTTTGCTTTGAAAATGGGGAAAACAATGGTTTATTTTCTATAACAGCAACAAGGAAGAAATC
>JABMCL010001942.1:120000-170000 GCA_018857735.1 Alviniconcha marisindica
TTTGCATGTGTGTGTGTGTGTGTGTGTGTGTGTGTGTGTGTGTGTGGAGAGAGAGAGAGAGAGAGAGAGAGAGAGAGAGAGAGAGAGAGAGAGAGAGAGAGAACTCAAACTCAAACTCAAAAACTTTATTTTACAAGGATTGTAGTTTAGGTTCAGTCAAAAACCTGTCTAACAACTAGTCCTTGCTAAGCTACTGATGAACAGATATCAAATTACAGGCATTATTTATATACATATAGGCATGAATGAGTGAGTGAAACGTTATACATGAGAATACATAGAGAAAGAGAGAGAGAGAGAGAGAGAGAGAGAGAGAGAGAGAGAGAGAGAGAGAGAGAGAGAGCATGCATTATGTAGATAGCTTTACTATTATTTTCTGTTTGTTCAGTCTGTATCTTATCTACTTGTGTATCTGCTGTTGGATAGATTTTGAGAACATTTTATGGCATGACCATCTGTCCACCCTCTCACCTTTCAGACCCACCACATCCTGATCAACCTGAACATTGACGACATCAAACTGGATGATGAGTTGGAAGAACTGGAGAAAAAGGAAAAAGAAGATGATGGTAATCCTCATCCTCTGGAAAGGAAAGGTAAAGGGTATTCCATTTTGTTCTTGGAGTTAATCTTATTGATGGGAGAAGCTGGAACCAGAAGAGTTTACCTGTGTGTTTTCTTGTGTGGGAAGGTAGGGGCCAGTTGGTATCTCACTGCTGGGTCAGCCTGCGATGAGGCATTACTGAGACATAACTTGGTGTCCCATTTGATGAGACTCAGGAACTACTTTAAAAACTGTTAATGCCTGGAGTGGGTCAGAATAGCTTTGCATGCTTTGCCTACTGCCAGGAATTGTGTCGTTCTGATTTCTGCCATCCAAATTCATTCCGTTTTCCCGTGGTCCTCTATAAACCAGCCCAGTGGTGGTGTGCTGAAATTACAACCCATCAGCTGCGCTCACAATCCAGAGCTATCAATGCCTCTCTCTTTTAAACCTGGAGCTGGTCTCGGAATATAGCCCTGCATGCTTTCTTGATTGCTGCAAATTTCGCCTTTGTAATTCCTGCCTTCCTGGTTTATTCATCTTGATTTTCCCCCCAGCCCTGTTCAAAGTTAAAATGACATATGGCCTAAACAGTGTATTGAGTGTTTGCTTGTGATTTGATGAGTTGGGTTTTACCCTGATATAACCTTGGTAGTTGACAGGGAGTGAAATCTTGAGAATCGATCAATCCACAGTTATTAAGTCCTGCGACAAGTTAAGAAAGGAAGAAGAATGAAAACAAACCCTTAAACTTTACCTGAGGGATGGTCCAGGCAACAAGAAGAATAGGGGCACTGTTGTGGATTTTGTCAGTATAGTGTGGGGTGTAGGGGTGGAAGTGGGGGTGGGGTGTGTGAAAATTTATTGACGGATTAATTAATTACACTTTATTTTTCAAGGGAGATGATATTAGCATAAAGGCCAGCTGACATCTGCTGTTTCTACTGCGCAACTACCAGTAAAGACATTCACAGTGAACATTTGTAATGTGGGAGCATTAAGGTATAAGGGGGGGGGGGGGGGGGGGGAGGGGAGATGGAGTTGGAGGAGGGAGAGAAGGATGGTACAGAGGGTGGAGGAGAGGCAGAGAGAGACAGGGCAGAGGGAGAGAGATGGGGGTGGGGAGAGAGGAGGGGGAGGTAGTGGTGATGAAGGTGAGGTAACTGCTGACAACAGGAAGGTGTGTCACAACAGCCAAACTGACTTTTGTCACACCTGTATTACTTGAAGGAAAGGAAGAGATGCCGGAGCCAGTTAAGCACAAAGGTATGTTCTGGGCAAGCTGTGTGAGTAAATACAACCGATCACAACTCTCTGTTTACTTTAGGAAGGCTTCCTTAGAGCTGTCAAGCTGGAAAACACTAACCACTGTCTGTGTTCCTTCCTGAAAGGAACTAGTCGTCTTTAAGCAGGTTTTGCCTTGGTAGCAGCGCTAAAGAAAAGAAGAGTTTCAAACCAAATACTTTGTTTGAAAATGTCCCTTTCATTTTGTGCTGAGTTTAAAAGTGAAGCTTGTGAGTGATGATTTGTGGTACTTGGATACGTGCGTGCGAAACACTGATAGCTGTCCCAGGTGATCTGATAGCTGTCCCAGGTGATCTGATAGCTGTCCCAGGTGATCTGATAGCTGCTGCTGCAGATTTAGTATTGTTCCTTTGGTTGATGTGAAGATGAATCCCTTGCGCCAGTCATCAAAGAGACAGTGATAAATAACAGGTGACAGTGATATGTGACAGGTGACAGTGATAAATAACAGGTGACAGTGATAAATGACAGGTGACAGTGATATGTGACAGGTGACAGTGATAAATAACAGGTGACAGTGATAAATAACAGGTGACAGTGATATGTGACAGGTGACAGTGATAAATGACAGGTGACAGTGATATGTGACAGGTGACAGTGATAAATAACAGGTGACAGTGATACATAACAGGTGACAGTGATATGTGACAGGTGACAGTGACAAATAAGAGGTGACAGTGATATGTGACAGGTGATGGTAATCAGTGACAGATGAGAGTGATAAATGACCGATGACAGTGATATGTGACAGGAGACAGTGATATGTGACAGGTGACATGGAACTTGATGGTTTTTTGTACACATCCAGGTACCCCTGATTGTCACTGAGTGTAGAAGCTAATGGACATTTAAAACCCATGCCTTGATTGAAAGTGTATAGTTTGATCCCTGTTACCTGTTTTACTGAACCTGCTTTGAGAAGGCTAGTTCCTTTAAATTAAAGGGTGGTACAGTGTCTTGCCTGTTAGGTTAAGTGTGGTGACACAGTCTGACCTCCAAGTACTTTGCTGGGCACTGACAGAGTTCTGCTTGTGCATGCCACCTGCTTTTGCTGAGGAGTTAGCTACACTGCCAGCTGTATTTCTGTCCCAGTAATTACACTGCCAGCTGTATTTCTGTCCCAGTAATTACACTGCCAGCTGTATTTCTGTCCCAGTAATTACAGTGCCAGCCGTATTTATGTCCCGATAATTACAGTGCCAGCTGTATTTCTGTCCCAATGATTACAATGCCAGCTATATTTCTGTCCCAATAATTACAGTGCCAGCTGTATTTCTGTCCCAATGATTACAATGCCAACTATATTTATGTCCCAATAATTATAATGCCAGCTATATTTATGTCCCAATAATTATAGTGCCAGCTGTATTTCTGTCCCAATAATTATAGTGCCAGCTGTATTTCAGTCCCACTGATTATAGTGCCAGCTGTATTTCTGGCCAGTAATTATAGTGCCAGCTGTATTTCTGTTCCAATAATCTTTGTGCCAGCTGTACTTCTGTCCCAATAATTACAGTTCCAGCTGTACTTCTGTCCCAATAATTACAGTGCCTATAATTACAGTGCCAGTCTGTATTTCTGTCCCAATAATTTTAGTGCCAGCTGTACTTCTGTCCCAATAACATTTGAAACCAAGCTGACCACTGGCCTTCTGAAATAAGATCAAAATACACAAATGGTT
Organism: Alviniconcha marisindica; assembly: GCA_018857735.1. Lineage (NCBI taxonomy): Eukaryota > Metazoa > Mollusca > Gastropoda > Provannidae > Alviniconcha > Alviniconcha marisindica. The sequence goes on from JABMCL010001942.1 coordinate 123,531, forward strand.
CAAAGGAACACTGAACAAAAACATGCTGGAGACTGATAATGAGGGAGACATTATACCTTTGGGCAGAATATATAGTTCAGGAAACAGGTATATCTTGGGCAAGATAGACAGTGTTGGAGATATAAATAATTATTAGGCAAACTAGGTAGTCTAGTGGACACCAACACATCATAACTGTCATATCTTATGCAAAACAGTCCAGCAGACAAACATACAGGCAAGACAGATAGTCTGTGAGCCTATAAGCACATAGTCTGTGAGCCTTTATCACTAAAAGGAGAATCCTTCAGCCCCGTCCTTGACAATCAGTGCCTGGATGCTTAATGATGGCATGTGCATTGTAGTTACCTTTGCAATCTCCCGCTGTCCAAGCCATCCAGTTTTTGTTTTGGCTTGACTATTGTCACTGCTTTATTTTGTCGCTTTTGTTTTGCTTTTTATTTTCCCACTGACCTCTTTTCTTTTCATACTTCCATAAAATTAATGACTATCTTCTCGTATTTTTCAGTCTACTCTGCCTTGTTTTTTTGTCGCTGAGTTTATGTTGGCTTTCCCGTGTCACTGAGAGCTTCCACTGTTTTTGTTGTCTGACTGAGAGTTTCCACTGTCTTTGCTGTCTGACTGAGAGTTTCCACTGTCTTTGCTGTCTGACTGAGAGTTTCCACTGTCTTTGCTGTCTGACTGAGAGTTTCCACTGTCTTTGTTGTCTGACTGAGAGTTTCCACTGTCTTTGCTGTCTGACTGAGAGTTTCCACTGTCTTTGCTGTCTGACTGAGAGTTTCCACTGTCTTTGCTGTCTGACTGAGAGTTTCCACTGTCTTTGTTGTCTGACTGAGAGTTTCCACTGTCTTTGCTTTTCTGACTGAGAGTTTCCACTGTCTTTGCTGTCTGACTGAGAGTTTCCACTGTCTTTGCTGTCTGACTGAGAGTTTCCACTGTCTTTGCTGTCTGACTGAGAGTTTCCACTGTCTTTGTTGTCTGACTGAGAGTTTCCACTGTCTTTGCTGTCTGACTGAGAGTTTCTGCTGTCTTTGTTGTCTGACTGAGAGTTTCCACTGTCTTTGTTGTCTGACTGAGAGTTTCCACTGTCTTTGCTGTCTGACTGAGAGTTTCCACTGTCTTTGCTGTCTGACTGAGAGTTTCCACTGTCTTTGTTGTCTGACTGAGAGTTTCCGCTGTCTTTGCTGTCTGACTGAGAGTTTCCACTGTCTTTGCTGTCTGACTGAGAGTTTCTGCTGTCTTTGTTGTCTGACTGAGAGTTTCCGCTGTCTTTGCTTTCTCTCTGAGAGTTTCTGCTGTCTTTGCTGTCTGACTGAGAGTTTCCACTGTCTTTGTTGTCTGACTGAGTTTCCACTGTCTTTGCTGTCTGACTGAGAGTTTCCGCTGTCTTTGCTGTCTCTCTGAGAGTTTCCTCTGTTTAGATTTTTTTTTGTCTCTGACTTTCAATGTTGTTGTTTTTGTCTCACTGAAAGTGTCCACTGTTTTTGTTGTCTCATTCGGTTTCCATTGTCTTTATTGTCTCACTCAGGGTCCCTACTGTCTTTGCTACACATGTCTGAGTTTCCACTGTCGCTTCTCTCACAGTATCTGCTGTCTTCCTTTTCACTGTCTTTCCTGTCTCACTCAGTGTTCACTGTCTTTCCTGTCCCACTCAGTGTTCACTGTCTTTCCTGTCTCACTCAGTGTTCACTGTCTTTCCTGTCTCACTCAGAGTGTTCACTGTCTTTCCTGTCTCACTCAGTGTGTTCACTGTCTTTCCTGTCTCACTTAGTGTTCACTGTCTTTTCTGTCTCACCCAGTGTTCACTGTCTTTCCTGTCTCACTCAGTGTGTTCACTGTCTTTCCTGTCTCACTCAGTGTTCACTGTCTTTCCTGTCTCACTCAGAGTGTTCACTGTCTTTCCTGTCTCACTCAGTGTTCACGGTCTTTCCCGTCTCACTCAGTGTTCACTGTCTTTCCTGTCTCACTCAGAGTGTTCACTGTCTTTCCTGTCTCACTCAGTGTTCACTGTCTTTCCTTGTCTTTGCTGCTTTGCTGCCTTGTAATCATGTTTTATTTATATTGTCTGTCTCTGTGTAAAAATGCCCCAAGCACAGTACAGTGTAGCAACACATCAGTACATATAATAGTTACAAAATCAAATGGTGCATAACAAGATCTGGGTAATACAGTTGCATACAACAATTATACAAGACAATGATCATGACTGACCAGTAAGGTAGCGTACATTTGTGAAATTGTGTGATTATGTTTTAACAGAGTGAAAACAGTTACACACACACTTACATACAGTTACACACACACTTACACTGACACCATGTGCTGCAGCACTCAATGCATTTTACAGACAATAACCAAGAACAAGACAATGGTAAGTCAACACTCAATAAGACAGCATACAAATAACAGTAATTTATGTAATTTGGATTCAGTTCAAATATGCTAGCAAGAGATCAGACATTCCCACACACCCATAAAGGCATACACATTTTGGGCACACCCTACATGTATAGGAGTCTGTGTGAGTATGCCTTCACAGAAACTAGACGTTGGAGACTGCAGGGTTGCATGTGCCATAGCTTTTGCTGTTGATTCTGGCTTGTATCTTGGTAAGCTGGCTGCAGAAGAGTCAAACTTGGGCCTTGTGCCATTCATGCACTAGCGACTGGTATCTGTTCATATATACTGAAAATTGGCAGATCTAACGGTAGTGCTGCTTGGTGTGTGGTTACTGAAGACTCAGTTTTGGTGTACATGTGTGTTCACACCCTCTGATAGTTGATAGATCTGATGTGTGTTCACACCCGCTGATAGTTGATAGGTATGATGTGTGTTCACACCCTCTGATAGTTGATAGACCTGATGTGTGTTCACACCCTCTGATATTTGACAGATCTGAAGGTAAAGGTGTATGATGTGTGTTCACACCCTCTGATATTTGACAGATCTGATGTTTGTTCACACCCTCTGATAGTTGACAGATCTGAAGGTAAAGGTGTATGATGCGTGGTCACTGAACTCAGTTGTGTGCATGCATGTTCAGAGCCTCTGATAAGTGGTCGATCTGATAGTAATGATGCTCTATGGTTTCTGAAGAGTCAGTCATGGTGTACCGAACTTCACCCTTGTTATTAATCCTCACTAAAGTAATGTTGTTGCCAACTTTCTGAAGTGTTCAGTCCAGCTGATAGCGCATTGCATTGGTTTCAGAAGAGAAAACCTTGGCTATAGATGTAAAGGCCCCGTGATTTGATTTAATTCGTATGATCCACTGCAGATAAAGTTGATGATAAACTTTCACTGGAATGAATACAAAGTGCACCTCTGCAATAAATGGCTTGCTCATTTCTCCCACCTACAATGCGATGTTGCAGTTCCAGCACAAGAGAATAAATCAATGTTTTTCTCAGGCCTTCCGTACATGCTGATGAAGGGGAACTACACTGATTCCTTCATCCTGCACGAGGAGTCGGAGCGCAGCAGCATTAGGGGGGACAACTTTCTCAGCTCCTTTCCACGTGATGACGGCCCTCTAGACTCGGACGCCAGGAAGGATCTGGATGATACATGGCCCAAACCGTTCAAATTTCAGCCACTGTGGAAGATTCGCAACTACTTTGGGGAGCGAGTTGCATTCTATTTTGCCTGGTCGGGCATGCTGTGCTCAACACTGTGGCTACCCAGCATATTTGGACTGTGCATCTTCTTCTATGGCTTGTATGAGAGGTGAGGCTGCACCAGGTTTTTCCTTTTGTAGTTTTGTTTATTATATATATCTGAATGGATTGTGGGTGTTAGTCATTAGGAATGCTGCCATCCATTGTTTGTGGACAGCCCATTCCTTTTTCCATTCCAGCCTTTCTGAAAGAAAACAGTTTGTATCGGTTCAGAACCGCAAATGACCAACTGTCCCACTGGTTCAGAACCGCAAATGACCAACTGTCCCACTGGTTCAGAACCGCAAATGACCAACTGTCCCACTGGTTCAGAACCGCAAATGACCAACTGTCCCACGGGTTCAGAACCGCAAATGACCAACTGTCCCACTGGTTCAGAACCGCAAATGACCAACTGTCCCACAGGTTCAGAACCGCAAATGACCAACTGTCCCACAGGTTCAGAACCGCAAATGACCAACTGTCCCACAGGTTCAGAACCGCAAATGACCAACTGTCCCACTGGTTCAGAACTGCAAATGACCAACTGTCCCACTGGTTCAGAACCGCAAATGACCAACTGTCCCACTGGATTCTGGTGTACCCCAGGGGTCTGCTCTTGGACCTGTCCTCTTTGTTCTCTGTGCTGCACCACTATCACCAGGGGCTGCAAGCACATTTTAAAATGTGCCTACAGCAAATGCAGTGTCTTGAGAGAGAAAAATGTGTACAACCAAACATGAGGCTACATCCTGAAAATAATTTATTTAAAGAGCAATCGTGGGCTGATGTAGTTAGAATTCAGCCTCCCACACCCACTGCAGAAATCTGTGCAAGCCCAATGAGTAATGGCATTATCTTTGGTATCCTCAAGCTTTGGATCCTCCATGGCAATCAACTTTTTTCACTGGTGCCGGGTTAGATCTTGGCCTTTTGCTGGTACTCACAGATTCCTGGCTGGTTTTGTTAACCTTCTTGAGTAGGCGGCCATTTGTCAACTGGCCTAGAGCTAGTGGAAGGAACTGGTTCAGAACTGTCATTATGCCTGAGTTTTCTGTGTTATTCAATGGTACATCATCATAAGCCAGAGTGTTTAGTGGAAAGATTGCTGTGTTCAAGGTCAGGTCACAGCAAAGGTTCAGACCTTTGTTGAATCTTTTTCTGGATGGTATCTTCTGAATGATTTCACCTTTTGTAGCCAAACTTAATATGGTGATGTTTCACCATGAGCCAGAATGGGGGGGGGGGGGGGGGGGGGGGGGTATTTTGCTACACAAGGCAAGGCAACAGTCTTATTTTGATATGGTCTGAGATGGTGACAATTTATATTATTAGTATGCTCTTTCTGCTGTGTTGATATATTAAATTATGAAGTGCCGTGTTTAATTTTCAGTGCCACCACACCTAACTCTACACCAGCAAACTCAACCACGTAAGTTTTTATGTATGTGTGAATATAGGATGTATTTTTTTAAATTTTGATGCTTTTGATCCAAATGTTTGACTACACAAATTATCAGCAGATTTTATCGGATAATAGAATTCATTTTTTATTGAATCTTTCAGATAGAGAAGTGAGAAATAGCACATACAAGAGTATATTGTTAATATTATTATTATTATTATGAACTTATTTTCAAAGCCACACACAGCTGTGCTAGAAAGAGAAAGGTAGAGCTGAGAGTTAGCACATGCAAATTTCAGTGGGAATTATTTTGTGTATTAAGGGGAGAGAATCACATGCTTTCTGGCTGCAGCCAAAATGTTGGCTTTTGTTGTTGTTGTACAGTCTAATTCATGAACCATAAGATTGTAACTTGTTTGGCATTCTCCACCTAAATCCCTCCACCAACTGAAGCTAAGAAAATCAGTTTTTATTTCTATCAACATTTGGTACTGCGTTATTTGTCTGCTTTTTGCTTGGAAAGACATATTTTGATTGAAAATGTGCACATGTTTTGTATTATTTCATTAAAATAAGTGTTAGTTTTAACTTTTTGTCTTTTTGATTGTGATTGAAATGGAATGTACCACTTAGAATACAATGTTTGGTATGCCTGTGATTTGTGGACTCTTTCAAAGATCCAGTTGGTGATTTCAAGGTGGTGGACTCTTTCAAAGATCCAGTTGGTGATTTCAAGGTGGAGGACTCTTTGAAAGATCCAGTTGGTGATTTCAAGGTGGTGGACTCTTTGAAAGATCCAGTTGGTGATTTCAAGGTGGTGGACTCTTTGAAAGATCCAGTTGGTGATTTCAAGGTGGTGGACTCTTTGAAAGATCCAGTTGGTGATTTCAAGGTGGAGGACTCTTTGAAAGATCCAGTTGGTGATTTCAAGGTGGTGGACTCTTTGAAAGATCCAGTTGGTGATTTCAAGGTGGAGGACTCTTTGAAAGATCCAGTTGGTGATTTCAAGCAGTCTTTTGATCCTGGTATGTTTGGTATGCTTCAGATTGGTGGACTCCTTCAAAGACCTTTTTGGTGATTTCAAGCAGTCTTTTGACAATGATGTCACTCCCTACTTTGGCCTGGTCATATGTGTGTGGGGTAAGCCTTGTCAGCTCATTCTCATTGTGTCAAACCCATGCTGTGACTAAGCCTGCTTTGGATGCCTTGTCAGCTCATTCAAACTGCATCAAAAGCATGAGTTAAATAAACATACCTACACATGCATGCATGCGCACATGCAGGGAGAGAGAGAGAGAGAGAGAGAGAGAGAGAGAGAGAGAGAGAGAGAGAGAGAGAGAGAGAGTTCTTCCATGCAAGTTTTAGATCCTATGGCTTTGGCACAAGACTAAACCTAAAAGACAGTGTCCTCATCAGGGGCAGTCAGGTGGTCTGTTGGAAGCACCAAACTTATTGTGGGGTCATGTGCTTGTTGTTTGACACCTTACAGGCACAGTGTTCTTGGAGCTGTGGAAGAGGAAGAACGCTGAGCTGGCCTATGAGTGGGATGTGGAGCAGTTTGAAGAGAATGAACCGGACCGACCATCCTTCTCTGGAACCAAACACAAAAAGGTGCAGTGCAACTGCCAGAGACCTGAGACCTTTCTCAGTTGCTTCCTTCCCCAGTTTATGTGTTGATATGCTATGTACAGCGCAGGCTGAAACAAACAAACAAACAAACAAAAAGAAAAAGAAAAAAAGAAAAAAAAAGGAAAGAAAAACTGGTTGAACCATCCAGTTTGGTTTTGGTCATTTTGCCAACTGAAGTGAGTGTCTGGCAGAATTGGCCAACATGTTCCAGTTAGAGGACATTGTACACATTGTCAGGATGAAAGGATGATTCTGTAGACTGTGGAAGATATGTACATGTGTTTAATTCTTCTTCTCCAAGTCTTTGTAGCTTAAGGAAAGATGTCTGGAGTTGGGAAGTATGGGGAGTTAAGTTGTGTGTGTTGGGGGGTAGGTGGAGGGGAGGGTGGGAGGGAGGCAGAGAATGAGGATTTAGCAACCTGAGTCCTGATTGTCTCCCTTTCAGGCCAGGTCATCAGGCCCCATCATTGTGAGTGATTGTCTCCCTTTCAGGCCAGGTCATCGGGCCCCATCATTTTGAGTGATTGTCTCCCTTTCAGGCCAGGTCATCGGGCCCCATCATTGTGAGTGATTGTCTCCCTTTCAGGCCAGGTCATCAGGCCCCATCATTGTGAGTGATTGTCTCCCTTTCAGGCCAGGTCATCAGGCCCCATCATTGTGAGTGATTGTCTCCCTTTCAGGCCAGGTCATCAGGCCCCATCATTGAGAGTGATTGTCTCCCTTTCAGGCCAGGTCATCAGGCCCCATCATTGTGAGTGATTGTCTCCCTTTCAGGCCAGGTCATCAGGCCCCATCATTGTGAGTGATTGTCTCCCTTTCAGGCCAGGTCATCAGGCCCCATCATTGTGAGTGATTTGAGCGAGTGAACTGTTTCAGGACCCTGTGACAGACGAGTATGTGTGGTACTACCCCTTCCGGCGACAGTGCATCAAGTTCTGCTTCTCCTTCTCCATTCTTATTATGATGGTGAGTGCCGTACGAAACAGTATGTACATAGCACAGACACATGCACTGTATGGTGGTGAGTGCCGTACGAAACAGTATGTACATAGCACAGACACATGCACTGTATGGTGGTGAGTGCCGTACGAAACAGTATGTACATAGCACAGACACATGCACTGTATGGTGGTGAGTGCCGTACGAAACAGTATGTACATAGCACAGACACATGCACTGTATGATGGTGAGTGCCGTACGAAACAGTATGTACATAGCACAGACACATGCACTGTATGGTGGTGAGTGCCGTACGAAACAGTATGTACATAGCACAGACACATGCACTGTATGGTGGTGAGTGCCGTACGAAACAGTATGTACATAGCACAGACACATGCACTGTATGGTGGTGAGTGCCGTACGAAACAGTATGTACATAGCAAGACACATGCACTGTATGGTGGTGAGTGCCGTACGAAACAGTATGTACATAGCAGAGACACATGCACTGTATGGATGGTGAGTGCCATACGAAACAGTATGTACATAGCACAGACACATGCACTGTATGGTGGTGAGTGCCGTACGAAACAGTATGTACATAGCACAGACACATGCACTGTATGGTGCGCTGGTGTCGGTTAGCGTGTTTGTCATCATCATGTACTGTGACAACATGGACATTGACCACTGCTTTCAGATGGCATTGGTGTTGGTTAGCGTGTTTGTCATCATCATGTACTGTGACATCATGGACATTGACCACTGCTTTCAGATGGCATTGGTGTTGGTTAGCGTGATTGTCATCATCATGTACTGTGACATCATGGACATTGACTACTGCTTTCAGATGGCATTGGTGTTGGTTAGCGTGTTTGTCATCATCATGTACTGTGACATCATGGACATTGACCACTGCTTTCAGATGGCATTGGTGTTGGTTAGCGTGTTTGTCATCATCATGTACTGTGACATCATGGACATTGACCACTGCTTTCAGATGGCATTGGTGTTGGTTAGCGTGATTGTCATCATCATGTACTGTGACATCATGGACATTGACCACTGCTTTCAGATGGCATTGGTGTTGGTTATCATGACTGCCATCATTACATACTAATACCATGTCATCATGAACATTGACTGCTGCTTTCAGGTGGCATTGGTGTTGGTTATCATGACTGCCATCATTACATACTAATACCATGTCATCATGAACGTTGACTGCTGCTTTCAGGTGGCATTAGTTTCGATTAGCGTGATTCCCACCATTAGGTACTGTCATCATGAACGTTGACTTCTGTTTTCAGCTGGCTTTCTTGGTGGTATGTGTGATTGTCATCATGAATGTTGACTGCTGTTTTCAGGTGGCTTTCTTGGTGGTGTGTGTGACTGTCATCATTACATATACCATGTCATCATAGACACTGAAGCATTGGTGTTTATTAGTGTGACTGCCATCATTACACACCGTGTCATCATGAACATGGACTACTGCTTTTAGATAGTGTCAGTGTTGATTAGCGTGACCGCCATTATTACATAATATACAGTGTCATCATGGACATTGATTACCTCGATCAGATAACATTGGTGTTGATTAGCTTGACTGCCATTATTACATAATATATGGTGTCATCATGGACTTTGATTACCTCTGTCAGATAACATTGGTGTTGATTAGCCTGACTGCTATCATTACGTTATGTGTTATCATGGACACTGACTACTGCTTTTAAATAGCGTTGGTGTTGATTAGCGTGATTACCATGTGTCATCATGGACATTGACTACCTCTTTCAGATATCGTTGGTGTTGATTAGCGTGATTGCCATCATCATGTACCGGGTCATCATGGACATTGACTACCTCTTTCAGATATCGTTGGTGTTGATTAGCGTGATTGCCATCATCACGTACCGGGTCATCATGGACATTGACTACCTCTTTCAGATATCGTTGGTGTTGATTAGCGTGATTGCCATCATCACGTACCGGGTCATCATGGACATTGACTACCTCTTTCAGATATCGTTGGTGTTGATTAGCGTGATTGCCATCATCACGTACCGGGTCATCATGGACATTGACTACCTCTTTCAGATATCGTTGGTGTTGATTAGCGTGATTGCCATCATCACGTACCGGGTCATCAGGGACATTGACTACCTCTTTCAGATATCGTTGGTGTTGATTAGCGTGATTGCCATCATCACGTACCGGGTCATCATGGACATTGACTACCTCTTTCAGATATCGTTGGTGTTGATTAGCGTGATTGCCATCATCACGTACCGGGTCATCATGGACATTGACTACCTCTTTCAGATATCGTTGGTGTTGATTAGCGTGATTGCCATCATCACGTACCGGGTCATCATGGACATTGACTACCTCTTTCAGATATCGTTGGTGTTGATTAGCGTGACTGCCATCATCACGTACCGGGTCATCATGGACATTGACTACCTCTTTCAGATATCGTTGGTGTTGATTAGCGTGATTGCCATCATCACGTACTGGGTCATCATGGACATTGACTACCTCTTTCAGATATCGTTGGTGTTGATTAGCGTGATTGCCATCATCACGTACCGGGTCATCATGGACATTGACTACTGCCCCACACTGGCGCCTGCAGAGTGCCTCATGCTCACCACTGTTCTCTCCTCCATTCTCAACGCCATCTCCATATTGCTGCTCTCAAAGGTAGGTCACTCCTATCTCCCTCCATGCCAAGTATTGTAGTGCTTTCCTGTGTCTGTACCTGACTTAGTGTACATTTCTGGACAAGTCAGTTCTCAGTCAAATTTGTCTAAGGGGGAAGTTGTTGCCTGAATCAGATATTGATGTCTCCAGAAGCTGTTTGCAGTAATAATGATAAAGAAGATTTCTGGAGTGCTCCGCTGGGCTTGAAGCGCCTCACAACAGCTCTAGGACAACAACAGTGCTGACAGCAAAGCATGTGGAGGTGCCTACGAACAGCACATCAGCTAATAACGATGATTGAAAAAGACATAAATAGGGAAAGGGGCGGGGTTTACAGAAATTAGGGCATGCTCAAGCTTCAGCATGTGCAGCAAACAGGACAACAGGTTCTGGAACTCAGGAGTGCATGCTAAACAGACAGGTTTTGCGGGCTCGCTTGAATCGGAATTTTGATTGACAAGTCCTGATGTCAAATGGAAGATTGTTCCAGAGCACAGGATGAGCATATGTTAAAAGGATCTTTGATGAAAGGTTTTTGTTTTGATGGAGAGTACACATTGCCATTTCATGTTTTATGATAATAAGGTGGGTGGGTGGGGTTAAGGGCATGTGTGTGTGTGTGTGTGTGTGTTTGTGTGTGTGTGTGTGTGTGACTGTGGCACCTATTTGCATTGCCTGTTTGTGTAACTCACATTTCCCATGTCATTTTGTTTTCAAGTAAGTATACTGCATCTATTGTCTGCTTTTGTCACCTGGATGTCACAGTCTGATTCTTTTTCATATTTCCAACAGCTGTACAACATACTGGCACGGTGGCTGACTGAGTGGGGTGAGTATATTTATTTATTTTTATGATTTTCTGCTCATTCATTCATTCATTCATTCATTCATGTGCATGTTAAGGTCATTTAAAGATACAGAGTGAATGGAAAAAAGAAAGGTGAGATATATATCAGACCTCATTCTTTACAGAAGCAGTTGAAAAACAAAAGGTACAATGCGGGTACAATGTACTGGAATAGAAAAGTATATTAGAATAAACTCCAGGTCTTGTGCAGACGTGAATTGATCTGAGGCTTGTGTTGTTGAGATGAAACTCCAGGTGTTGTGAAGACATGAATTGTATCAGAGTTTTGTGTTGTTGAGATGAAACTCCATGTCTTCATATATACCCAGACATGACAGAATTCCAGTGTGCATGCTGAGTACGATAAAGAGTGTCCATTTTTTTTCTTCCCATGGCAGAAAATCACCGCACACAGACCAAGTATGATGATGCCTTGATCTTCAAGCTGTTTGCCTTCCAGTTTGTCAACAGTTACGCTTCCTGCTTCTACATCGCCTTTTTCAGAGGGGTATGTCAGCGTTATTTTTCTGGTGCGGGAGCCAGCATAGACCATAAGTGTTTATGTGTTCTGCGTGTCTCTTCTTCCTCAATAATGTGAAGACTCAGCTGAAACATTGCAGTGCCTCTTCTGTTTGTACGTTTAAACCTGTTGGTTGAAGAGTTGCTGGTGCCGTCTCCTGTAGGCTTTGACAGCAGGGCAGCAGTGCTAGACGTCTGTCCATCGTGACTCTACTTCTTCCCTGTAGTGGACAACTTCAACACTCTGAAGACTGTGGAACTTTTAGTGCATGCTAGGCTGTTTGGGTGTTTTTGTAATCCACACGGACTACAGTACTGGATCTTTAACATGCATATTCACACAGCAAGCCCAACTTGCTTTGGAGCAGAACATAATAGTACCATGAAAGTGAAACAGACGTAAAGCTTTACAGATGAAGCAGAAAAACAGGAGGATAAGAATGGACAATATTTCAGTGGAATTGCCTTTGAAAATAACAAACTAGCTACTGTGTGTTGTTTTTAGTTTGACAGAGATGCGGCAGTTGATAATGACAGCTCTTGAATGTTTGAACATTGCAGAGGTTTGACTCCATTGGCTTCCTGGAGAGTGATAAATACCAGGACAGCTGTGAAGGCAGCTGTATGACACAGCTGTCCTTCCAAGTCCTTGTCCTCATGCTTTTCAAGCCCTTCCCCAAGTTCTTCAAGGACATCATTCTCGTGTGAGTATTAGCAGTGTCCTTTGTTGATGTCATGAAGCCCTTCCCCAAGTTCTTCAAGGACATCATTCTAGTGTGGATATTAGCAGTGTCCTTTGTTGATGTCATGAAGCCCTTCCCCAAGTTCTTCAAGGACAACTTTCTAGTGTGGATATTAGTAGGGTCCTTTTTGATGTCATGAAGCCCTTCCCCAAGTTCTTCAAGGACAACTTTCTAGTGTGGATATTAGTAGGGTCCTTTTTTGATGTCATGAAGCCCTTCCCCAAGTTCTTCAAGGACATCATTCTAGTGTAAGCATTAGCGCTGTCATGTTTTGGTGCCATTGTACACGGAGGGATGTCTCTTCATCATTCACATTTCACACTTCTGTGGCCCCAGGGTCCTGGCCTTTTTGCATTTTTTCCTGTCATAATTTGAAAGTGTTGGGCGTACACTAGCAGGCTCATAAAACCTGTGCTCAGATCTTTAGGAGAGAGACTCCAGTGTTTTCAGACAACACGGACATCTGCCACCCACCAGGAAACAATGTACATGTTCTTTCCAGTGTTTAGTTTTTGGTGCTGGGGAGGAGGGAGAGGTTAAAGTTGTTCAGAGAAGGCACAAGTAAAGAGAAAGCTAGTTTTCAACTATGAGAGAGAACTGGATGTCACATTATACTTCTGCATCATGTAAACGATCCCCATGACATCAACCAGTTTGGCAATGTTTTGCATTTGAGCTTTTTCATTTGCTGCCATTCTGACAGTAAAGAGGCCAGGAAGGTTACAGCCACAAACCTGTGACTGAAGACGTTTCTGTTTCAGTGCGATCAAGAAGGCGTGGCGGAAGTACCCCAAGTGCTGTCCCTGTCTGAGGACACTCCCCTGCTGTGCCTCGACCAATCAGGTGGGAGACACTGACATTGAGGCTGCGAATGAGGACGGGAAACACAAGGAGCGACACTCACGGCACCTGAAGTTCCTGAAGCATGAACACATGAAGCCGCAGCTGTACGACTTCACGCTGGACGAGTACACAGAGAAAATCATCCAGTATGGTTTTCTTATGGTGAGTAGTAATAGTCAGGAGGGATGTGTGTGTGTGTGTTTGTGTGTGTGTGTGTGTGTGTGTGTGTGTGTGTGTGTGTGTGTGTGTGTGTTGTGTGTGTGTGTGTGGTGTGTGTGTGTGTGTGTGTGTGTGTGTGTGTGTTTGTGTGTGTGTGTGTGTGTGTGTGTGTGTGTGTGTGTGTGTGTGTGTGTGTGTGTGTGTGTGTGTGTGTGAGATGAAGAAATATGTTAAAGTATGTAGATGGTTAAAACACAGAAAAGCTTGAAATGAACACTTACTTTTAATCAGACAACACAACACAACTTGTGCAAAAGTTTGGGGCAAACCCTTTTTTTAAGCAGTGAGCACACAGGCAATACAAATGATTGGAGGAGTGAAATTTGATCTACAAAGCGCATGGAAGAAATCCACACACAGCTGAAAAGATTAAGATCTAGTATCCCGTGTGTTTGTATCATATGTGTTTATGTCATGTGTGTTTGTTGTGTCATGTGTGTTTGTTGTGTCATGTGTGTTTGTGGTATTTTCAGTTGTTTGCCACATCCTTCCCTCTGGCGCCACTGCTGGCTCTGTTGACCAACTTGTTTGACCTGCGAGTGGACGCCAAACGACTCCTGTGGTGGTATCGCAGGCCTATAGCCCTTGTTGCTCAGGATATTGGTGAGCTTGTTTTGTAGGATTGTTTGGGGGGGGGGGGGGGGGGGCTTGTATGGTGATGTGTACTAATGGGAGCTTTTTGTGACTTTGACCTCATTTCAAGGTCACTGGAGCTTTGGAAAGTTCTTGTAACCATGCTGGGGCATTTTCTGGGATACTATTTATTTGAGTCTTTGAACATGTATGGTAATATAAATTATGATATAGTCATCAGAGTTTTCATTGCCTTGACCTCATTGCCCTTGAGACAGTTCTGATGGATTGTTTCACAGAAGCAGTGATACTATAAGTAATAAAGTTGTAGGGGATGTATGCTGTATAGAGCATGCCCTTTGTGTTGTGTATGGAGCGTGTGACTACAGATCTTGCTGTTTGACAGTGTCTGTGTTGACTGTGCAGCCTGTAGAGATCTCACCCTTTGTGTTGCGCTTGCAGGCATGTGGTTCCAGATTCTGCTGTTTGTCAATTTCTGCGGCGTGGTGTCCAACGCCTTCCTCATCGCCTTCACCTCCAGCTGGGGTGCCAAGTACTCCACCACTGGAAAACTCATCATCGTCATCGGCTTTGAGGTGGGGGCACAGCAGTCTGACAAGCTGCCTGTTCTTGTTTTTGTGTCTCTCCTAACATCTCAGATGTTCACACAGGGCTGGGGAAGATTTTGTGCGTGCAACAGTTTTCCTATGTATACATGAATCAGGCGTGCAGTGCTCCCCCATCATTCGTGAACTGATTCAGCTTTGGGGAAGATTTTGTGTGTGCAACAGTTTTCCTGTGTATACATGAATCATGCATGCAATGCCCCCCATCATTATTTTGTAAGCTGATTAGGTTGGGTGGTGAGACTGGAGGCTGGTAAGCAGACAGACTTCACTTCAAGTCTGTGTCAGGTCACCGTTTCCTTCAAAAGTTGTGGTTTATGGACACTTTTATTTAACTTTGCCACTCACAATTAATGTTTTTATCATGTAGAGCAGCTGATAGGAAGATAATATGAATGCCATTTCTATCAACACCAATAAATGTTATAAAACAAAATTCAGTTGTTTTCATAAATATCCAGCATTGTTGTGTTGGGGTGGGGGGGGGGGGGGGTGGGGGGTGGGGGTGGGGGGGGAGGGGGGGGGGGGTTAGGGGGATGGGTTATCATGCACTGTGTCCATACAACTGTAAATGCTGTTATTGTTGAGAATCCCCCCCCAAAAAAAGTTACTCTTTTTTTGTTTCCAGCACATTGTGTTTTCCTTGAAGTACATCGTGGCCTACCTGATACCCGACACGCCAGCCCACGTACAACTGTCCATCAGAAGGGTGAGTACCCGACAGTACCCAACAGTACCCAACAGTACCCGACAGTACCCAACAGTACCCGACAGTACCCGACAGTACCCAACAGTACCCAACAGTACCCGACAGTACCCGACAGTACCCAACAGTACCCGACAGTACCCAACAGTACCCAACAGTACCCAACAGTACCCAACAGTACCTGTCAGGGACGAAGCATTCATTTGCTTAGTTGAAGTTTTGTGTGGGGAGTGTGTGGCTGGTTGACTAATGCTCTGGACTGTAGATCCAGTGACCAAGGGTGTGACCTTGGTTCCTGCGAGTCAACGCTTGTGCAGACTTGTGAGTGTCCGTCTGGTCTTTGTGTGCACAACGTGCGCTGAGGGCGTTGCGCATGCAAACAATCCCATGTCCACCTGTGGATGAGAGTAACCGGCAGCTCCGCTCTTCTGCAGACACCCAGGTGTTCAGAATACTATCCTTTTGAACAAAGTCCAGTGGTCAGCACTCTTTCTCTTACAAGCTCCAGTTATCTGGAACCAGCTTCTTGTTTCTGTCCGTCATTCTACCTTGGTTGGTTCTTTTAAATCTTCCTTGCAAACTTTTCTCTTAAAAGAAAACATTTCTTCAGTCCCGTTGCCATGATATATGACTCTGTGTGTTTGTGTGTGTGTGTGTGTTTGTGTGTGTGTGTGTGTGTGTGTGTGTGTGTGTGTGTGTGTGTGTGTGTGTGTGTGTGTGTGTGTGTGTGTGTGTGTGTGTGTGAGTGTGTGTGTATGTGTGTGTGTGTGAGTGTGGTGTGTGTGTGTGTGTGTGTGGTGTGTGCGTGTGCGCATGTGTGTGTGCACAGGCACACCTGTGTGCCTTCATGCCTGGATGCATGCAAACATATGTATTTAATGTGGAAGTGTTGGAAAACCTTGTTCTGTTGTTTTCGGAAAGGGTGCAATGGCATCTAATATGTCTCAGCCAGCAGCCATTTGATACAGACCTATTTTTCTGTGTGTTTCTCTGGGTGTTGACAACAGTACCAGAAACAGACCTGTTTTTACATGTGTTTCTGTGGGTGTTGTGTTGACAGGAACAGTACCCGATACAGACCTATTTTTACATGTGTTTCTGTGGGTGTTTTGTTGACAGGAACAGTACCAGATACAGACCTATTTTTACATGTGTTTTTCTGTGGGTGTTGTGTTGACAGGAACAATACCAGATACAGAAGAAGATGGAAGAACCCCAGAAAGAAACTGACTACTCAGTCCTCTTCCCAATTGATGAAGGGTGAGTCTTCTTGTTGTTTTCTTTCTGTTTTTCTCTTGGTGCTTGTGTAAATGTTGTTAGTGGGACATGGTGTTTGTGGACATGGTGCATGCATGTATACTTGGTGTTAGTGGTACATAGTGTTAATGGGACATGGTGTTTGTGGACCTCATGTTTGTGGTGGTGTTTGTGGAGCTGGTGTTCATGGGACCTTGTGTTTGTGGACATGGTGTTTGTGGGCCTGGTGTTAGTAGGAGATGGTGTTTGTGGACCTGGTGTTAGTGGGACATGGTGTTTGTGGAGCTGGTGTTAGTGGGACATGGTGTTTGTGGACATGGTGTTTGTGTGCATACTTGTGACACTCTGCCTGGTTATTTGCACAGCAGGGTGTAAATGTTCTGGACATGTCACAGTGCCCATTGGCCACCTGGTATCATTGATTTTTCAACAGTCTGCACATGCATTAATTGGGACAGGAACAGAATTTTAATCAGTTTTGGGATTCATGTATTTAAGGCATACGAAGAGTTTGATAAACAAATACACGTAGAAAATTGTGAAGAGCTTTTTGCATATCCTATCTTTTGCAGCGATAATATTCTGGTTGGAAATAAAACTTTAAAAAACACACATGTGGATGGACAAAAGTGTGTGTTATATCAGTTTTTTTGAATGAAAACAACACAGTTCTGTTATTTAAAAGGTTTAAAAAACTATGCAGGATTAATACAGATTATAATACGCATAATTATTGGATGTGTACAAGCTGTTAAAAGCTACATGCATAAAACAGGATGAGAGTTGAGTCAACAGATTTTTACAAAGATGCTTAAGGTTATTTACAACTGACAGAAAGGTTCACACCAAAGGTAAAATCTCATTCATAGCGAGGCACAGACTCTCGTTACATGAACTCTGAAGAAAACTGCTAATTACTTTTTAATTAGTGGTCTGATCCAGCCACCTTTTGTGTCACAGTGTTAATCTTGCAAGGCAGATCACAGTGATATGTAATTTATTGCTATTGGATACCGCAATCTGTGGGATTCAAGGCAGATCACAGTGTTATGTAATTTATTGCTACTGGTTACCTCAGTCTGGGGGATTCAAGGCTGATCACAGTGATATGTAATTTATTGCTATTGGATACTGCAATCTGTGGGATTGAAGGCAGATAGACTGGCGATGTTGAGGTAAAGACATTTAGCTGCGGCCCACTGACACGGCACTTGTGTGCTCTCAGCAGACGTAAGCGCAGTGAGTTTGGGTACACCAGAGAATAGCGCAATACAAAAGTTATTTATTATTATTATTATAAACAAACGTGGCAGCGTGGCATTGGATTCTGAAAGCAACTGGAGCATGACATTTATTTGATGGCATTATGACCAGTAGCATTTCAAACTACTCTGCAAAGTTGAAAAGACCACAACCATTGACATCTTCAGAAAGTGACCCTGAGACACCATAATCATCTCACACTGAAGAGAGAAAACGACCTAGACAGCTGAGGAAGTGGACACAGCTGAGGAAGTGGAGACAGAAGGGGAAGAAGGGATAACATGAGCATGCAAGAGATGCTGAGCATCATTAGTCAGTGCATGAACACTCTGGCAATGAAGGATGACATCACCAAAGTAGAGACTGATATCCAAGCGTTAGGCCGAACTGTTTTAGAGAAAATCAAAATACTGGAAGGAAGAGTTTTTGAGGTGGTGTCAAAAAACACACGATCAGCTGCAGAAGGAGGTGAGTGTTGACGAAAGAAAACCAAGCTCTCCAAGACACTGTGAAGCTGCATGAACGCAAGTTAAAGCTTTCAGAAAAGGAAGTGAACAATCTGCCTCAAGTACTCCAGGTGCTGGAACTCGCGTGTTTACAAGGTTCTAGAGTGACAGAACGAGTCCAATGATGACTGCATCAAGTACTCCAGGTGCTGGAACTCGCGTGTTTACAAGGTTCTAGAGTGACAGAACGAGTCCAATGATGACTGCATCAAGTACTCCAGGTGCTGGAACTCGCGTGTTTACAAGGTTCTAGAGTGACAGAACGAGTCCAATGATGACTGCATCAAGTACTCCAGGTGCTGGAACTTGCGTGTTTACAAGGTTCTAGAGTGACAGAACGAGTCCAATGATGACTGCATCAAGTACTCCAGGTGCTGGAACTCGCACGTTTACAAGGTTCTAGAGTGACAGAACGAGTCCAATGATGACTGCATCAAGTACTCCAGGTGCTGGAACTCGCGTGTTTACAAGGTTCTAGAGTGACAGAACGAGTCCAATGATGACTGCATCAAGTACTCCAGGTGCTGGAACTCGCACGTTTACAAGGTTCTAGAGTGACAGAACGAGTCCAATGATGACTGCATCAAGAACTGCTGTGAGATTTTTGGACCTGTTATGAATTTTTTAAAAATTTTATGTTTATTTTTATCTAGTTGTTTGTTTGCTAGTTCTTACATACACTGTGTTTATATGCCACTTCCTCATTGGTCTGCTTCTTGGTTTTGCTGGTCTGTATTTGCATGGTTAACTATGGGTAGCCAAGCATGGAAAACAGTTTGACTTCACATTTATACTGGATTGCATTAATAATAACGATAATGGAAATTTGTAAAGCACCTACCCTGTGGCTCAAAGCACTGAACAAGCATACACACATAATGTACATCGAGATGGAGAATGTTATCCAATTTTTTAAAATTTTATATACTGACAAGTGTTCAAGCATAATTATGCAAAAGATGCACACGCACACACACACACACACACACACATGCACGCATTCACACGCACACGCACACATGCGCGTGCACGCACGCACGCACACTGTACAGACTGATAGGAGTGAAGGACAATGTGGTTTAAGTGAAATATTCTGAGAAGAGAAATGTCTTGTGTTGACTTTTGAAGGAAGAGAAAGTAGCAGAGTGCCTGGTGCCTTGGGGGTGATTGTTCCAGATGTGGGGGCCAAAGTGTGAGAAAGTGTGAAAGCCATGGGTTTTGCGGTTGAAGTGTTGGATTTTGAGCATGCATTAAGTCGTTGATTGGGTGCTGTTCACTTGCTTGTTTATTGATTATAACATGTCTGCCATGGCTATTGTTTGCATCCTGGCAGCGTCCATATTGACAAGTATATTTATTGTGCTGTTTTCATGGTGGGTGTTTGTTTCACGTGTCTGCACTGGCTGCCTGCTGGCCAGGTTGCTGTGGAACACTTGGGATCAGGCCTCAATGTTGAGAATCTCCACACTAATAAATTTTGGGTTCATGTATTTCAGGCATATTTTTTTTATAGAATTTGGTCGAAAAGTATAGTTAGAAAAGCCAGAGGAGCTTGTTGCAAAGCCTGTCTTCGGTAATGGTAATCATTATTCAGGTTGGAAATAGAACTACATTTGTTGATAGTGGTGTGTGTCATATTGAAAATATCTTGAATGAAAATGACACATTCATGACATTTAAATGATTTTGAAGAGAAATATGACATTAGCACAAATTACGTGTATGGATGTGCACAAGTTGTCAAAAGTTACATGCAAAGAAACAGGACTAATGGGGGAGGAAAATGGTCTCACAGAGTTGACCATGACCTTTCTGGTTATTTATAGTACATGAAAGGTGCAAGTCTGTACTATCAGCTCAGATGACATTTTGATTTGATTATTCTGTTTGCAATTTTTATATATTTACAAATGTAAAGTGAAAAAGACCACACGACAATTTCATCTATTTAAACAGTATCTGTGAATGGCTGTAACTGAGTGTGTATACTGCATTTGAACAGACGGCTGTAACTGAGTATGCATACTGCGTTTGAGCAGATGGCCGTAACTGAGTATGTATACTGCATTTGAGCAGACCTCTGTAACTGAATAATATGTATACTGCATTTGAGCAGACCTCTGTAACTGAATAATATGTATACTGCATTTGAGCAGACCTCTGTAACTGAATAATATGTATACTGCATTTGAGCAGACCTCTGTAACTGAATAATATGTATACTGCATTTGAGCAGACCGCTGTGACTGAATAATATGTATACTGCATTTGAGCAGATCTCTCTGAGTATTCATACTGTGTTTGAACAGACGGCTGTAACTGAGTATGCATACTGCGTTTGAACAGATGGCTGTAACTGAGTATGCATACTGCGTTTGAACAGACTGCTGTAACTGAGTATGCATACTGCATTTGAACAGATGGCTGTAACTGAGTATGCATACTGCGTTTGAGCAGATGGCTGTAACTGAGTATGTATACTGCGTTTGAGCAGATCTCTGTAACTGAATAATATGTATACTGCATTTGAGTGGACCTCTGTAAGTGAGTGTGTATACTGCATTTGAGCAGATCTCTGTAACTGAATAATATGTATACTGCATTTGAGTGGACCTCTGTAAGTGAGTGTGTATACTGCATTTGAGCAGATCTCCGTAACTGAGCATGTATACTGTGTTTGAGCAGACTGCTGTAACTGAGTATGTATACTGCATTTGAGCAGACCTCTGTAACTGAATAATATGTATACTGCATTTGAGCGGACATCTGTAACTGAGTGTGTATACTGCATTTGAGCAGATCTCCGTAACTGAGTATGTATACTGTGTTTGAGCAGACTGCTGTGACTGAGTATGTATACTGCATTTGAGCATATCTGTGTAACTGAGTATGTATGCTGCATTTGAGCAGACCACTGTAACTGAGTATGCATATATAATGATAAGTCCGCCTGCTTCATTTACTCCTGCTGTTAGCCAGGATCTGTGCTTGCTTTTTCCTGATGAACTCCACTTTTGCTTCCTGCACTTCCTGTGTGCTGAACCAAACAAAGGAAAGGGTTGGAAAATGCTTATTCATGTAAAATTTGTAATCCAGTTTGTAGAGCATTTTGCCCTGTGCTGACCCAGCACGGATGGGGTGCTAAAATGCTAAACTAACTTGTAGAGCGTACTTACAAAAACATAGCTGTTTTGTTGTTTTCTTTGACAGTCGTGATACTGTCTGAAAAGTCCGTTAAATTTGAAGTAGCCATGAATGGAGCATGCGGCACACTGCTGGAAGTGCACAGGAATGGAGGTCAACAGGTGATTTGTTTACTCTGGGGCAGTTTGTTGCTTCTTGGATGTTCCTTGCACTTTGGCTCTGTTTCATCCTGAAAATCTTTGAGTCCATTTCTATCTTGTGTCACACTGAAAATCCAGGTTTTGCTGAAAAACCTGTGTGTGTATGTGCATGTGTTTGTGTGTGTGTGTGTGTGTGTGTGTGTGTGTGTGTGTGTGTGTGTGTGTGTGTGTGTGTGTGTGTGTGTGTGTGTGTGTGTGTGTGCGTGTGTGTGTATGTGTGCAGGCATGTGTGTGTGTGTGTGTGTGTGTGTGTGTGTGTGTGTGTGTGTGTGCTCATGCGTACATGCATGTGTGTGTGTGTGTGCATGTGTCCAAGAGTGAATTTGTGTCCACCATTCTTTAGCATCACTCTTTGCAACCGTACCTGTCTGGCTTTCTCTGATCAGTGGAGATGATGATGACAACGGAGGGGATGGCAGAGGCAATGGATCCAGAAGTGCCAAAAGTCGAAGGGCCCCTTCTACCAGCTCCCCCAAATTTGCACCGAAACAAGATGTGTCCAAAAGCACGCATGTGACCTACCTGTACAATAACGCGAGTAAGACTCCGGAGAAGAGGAGTGTCGACAGGGCGTCTCCCCACACGGATGATGGGTACGTTTGTACAAGTATTTCGGAGCAGGAGAGGCAGAAACGGATGAGCCCCGAGGGGGACTTGTGGTATTGCGGGCCAAAGTCGGATAGTGACGGCTCCACCACCAAACTCTTGGGCCAGTCTGGGAAAACTGTGGCCGAGAAGCAGTCTGACACGGACCTGTTTGGTTCCAGGTGTGTTTTGTCTGTTTGGCTTTTCTCTGCACACTACCATGAAGGTCGTAGAAATGCGTACTGCTCTGGGTGCTTGTGGCGGGGAGAACCTCGATTTAATGCAGCGGTGGTGGATGGGGTGGCGGGGAGAACCTCAATTTAATGCAGCGGTGGTTGGAGGGGCAGGTGCTGTGTCTGACTTATCTGGTTGGTTGCTTTTTAGCTTTTTAGTTATAACTATTAAATTTCTGATTAGTTATCTATTCTTGACTTACAGTAACAATGAGCAACATCATTATCATCGTCATCATAAATACAGTAATACTAATCTTGGTAGAATTATTAATAATTATAATAATGGAAATTTGTAAAGCGCCTACCCCGCAGCTCAAAGTGCTAAAGAAGCATAACACAGTAATGTACATTGGGATGGAAAATGTTACCAGCAATTTGAACAAAAGCTGACATATAATGTATAATAAAAATAATCACAATGAAGGTGATGATGATGATGATGATCAATACTTTGGTTTAAGCACCTTGTTTTGGAGTGACCTTTCTTTCAATGTTAAGCCAAGCATTGACTTATTCCAAGAAAAGGATATTTTGGGATGTCTACCTGATATGCCAAGTTAACAGGAAGGACATCAGTTATTACATATCTGGAGATTAACAACAGACCAGTTAGGTATATATAACTGCAATGGTGTCACTGTTAGATCAGCATTGTCATGATCACAGAAATCTGATGCAAATGTCAAATCAAAAGTATGGCCCTTTATAAAAAGTCAAAAGAACCTGCATCTGTTCACACACACATGCATGCACGCACACATGTCGGACCGTGAACATGGGTATGGTCACCAGGCTGTTCTATCAGACTCAGTGGATGATTAGGGGTAGAGTTAACTAAAGCAGACCTTTAGGTGTGAGGGGTGTTAAATCGAGGTTGACCTGTACCTGGCAAACTGGTAAGATCTGTTGTAGCTTGCTTCTGTGCTTGTTTTTTGCCTAACCAACCCTCCCTTACTTGTAACCCGCACCTTATGTGGAGCACGTTTGGTGTCAACCGTGCACAGCGTTTCTGTTAGAAAGCTGCCTTGGATTCCATGCAGCATGTCTTCGGTGTTAAGCATCGGACAGGAATCCAGGCATAGCCTGCTTGTTGCTTCTCTCTCATCCTTTCTGTCCCATTTTGCTATAATCATTGAATTTGCTTTCTTTCGGGGTTTTCTTGTTCTTTAAGTTTCATATTTTACTGGCTTCTTTTTGCATTCTGTGATTCTCTCGACAATTCTTATTCAGCAGAGTTTGCAGGTAGACCTAACCGACTTTATTCACTTTTCTGCTTTTCATGGGCCCTTCGTGCTCCCCCTTCCTGGGTAACTGTCTGACCACAGCCGTGGTAATTCTCATTTGCATTGTCATAGCTCAGCTGTCTGAATTGTTCATTGTAGTGCAGCCGGTCAGGGGGCAGAGGTCAGTGAAAATGAATGCCATTTGCGAATGAAGACAGTCTCTTCTGATTGAACTGTGTCGTGTTTTGTTAGCAATGTGTAACCTTGACTGGGTCCTAAACTCCCTGAAGGTAAAATTCCCCTTAAGGATGCAGTCACTCATTCTTTGTGTATTCTTTTATCTCCAAAAGCCTTGTGTAAGAAACATTATTGGGCAATATAAAAATGATAATAAGCAGCGATAAAAAATGTTAGTTAATAACACAATGTTAGTTAATTATTGAGAGCCGGTTGTAGCCATAGTCCAAATGCTATCAACTGATGACTGAAACTGGCAGCCACAGTGTGTTGATGCTGCTGCCAGGGAAAGACTTTGCGCTTGCTTCCGCATCAGTACTGGTGTGTTGATGCTTATGCCAGAGAAAGACTTTGTGCTTGCTTCTGCATCAATACTGGCTGTTTACTGACAACAGCAAGCCTTTGTCATCGTGCAAAGGTTAAAGCGGATTCCTTAGGATCTTAAAATTCCTTAGGATCCCTGAAACATCTTAGGATCCCTAAAATCCTGGTTTTGAACCTGGCAAAACGTCATGAATTTGAAATATTTGACTGATGCAGTATTTTAACTGATGATGCACTTTGGGTCATCCCCCCCCCCCCCCCCCCCCCCACCATCAGTCTATTATATTGTCTGTAAGTTACTGTGTTTTTTTCTCCGTAAGAGTAAATCAGTATGTGCTTGTAGGTTTTTATTTTAGTCTTGTATTAGTCTAATTATTGCCATACCTGTCTTTATCAATCACTATGTGATCTTCAAGCATATAATTTTATACTGTCAATGTAGTGAGTCAGAAATAGCCTGTGTGCCTTTCTGGAATCAGGAAGTTTGGGTAAACGTAATCTGAACCTGTTGTTCTCAGCTGTTGGAGTTAACAGTTTTGTGCTTTGTTCTTTTTCCATTTTTCTTATTCGTGTGATTATGTATTGAGGTGATATTCTTGTAGTATACCTTCTCCATTATTGAACCTTTGAAACGACAGAGGGGTAAGTTTCTTTTTGTAGTTGTTGCCCTTGTTCTGCAGCCTCATGCTTGAGATGGCCAGTGAAGGTAACACTGGCGCCGGTTCTGGTGATGGGCTCATTCAGCAGCATCTCAACCTCTGCACTGATTCACTTTCTTTGAACACCAAGGCACATTCTGCTTGAATTAACTTTTCAACACACCTGAGACCAAAGGGATGGAAAGTGCAGACACAGGTGGTGGGGTGTATGTGATGGTTGCACACTTAGCAATGAGAGATATCAGCGGTGGTCAGTCGAGGCAAACAGGCACATTCACTGGAACCTGCACTCAGAGTCAAGTCANTGCAGCAGGCAATCCACTAGGGTCAGCACCGTGCCACATGGCAGCCATGCAGTCAAGGGCATGAGTCACTAGGGTCAAGGACTGGTCTTTGAGTTGAGCATGCAGACTGAAGGGCTATGAGGTCACTAGGGAAGGCTGGTCTTTGAGTTGAGCATGCAGACTGAAGGGCTATGAGGTCACTAGGGAAGGCTGGTCTTTGAGTTGAGCATGCAGACTGAAGGGCTATGAGGTCACTAGGGAAGGCTGGTCTTTGAGTTGAGCATGCAGACTGAAGGGCTATGAGGTCACTAGGGAAGGCTGGTCTTTGAGTTGAGCATGCAGACTGAAGGGCTATGAGGTCACTAGGGAAGGCTGGTCTTTGAGTTGAGCATGGAACCCTCCAGTAACCTGCTAGGCCCTCAGTTTTCCCCCCGCAGCCTCCAGGGTTTCTGTTCCCTGTCAGTACCTCTTGGAGACATTTTGGTGGTAGCTACAGAAGTGAAACAAACAACGTTAGGCTAATGACTTTGAAGGTACTTTCCATTCATTGTCCATGGTGAGTTTGTGCAGTGAACTTTTTGGTGGCTGTATACTGTGAATGGGCAGTGAACTTATTGATGGCAGGACACTGTCTGTGAATGGGCAGTGAACTTATTGATGGCAGGACACTGTCTGTGAATGGGCAGCGAACTTATTGGTGGTAGTACGCTGTTTGTGAAGAGGCATCATCCTGAGATGACCCAGTGCAGTTGGCAGGGTGTTGAAATCCGATGACTAACCAGCTGTGAGTGTGCATGCGTGTTCCTGAAGTGAAACATGCATGGTGCCGACCCCCTGAAGAGAGACCAGCCATCTCCTGAGGCCTTTTCTCTTAACCCTTTCCACTCTCATGTTCGTGTGGATAACTCCCGTGACCAAGGACAACTCCTATTTTAAAACCTTTTATTCCCAAAACACAATCCTGTATATTTTAATAACAGTAATAATGAAATATTTGTAAAGCGCAAACCTCTAACATAAAAGTAGAGTTTGGTGCACTGTAAAAAATCTATTATAAACTACATACACGTTGAGACAACAGAAGCAGAAAACAAAGAACAGTAATTACAAGAAAAGCAAATCACATGAAACTAAACATGCAAGACCTTCATTTCACACATACACAAGCATGTGTGCAGACACAAATGCACACACACACACACACACACACACACACACACACACACACACACACACACACACACACACACACACACCACACAGCACATGATTACACTGAAATAATTTCAGAACAAATTGTGGGTGTGGGTGGTAGAGAATTTGCTAGCAGTAGTAGGTTTTAAACAGATAGGTCTTCAGAGCGGTTTTAAACGCAGAGGTTGACTGAATGTGTTCAATTTGACAAAGCAGCGAAATCCAGACAGAAGGAGCATTTTCCTGCGAATGACCGCTTGACCAAGGACCAGCCCTCTTTTAAGATTTATTTCTGAGACCTTTTTCTTTGTATTTTCATGTGAATGATCCCTCTTTTTTAAGACTGTTAAAAAGAAATGTCTTTGTATTTTCATGTGAATAACCCTCTGTTAAGATTTGTTTTCTTCCAGAAGCCTTCTCCTTTGAATTTTCATGTGAATGACCTCTTGACCAAGGACAACTGACCCCTGTGTCCACTTCTCCTTTCAGACCCACTTTTCTTGGTTGGGGTGGGGTGGGGTGGGGGGTGGGGTTTGGGGGGGGAGGTGTCTTTAAAGAGGGGTTCGGCTGTTCTGACACTGCCCTCGTTCACCTGACCCAAACCTTGCCTTGCTGGACACAATCATTTCAGAAATAGCCGGGTGAGCGCTTCCGATGTGAAGCCCCAGGGGAAGAAACTGTGGGATACGGTGGACGAGGTAGAGGCGGAACAGGCTCCGGGTATGCGTCTGCACTCACCCTCCTACCCAGCAGCTAACGGTTTGTGCCTTTGTTCTTCCTCAACTCTTACCAGTTCAGGGAAACCAAGAGGCCTCTCGTTGGGGGCTATGCAGCTGTCTCTCCTTGGTTTCCTTTTTCTCAGGGTTCAAGGAGTGTAAATTACTAACAACATAATTCTTGGGAAATAGCCTTGGATAAAATTGCAGACAAATGCTTTTTTGTCGTTGTTGGTTTTTGGTCAGACTGAACTGAAGTTCATTGTAGCTGTAGTTACCGTTTATGAATTAAGAAAGAGAAACTGGTAAGAGTTAGTAATCTAAATTCTAATACACTCTGTCTGCACGTTTTGTGCATCACAGTGCATTTGTGTGTGCGTGTGTGTGTGTGTGTTTGCGTGTGTGTGTGTGTGTGTGTGTGTGTGTGTGTGTGTGTGTGTGTGTGTGTGTGTGTGTGTGTGTGTGTGTGTGTGTGTGTGTGTGTGTGTGTGTGTGTGTGTGTGTGTGTGTGTGTGTGTGTGTGTGTGTGGCGTGCGTGTGCATGCTATAGTTTTTACTGTTTATAAATAAAATATTACTTTTTCTTGGATTCTGTTTAAGCAAACTCTTTGAAAAGTTTTACATAGATAACCGCTGTTGAGCTTTACTGATACTGGTTTGATGGACATTATGGACTTTGGTCCATTTTTCAAGGTCACAAGAAAGTCTGAAGATGAAAAATGAAGCAGTCATTTCCAACTTTGGGAGTCAGATAAACAGCTGCTCTTGTTGATTGTTTGTTATTTAAGGATGTCACCCAGTGAACAAACATTGTGAGCCGATTTGGCCTAGCGGTAAGGCGCTGGGCTGGTAAGCAGAAGGACCTCGGTTTGAATCTGCTTCGGCTCTCCATTCTCTTCAAATGTTTTGGTCTGTGGACACTGCCTTGTGACTTCCTCCCTCACAATTATGAAACCTAAAAATGTCTCTCATCACTGACCACCTTAATGCAGAAGTCATTCTGGTGGTGACAGTGTAGCGATAGGTACATAATCTCCCTCTCCCCCCAACTCCGTACCCCCTTCTCCCCATCCCTAATAAGCCTCATGGTTTCTGTGGATGTTAAGCGCCATGTTTACGAACAAACATGGTGTTCTTGCAAAGCACAGAGAACATTTCACAGTGGTCATCCTGGTCTGTTTCAGATCACAGCATGATGTCCAGCTCACCTCATCCACGACAGTCTGGAAATTCGACCACAGAGTGCTAAGGTAGATTCTATAACTGTGAGCGCTTTACTCAGGGTACTTGGGTCACGGACTTTCTGGCCACTGCGCAACAAGACGGACACAAGCTGAACGGTACATGCGGTCACGTCCAGACACTTTCCAGCCCCTGTGCAATGAGATGGATGCAAGCTGAACAAGACGTGCCGCCACGTCCTGGGATCTTGCAGCCTTTCCTCCTGGGATCTTGCAGCCTTTCCAGAACCATCCTTCAGGTCCTGAGTTGGGGACAGGGAAGAGGCAGGTGGGGAGCAGACCGAGAGAGAACAGGAAAGACTGGCCTGCACTGGACCTTCATGCGACGCTGGCAGCAGCAGATGGCTGTGCTGGGTCATGGCTGGCGTTGGCTTGTGCAGAGGACATTGATCTGAGATGCCTCTGCAGACCTTTTGGTCAGGGGATGGGTGATGATGGAACTAGATCTTGCGCAGAGAACATTGATCTGAGATGCCTCTGCAGACCTCATGTTGACTGGGTGTAAAACACCAAATTACTTACTTATTTACTGCAGACCTCTCGGTCAGGGGATGGGTGATGATGGAACTGGATCTTGTGTGATGCAGATGACCTGCGATTTAAAGTGTCCCAGGCCCTGATCATTTTATGCTTTAAACGTGCTGAGGTGAGACTTAAACGTAGAAATCATGCTTCCTGTTTGTGTTTGTTGTGTGTTTTGTTTGTGCATTTTCTGAGGAGGAAGCAAAGCGAAGGCACATTCCATGAGTATGTGATTGTCTAGGCCAGTTTCTGACCCTTTGCTATCAGTGGTGTACTGACTAATTTTCTGGTTGACGCATTTCATTCACAATCATCTTCTGCTCAGTGTAGATGGTTTCACTGGATGTAGGCCTTGTGCTGGTTGTGCACAGGCTGTGTCCAGGCTGTGTGCAGGCTGTTTACAGGCTGTGTTTACTTCCAGTTTACAGGCAGACGTTCCATGACCATGCCACAGCGTGGCGTCATGAGACACAGACAGTGACCAAGCCAGCAGTCATCTGTTTTGTGGCATTAGGATGTTTGCAATCCTGAGCATGACATTGATATTCACCTGTACAAAGCTGTCAAATGTGAACAATGAAAATGTACTATTTTTCTCCAACATCTTGTACTTACTTGAGACACATTTTCACAGTGATATACTTTTTTGTGTCTGACTTTCTGAGCTGTGAAATAGATATATACGTATATATATAGGATTTTTTGTTGTTGATTTTTCTGTATCCTTTTATGCTAGTGACTTTGTATACAACTAGAGCTTTGGAGAATTTGTGAAGCTTTAAGATGAGAGGAGTGAGGCTTTAAGTTGAGAGGGAGTGGGGCTTTAAGTTGACAGGGAGTGGGGCTTTAAGGTGAGAGGGAGTGAGGCTTTAAGGTGAGAGGGAGTTGGGGGGGGCTTTAAGTTGAGAGGTGTGAGACTTTAAGTTGAGAGGGAGTGGGGCTTAAAGGGTGAGAGGTGTGAGCTTTAAGTTGAGAGGGAGTGGGGCTTTAAGTTGAGAGGGAGTGGGGCTTTAAGTTGAGAGGTGTGAGACTTTAAGTTGAGAGGGAGTGGGGCTTTAAGTTGAGAGGGAGTGAGACTTTAAGTTGAGAGGGAGTGAGGCTTTAAGGTGAGAGGGAGTGGGGCTTTAAGTTGAAAAAGGGGGGGTGGGGCTTTAAGTTGAGAGGGAGTGGGGCTTTAAGTTGAGAGGGAGTGAGACTTTAAGTTGAGAGGGAGTGGGGCTTTAAGTTGAGAGGGAGTGGGGCTTTAAGTTGAGAGGGAGTGGGGCTTTAAGGTGAGAGGGAGTGGGGCTTTAAGGTGAGAGGTGTGAGACTTTAAGTTGAGAGGGAGTGGGGCTTTAAGGTGAGAGGGAGTGGGGCTTTAAGTTGAGAGGGAGTGAGGCTTTAAGTTGAGAGGGAGTGGGGTTTTAAGTTGAGAGGGAGTGAGACTTTAAGTTGAGAGGGAGTGGGGCTTTAAGTTGAGAGGGAGTGAGGCTTTAAGGTGAGAGGGAGTGAGGCTTTAAGTTGAGAGGGAGTGAGGCTTTAAGTTGAGAGGGAGTGGGGCTTTAAGGTGAGAGGTGTGAGACTTTAAGGTGAGAGGTGTGAGGCTTTAAGGTGAGAGGGAGTGGGGCTTTAAGGTGAGAGGTGTGAGGCTTTAAGTTGAGAGGGAGTGGGGCTTTAAGGTGAGAGGGGTGTTAAAGATCTTTAAGTTGAGAGGGGTGGGGTAGTGAGAGGTGTGAGACTTTAAGTTGAGAGGGAGTGAGGCTTTAGTTGAGGGGAGTGGGCTTTAAGGTGAGAGGTGTGAGACCTTTAAGTTGAGAGGGAGTGAGGCTTTAAGTTGAGAGGGAGTGGGGCTTTAAGGTGAGAGGTGTGAGACTTTAAGTTGAGAGGGAGTGGGGCTTTAAGTTGAAAGGGAGTGAGACTTTAGCTGGGTGTGCTTCACATTGCCGTCCTCATTATTTTGGGGTTTTGATTCATGCCAATGGTGCCAAATTAAAGGTGTGTCATGCATGCTTTTTATTTAGATTGCTATAGTTAGTCTACTTCGAAGTGTTGTGTGTAAATATACGTTTTCTGTAAAGCAAACCTCCGAACACTTTCTCTTTTTGACTTTTGGGTATTGCAGCTTGCACTACTTTAGTACCTCATGCTAATTAAAATTAAAAAAAAACAATTTTAATATTATGATTTTTCAGTATACTTAATTTTTGATGGAGCCCATAAACAGCACAGTCCTTGGGAGTGCCTAAAGGTCCTTGAGTTTGAAAAGCCCCTTTACAAGTCCTTGAAAATCAGTGAAAATGAGGCACGATACTTGAAAAGTCCTTGAAAATTGAGACTGGTTGTGGTATTCACTTTAACAGAACATTTTAGAAATAACTGCGTATCTCTCCCTTCCTGCTGTTTTTGATACGCAGTTAGTCTGTGAATGAAAACTTGGACTTTTCCTGACCCTATCCATGTTGCCACTCCAAAGCTGGTCCAAGTCCTTACCCTAGTCCAACAATTAACATCATGCACAGTGTTTTGTTCTTGTAAAAGTAGGTCTTTCCTTGCTTGACTGTTGTTTCTTACATTCTCTTGGGT
This sequence comes from Alviniconcha marisindica, assembly GCA_018857735.1. Taxonomy (NCBI): domain Eukaryota; kingdom Metazoa; phylum Mollusca; class Gastropoda; family Provannidae; genus Alviniconcha; species Alviniconcha marisindica. Next base: position 155,101 of record JABMCL010001942.1, read on the forward strand.
CCTTGAAGAGGACAGAAAAGGACAGTTGAAGTCCTTGAAAGGTTTATCCTGGTCTTTTCAAATTAATTGAAAGCACTGCTGGGCTGGAGGCTTTGGAAGCACTGCTGATAACAGGTGCTCTTTTATGCAAAAATAACCACCGTGCTGTTGGGCTTGACTGTACCAAAATAACGTACATCGTTTTTCTCCCATGACCTCAGTGAGCTGGGTTGCCCTAGCGGTAAGGCGTTAGGCTTGTAAGCAGAGGGACCTTGGTTCGAATCCGTTTTGGCTCTCCTTTTTCTTCAAAAATTGTGGTCTGTGGACACTGTCTTGTGACTTTGTCCCTCACAATTAATGAAACATTAAATGTCTCTCATCACTGCCCATCTTAATGCAGGAATCATTCTGGTGGTGATAGAGTAGTGATAGGTATATAATTATATAATCTCCCTTTCCCCCCACCTCCATACTCCCTCATCCTTCCCAGATCCCCCCATCTCCCTGTCCCTAATAAGCCTCATGGTTTCTGTGGACATTAAGCACCATGTTTACTTACTTACTTACTTACTTACTTACCCATGACCTGCAGAACTCAGGAACTGTGTGCAGGTTGAGGTGGATGTCCTGGGCTCCCCATCCCTGATAAGCCTTATGGCTTCTGTGGATGTAAAGTAACATTGAAAGGAACCATGACCTGTATGAAACCTTGAGAGTTCTGATCACATCTACTTTCCTACACAATCACTCCTCCAAAAGTTCCAATTTTGGTTTTGTTGTTGCAAGGTTTATTTTACTTGTTACCCCTCCTCATGTCTGTACTTTGCTTTATTTAACTTTTTTTCTTCTTCTCAAATCATGATTTTGTTTGTTCACTTTAAGAATTGTTCTCATGCAAAGTTTAGGTCATTTAATTTTCATGAGGAAAGCTTCCTGCAGTGAAATGGTGCCATCCAGCTGACTAGAACATTCCTGACTTTTGTGCAATTTCTACTTGCAGAATTTGACAGTTTTCGCTTATCAAAGCCTTTTTATGTAATGATTACTTTAATATGCACAGACGTATCTGTAGCAGATATGGGCAGACTTGTGCGGTCAGAATTCCTGTTGCTGGGCATTTTTCTACTACTCACTGAGTCAGGGCATCATTGGCCAAGGGCTTTAATTTTTTTATAATAATATCTTTGAATGAATATGGAAGAGGCCTTTCGGAACTTTGATCAAATAATGTTTTTATACACTTGCAGCAAGAGTTGTGTCTGTTGGACTTTTTGTTAAGAATTTACTCCATGATTGTGATTTTGATACTACATGAATTTTAATTTTTATGCTCTTTGGCTACTGTCACTATATATGTTAATATTGGCTAACTCCATCAGTGCTGAGAGTTATTTTGAACTCTCACCTGGCATGCAAGTAAATATAAGGTACATAAACTCCACCAGAGGTACATGAACTCCACCAGAGAATATACACCTCTGGTGGAGTTTATGTATCTTGTATTTACTTGCGTGCCAGGTGAGAATCACCGTAGGCAACTCGGGTCTTTGTTGTTGTGTTTATGTGGCGTCTGTTGAGCGCTTATTAACTCTGATTCTGCACTGGCACTCTGGGCCTCTTTCTGCGTCAGGTTGTAAGCTGTACATAAATCAAAATCTGTGCTACGATTATTTTTGTTAGTTACACAACGTGGAATAATGTGAAAATGATTATACATAGCCAGATGTACTTAATGGTTTGTGTGATAGTTATTTTTACTTGGACACATCAGGGGAAAGTTTGTAAAATAATCAAAAACAGCTGTACAGCTGCTATGTGTAATTGTTTTTCTCTAAGCATATCTTTGTGAGGCATTTATTCAGAAACATGCATATTTGTATAATAATTTGATGTTGTTAAGAATACTTTATGACTTCAGTGCCACATTGTAAACACCAGCCTTGTGAAGGCCACAGCTCACTGTTATTCTTGTTGAAAGTAAAACGCAGAGGCAGCTGTCAGAAAATGCCACCAGTGGAAGCTTTTGTGATTGGACAGTTGCTTCCCTTGTGCTGAAACTTGAACAAGGACTTGGCTAGTTATTGGATAGTAACGTCCCATCAGCCTCCAGGAACTAACTCCTTGTTCAGTTTTCAGCATAAGGGAAGCAACTGAACAAAGAAGCAAGTCTATGCGTTACAAGTGCAGAAGAACGTTCTAAGGTTTGTGACTGCGTATGCAGACTTTCCTTTGATGTTCTTGCCCTCATATAACAACCGTCATGGTTGACAGGGCATTAAAGAACAGTTATCTGTCTGTCCTGTGATCCTCAGCATATGGCAGCAAACACAGGCAGCAGCAGTGATGGAGATGCTGCTGGTTGTGGTTACATTCTGATACAGGCCACAGCTGGTGAGGCTGATTTGGTTTTCTGTGTGGTTGTGACTGTGACACATAGTGACTGTGACTGTGTAAGAACTGTGACTACACAGACTGTTCTGATTTTTCTTATACAGGAAATAATATTACTGTGGAGCCTTTTATTTAACTGGATATGCTACCATGCAGCACTAGCTGGTGACGTTAATTGTTGATATTAGTAATGTACATTTTCTTATGGTAGAAGGTAAAAACTGTGAATTGCCATTTCTCCTAACTTTCACAGTTGATTTTGTATGTTGTTTGTGAATATGACTAATATTTCTTCCTTGCTTAGTTTGTGTACATAATCTTGAATCATTAGTGACCATTTCTTCCAGTGTAGTCATAGTTTATATTTGTGACAAATGTATATTATTATCATCATCGTCATGACCACATTGTTTTAAATAGGTCCACATTACACACACACACACACACACACACACACACACACACACACACACACACACACCATTTTACAGACACCCCCATCTTTCTTCTCGCTCCGATTTCATGATCTCATTTTTCTGAAAGAAAGAAACATGTTCCACATTTTTGAAATGTTTATTAATGGCTTGGTGGAAATGTAGTTCAGTTCCTTACCTTGGGAAGGTGACATATGACACCTGCCGTCAGGAGTGCTGACCAGGCTTGGCTGTGTCTGTCATGGGTTACCTTTCTTTACCTTGGGTGATGGAACTGGGAATAAAATTTGAGGCCCTGTATATCAGAGACATTGGATTTAGCACAACAAGTTGAACACTAATGACAGCAGCTGTAGGAATAGAAAAGAATATCTATAGTGTATAGCTCTTAAGGGAGAGAGAAAAAAGCAAAAAAAGACAGAAAGATGAGAGAGAAAAGAGAGAGAGAGAGAGAGAGAGAGAGAGAGAGAGAGAGAGGAAAAAAAGAAGAAGAAGGAAAATAAGAAAGAAAGAGGCAAATAGATCAGACATTCTTCTTCCTTTTTTTTAATTTAAAGTATTTTTGCATAAGTGATATTAGACCAATCTTACAATTGTCATGCTAACTGTCACTCAGTGTGTCTTCATCTCTTGCATGTACATGCAGTCTCACTCAGTGTGTCTTCATCTCTCGCTTGTACATGCAGTCTCACTCAGCGTGTTTTCATCTCTCACTTGTACATGCAGTCTCACTCAGCGTGTCTTCATCTCTCCCTTTTTCTCTCTACTCATGTCTTCATCTCTTGCTTGTACATGCAGTCTCACTCAGCGTGTCTTCATCTCTCACTCATACATGCTGTACGTCTCACTCAGTGTGTCTTCGTCACTCGCTTGTACATGCTGTCTAACTCAGCGTGTGTTGATCTGGAGAAAAAAAACTTCATCCTCACACATTTTTCTTTTTTCTTTTTCTTCATGTCTGACATTTTTGTTGCTGAAATATTCTCCCTTGTCGTGAATCTCTCTCTTTTTTTTGGTTTGATTTTGCTACAACATTTCCCTTTTGCTTAGACAGGAGGGCATGTTTTTCTCAGGGTATATGGTACATGCCTACACTGATATTATTTGTGATACTCCTGTGCTTGCAAAAAACGTGTATGAATAGGCTGATGTCAGTGCTTGAAACAAGCTTTGTTGTTCATTTTATAATGAGTAGTTGGATCTCTGACATCAACCTTAATCATGGACAATTTCTGTGTAAAAAATTGGCAGAACTGACAGATGTGTAGGTAAGTTGGTAAACAGATATGCAAAATTAAAAATAATGAATTGAATGAATGAAGTGAGCAATCATCAAATAGAAAATTGGGTAACGGGATACTGTCTATCTAGAAGCAGACTGACTGTAACAACTAATTGCTTTGTGACTAGTTTCTGGAATTATTTGAAACTCCATGCTATTTTTAATTTTAATTTTGTTTATTATGCTTCTTGGCTGAACTTATTTAAGTGATATTATTTTGACACACTCCATTTGCTTTCCAGACCATATAATGCTTGTAGCAAATGATTATTAAGTAGTTGTCATTTTTGTGTAATATAGTTATTGCCACAATTTTACACTTGTGTTTAATTTGTGCAAACAGCAGCTTGTTTTATCTGTGATATTATGGATTTTTAAATTTAATGTATCTAACTGTAATCATTTACAATACACGTACAGTGATGTTTTGGCTGTATTGTGCTCTGCTATTTTGATCACATATGGTTGGCTTGATTTTTAGGCATTCAAGTCTTGAATCAATTATTAATTGATTTGATCTTGTTTTCATGATTTCGTGCACAGTAGATTTGTTTTCATCATTTGCTAGTCACTTGAATTGTTAAAATTTTTTACGCCATTTAAGTATACTTGTAATGGGACACTGACAGCTTTTGTCTCATTGCATATGCTACTTCTAGTTATGTTACCGCAATGGGGACCAAACTGAGGAAGCAGTACGGGCCTATTGATTGGAATGGAGGGGCGGGGGGGGGGGGGGGGGGGGGGGGGGGGGGCACAGCAGTTTTTTTTTTTACTCATGGCTGGTTCTGTTTGTTAAAAATGGACGTTTGAAGGTTGCGAAAACACGCCATTTTATACCCAGCTGCCTGTATCAGTGACGTCATGAGCAAGGCCGGAGTGTTTGGCGAAAGTGTTAAATACGTCACATGAACAAGGCCGGAGTATTTGGCGAAAGTGTTAAATACGTCACATGAACAAGGCCGGAGTGTTTGGCGAAAGTGTTAAATACGTCACATGAACAAGGCCGGAGTGTTTGGCGAAAGTGTTAAATACGTCACATGAACAAGGCCGGAGTGTTTGGCGAAAGTGTTAAATACGTCACATGAACAAGGCCGGAGTGTTTGGCGAAAGTGTTAAATACGTCACACGAGCTAGGCTGGAGTGTTTGGCGAAAGCATTTGATATGTCACACTGTGAACCAGCATGGATGCGCTCCAAATTCGAAACAAAAAAAGTGCTTCTTTTTCATAGATTGGACGAAAAGACGTTGCATAGATAGGACAATAGATAGCGCGAAAAGATGTTGCATAGATAGGACGATAGGACGATAGGACGAAAAGAGGTTGCATAGATAGGACGATAGATAGGGCAAAAGATGCTGCATAGATAGGGCGAAAGATAGGACGAAAAGATTTGCATAGAAAGGAAAAAAAGATAGGACGAAAAGATGTTGCATAGATAGGACGATAGACAGGGCGAAAATATGTTGCAGAGACAGGGCGAAAGATAGGATGAACAGATGTTGCATAGAAAGGACGAAAGATAAGACGAAAGATGGGAAGAAAAGCTGTTGCATAGATAGGACAGTAGATGTGGCAAACAGATTTTGCATACATAGGATAATAGGAAGGGGAAAAAGATGTTGCATAGGTAGAACAATAGATAGGGCGAAAAGATGTTGCATAGATAGGGCGAAAAGATGTTGCATAGATAGAACAATAGATAGGGCGAAAAGCTGTTGCATAGATAGGACGAAAAGATATTGCATAGATAGGGCGAAAAGATGTTGCATAGATAGAACAATAGATAGGGCGAAAAGATGTTGCATAGACAGAACAGTAGATAGGGCGAAAAGCTGTTGCCTAAATAGGGTGAAAAGATGTTGCCTAGATAGGGCGAAAAGATGTTGCATAGATCAATAGCAAAGGCGAGAAGATGTTGCATAGATAGGACGAGAAGATGTTGCATAGATATAGGGAAAAGATGTTGCATAGATAAAACAACAGATAGGGCGGAAAGATGTTGCATAGATAGGGCGAAAAGATGTTGCATAGATAGGGCGAAAAGAGGAAGTGTGCAGATGGAAATATTGACACATTTTCAACGTTTTCGGGCCAGTTGGCGGCCTCACTTCGGTCCCCGTTTAGGTGGAGTTTGTAGATCTCTCTCTCTCTCTCTCTCTCTCTCTCTCTCTTCTATATATATATATATATATATAGCTGTTTTACTTACCGCCTGGCTCTGTTGCGGACAGCCTTTCTTCGCCGGAACTGGTCCGCGTGGGTTCTTTTCTGACAGAGAAGACGAGACCTTTAAGCACGTGCCTCGTGGAGGCGACCGTCGGCTCTCACAGCCGTCCGGCGGCAGGCAGTGGGTGTAGCGTAGTGTCTCTGGCGAGATACAGATCGAGAGCCCTGGCGAGAGGAGGGACTCATTTTTTGTTGCTGTTATACTTGAGACGAAAGCGTTCATAATCTGGCTGATTCTGTTCTTGACTTTTTTTTATATATATACTGCCACTGTTCCTTCTTTTGGTATTGTTGTTTTTGTTTTTGAGTCTTCCTTTTCTTCTCCGTCTTCGTGGAGTTCAGAGTTGACTTTGCGGGCTCTGCCACACCCGCTGACAAGTGGCTTAGACAACGCGTTTGTGTTCTGTGTCTGACGAAAGGTGTCCTTCTTCCCTCGATTGTTGTCATACTTGTGTTTGTTATCGTTGTCGCTGTTTTGTTGTACCGCTGATCACCAAGCTCCCTTCACTTGGGGAAAGGTGAACCGCGGGACCTTTAACCGCCCACTCGTGGACTGGCCGTGGGCTGCCCGCAGACATGTTGTCCTGCCAGTTAAGGCTGCTACGGCCCCTGTCCTGCTCTGTCTTTTCTACAGTGTAGACGGACCCAGGCCTGTTTAGCTTTACAATCCTACACACTGTACAGTGCCTTATAGCTGTTGACTCCGCCTTTTTTCCCCTCCACACAGAAAGCGTAACCCGAGTTCATGTTTTTTTCTTCTTTTTTCTTTTCTTTGTTTTTTTTTCCTCGCTTTTTACTTCTTCATTTTTCAGTAGTTATGTTTAAGCATCAAACTTTTACAATTAATTATTAGTTACCCCTTTGTTACTATCATTTATTAAATAATGCTCATACGACGTTACTGTTGTGTTAGAGAGAATGAGGGAGAGTGTGTGCCTGTGTGTGTGTGTGTGTGTGTGTGTGTGTGTGTGTGTGTGTGTGTGTGTGTGTGTGTGATAATCACTATATATATGGAGAGAGAGAGACTCTGAGAGAGAGAGAGAGAGAGAGAGAGAGAGAGAGAGAGAGAGAGAGAGAGAGAGAGAGAATCAATATATATATATATATATATATATATATAGTATAGAGAGAGAGAGAGAGAGAGAGAGAGAGAGAGAGAGAGAGAGAGCAGTTTTGGATGTGCTTCCTATTACACCAACAGGCCTACTTGATGTTTTCGAAGGAAACGAAGCCCTCTCTCAAAACATGTTTTATTCAACAGGTAGCAGAGATCAAGATAACTTCAAACTGACGAATATAATTTAAAATACCGCGTTGCTTTTATATCGAATTTAGAAACCGAGTTTTGTGAGTGACGATTAGCGGGTGGAAAGTACAAAAGCCCGTCAAGTCGGTGCCCCAGTCCCGTGAGCCGGTTTGGTCTAGCGGTAAGGCGTTAGGCTGATAAGCAGAGGGACCTCGGTTCGAATCCGCTTCGGCTCTCCTTTCTCTTCAGAAGCTGTGGTCTGTGGTCACCGTCTTGTGACGTTGTCCCTCACAATTAACAAAACATTAAAATGGCTCTCATCGCTGCCCATCTTAATGCAGGAGTCATGCTTGTGGTGACAGTGTAGCGATAGGTATGTAATCTCCCTCTTCCCCCACCTCCATACCCTCTGCCCCCATCTCCCCGTCCCTGATAAGCCTTGTGGTTTCTGTGGACGTTAAGCACCATGTTTACTTACTTGCCCCAGTCGCCTGACGCATACCGCGTCCACTTCGGATGTTAGCCTTGAGCGGTGAGATCACGCCCCACACGAGTTCGGTCGGTGGGTGCGCTGAGACCGGATCTCGTTTGTTTATGTTAATTTAAAAAAAAAATCCAAACACACGAAAGGTTAAAAAGAACACTATTTGTTAGGACAAAGCACAACATGCGAATTGTCGGGATAATCCAGAACATTTATCTGCTTTTGGATGAGCTGTGTTTTCGTGTCCAGTTCTTGGAAGAATGTTAGAATGACAATGACGTGTAACAGGTGTGTTGTAAAGAATATTATATGATTATGGTAATCGATATAAAAGCAGCTGGGTGTTTGGAAGCTAAATATCCTTATATTTGAGTGTTTAGATCGATATCTCCTTCCCGCTAGACAAACGCTCTGAGCAAACTACGTCCTCGTCGATCTCTGTGTGTGTCTTTTTCCGCTTCTTCCTTTTTGTCACCAGACTGTCACATACCCCTCCCCCCCCTCCCCATCCCCTCCCCGCCCCTCGGTCTCCCCCCCCCCCCGCCCCCCCACCCCCTCCACGTCTGAACAGTGAGGCAAGTGATGCATGTGGTTAACAGAACATGTCACTTTTTTTTGTCGTGTGATGGGTTTTGGGTTTCCCACCCCCACCCCCCACCTCACCCTAATATGAATTATGAACTTCACGGTTGACGGGCGTTGAAAATATAATTCAACAGCCTATGCCGCCCCCCCCCCCCCCCCCCCCCCCCCGCCCCCCCCTCGCTTCCAATTCACTCCGTTGGGGATAGGAAGGCAAGGGAGGCCACCCAGCTCGCCCCCGTGTTGTAAACTAGCGGGGCCTGTGTCGCTGTCGATGTTGTTGCACCCGTCACACCAGACGGTGCCGAGTTGCAAGCAAAACTCTCAAGCACAACAAACCCCGGGGCGGGGCTGCTTGTTTGCCTGCTGTTGTCGTCACACTGCAACGCAGACAATGCACCCGCATAACCACAGCCCGGCGCGCGCACAAAAAGTCCGCTGAACAGCTGATGAGCAGATTAGGCGGTCGGCTTTAAAGGAACTGGCCTTCTCAAAGTAGCGATCCCAGCAGGTGGGATAAGATGAGATAATACTTTATTGTCCTGTAAAAGGAAATTTGCTTTGAAACATACCATCCAGGTAACATGTAAATAAATAAAATTCAGATTAAACGTATGATAATTCGGTGTACGACATATACATAAAAAAGTTTTCTAACAAATTGCAATTATAGCTAAAAGCAAGTTAATGACAGGATAAGATCACACACACGCACGCACGCACACACGCACGCACGCACGCACGCACAAGCGCGCATTTAGGCCAGCTGTGGCGATAGTGCTTTTGTTGCTGATTTTACAGTCGAGTCCCGCGAACAGGCACTGATGCAAGAGGATTCTAAACTAACTTAAAAAAATCTAAAACACACACACACACACACACACACACACACACACACACACACACACACAAACAAAAACAAACAAACCAGTCAACGGAACTTTTAAAAAAAAAAAATCACTTTTTCTTTAAAAAAAGAGAGAAAAAAGCCGGCCCTCATGGACCAGACCTGTTTCGGGACGGCTAGCTCCTTTAAACACGCTGCTGGTGGTGCACTGGCTGCCTTGGAGGTGCACGCGCAGCAGGTGACGGGGGGCCGACTGTGGTGAATGGCGGAGCGGTGACACGGCCTGAAGAAACGTTGTAAACAGAGAAAAAAAATTGGCGTGCACCCACTCCTTGACAGCCACACGCTGTGAAAGAGAGGACGGACACACGGCACAAAAACACACGTACGACACACACACACACAACAACACACAACATCAGCGACACACACCACCACACCACACACACACACACACACACAACACACAACACACACACACACACACACACCACACACACACACCACGACACACACACACACACACCACACACACAAACACACACACACACACACACACACACACCACACACAACACCACCCCACACACACCACACACACACACACACACACCACACACACACCACGCACGCACCACGCACGACACACAACACACACAACACAGACACACGCACGCACGCACGCACGTACCCCCAACACACACACACACACGCACGCACGCACCGCACGCACCACCACACACACCACACACATACGCACACACGCAGCACCACGCACGCACGCACGCACGCACGCACGCACGCACGCACGCACGCACGCACGCACGCACGCACGCACGCACGCACACACACACACACACACACACACACACACACACACACACCACAAAGCAGTTGGATATTGCTGGTGTATAAATTAGTGGCAATACGCTTTGAACCCATAGCTATCGAAGGTCCCCAGTATTAAGCTTTAAGTCAGAATATGGCCTCATGTGCTTCGCCTACTACCAATACCGATTCCACATTTCGCTCAGTAATAATTTCTCTTTACTATTCCAATCCGCTTTAAACAAAATTCCGGTGAGATCTGTATGAACAGAAAATGGCAGTGTGAAATGTAATGTGCACAGCCAATCGCACTTTTGATCAAATTGATTACATCTTCACGTTTGATTGGGCGTTAAATATCAATGAAGCAATCAGTCTGTCTCCGTCTCTTCCCCTGTCTCTCTTCCCTCTCCCTCCGTCCCCCTCCCCCTCGTCTGTCTGTCTCTATGTCTGTCTCTGTGAATGTCTCTGTCTCCTCCCCCTGTGTCTCTTCATGTCTGTCTGTATGTCTCTCCCTATGTCTCTGTATGTCTGTCCCCGATTCTCTGTCTGCCTGTCTCTCCCCCCCCCCTCCCCCACGTCTATCTGTCTGTATGACTCTGTGTCTGTCTCCTCCCCCTGTGTCTCCATGTCTGTCTCTGTCTCCTCCCCCTGTGTGTCTCCATGTCTGTCTCTGTCTCCTCACCCTATGTCTCTCCATGTCTGTTTCCCTCTGTATGTCAGTCTCCGTTTCTCTATCTGCCTGTCTCCCCTCTTCCTCCCCCTCCCTCCATCCTCCCCTCTCCCCCGTCATCGTCACCCGAGGTCCTGCCGGTTCACTGAACACATTTCACACCCGACTTCCCTTCAGCAGCAACGGAATCAACGGCGTCACCCGAGTCGTTTTTTAGCGGCTTGTTCTGTTTATAAGCACCATTGACTCGCTTGCTGACGAGGCGTTAACTGCGTTGGAACACTGCAGGACATGGTCGTACAATAGACTCTCCCCAGATGAAATCAGCCGAGCAGCTCCGGCCGTTCACAACGTCACAGTTCATAAACCGCGTCAGGCAGTCAGACGGCGGCCGCCATGTCAGCTCCTTCACAAGCTACATCGCAGTGCTACGGAGCGAGAGACTGGTGAATTCTCAGCTAAAGCTTTCAAGCTAAGTAACCCTTTCACTGCCACAGCCTGTAGCATTTCCGGGCTGAAAGATGCGCGGACGCGCCCGCAAACAACATGTTTTCCGGTCCTGTAACATCTGTTTTCAACGCTGTGCGATTTGATGAAACTCTTTTCTTATGCCAGTGCGAAAAAGAAAAATGCTTAAAGGTTTCAAATTTCGCACCTGTAATGGTTGTTTTCACGGCAGTGAAGGGGTTAAATACGCCAGTTCGTATAGGACAAAGATAGATCATCTGCAATCAAATCAGCCAGATTAGGCTCCATTCATTGTGCCAATGGGCAGTACTAGCCTACATGGCGGTCAGAACGTGCATTCCGCCAGTGAACACAGCACCACACTGCGGTCAGGTGGAAAGCTTGTGAGAACGAAGCGGAGCCCTCTCTGACTTGTCACGATGCAGACCCACACAGTTACACTGCTGCCAGCGACATTTTCTGCAAGACCTGTGTCTCCATCCAACTAAATCAAAGCATTGTCAGCCTATCTCTATCCAGTTAAATCAGAACACTGTCAGTCTGTTTTTATCCAGTTAAATCAGAGCATTGTCAGCGTGTCTCTATCCAACTAAATCTGTCAGCCTGTTTTTATCCAACTAAATCAAAGCACTGTCAGCCTATCTCTATCCAATTAAATCAGAGCACTGTCAACGTGTCTCTATCCAGTTAAATCAGAGCACTGTCAGCCTGTCTGTCCAGTTAACTCAGAGCACTGTCAGACTGTCTCTGTCCAGTTAACTCAGAGCACTGTCAGACTGTCTCTGTCCAGTTAACTCAGAGCACTGTCAGACTGTCTCTATCCAAGTAAATCAGAGCTCCGTCAGCCTGTCTCTGTCCAGTTAACTCAGAGCTCTGTCAGACTGTCTCTATCCAAGTAAATCAGAGCACTGTCAGACTGTCTCTGTCCAGTTAACTCAGAGCTCTGTCAGACTGTCTCTATCCAATTAACTCAGAGCACTGTCAGACTGTCTCTATCCAGTTAACTCAGAGCACTGTCAGACTGTCTCTATCCAAGTAAATCAGAGCTCCGTCAGCCTGTCTCTGTCCAGTTAACTCAGAGCTCTGTCAGACTGTCTCTATCCAAGTAAATCAGAGCTCTGTAAGCCTGTCTCTGTCCAGTTAACTCAGAACACTGTCAGACTGTCTCTGTCCAGTTAGCTCAGAGCACTGCCAGACTGTCTCTATCCAAGTAAATCAGAGCTCCGTCAGCCTGTCTCTGTCCAGTTAACTCAGAGCTCTGTCAGCCTGTCTCTGTCAGTTAACTCAGAGCACTGTCAGACTGTCTCTATCCAAGTAAATCAGAGCTCTGTCAGCTTGTCTCTATCCAAGTAAATCAGAGCTCTGTCAGCCTGTCTCTGTCCAGTTAACTCGGAGCACAGTCGCTTTATCAAAACAACATGTTGTGTGAAGAGCAAATGATTCCCGCTGACAACTACAACGTCTTTGGGAATGTGTATGCGCGTACGTTATTAGCCCCTCGCCTCCCCCTCCGCACTTGTAAGTGGTTTCTGGAGAAGTCATCCTAAGTTTGGCCAAGTGCTGAGAATGCATCACGCCGAGAATAGCAGCGCAGGGCTGTATCTAATCGCTATATATACGTGCGACGTTTTTAGCCGTTTCGCGTTTACGGAACATTGCACGTCAGTCTCATCGCACGCATACACAGTCTCCAAAAACCGTCGGCCTTTTCACTCAGCCTACACGAAGGCCTGGTTTCAGCTGACAACCACGTGCATCTAGTGCACACCCTACCGTGTCCAACTGACAACCCCACAACCTACCGTGTCTCGTTGACAACCTACCCGACAACCTGCTGTATCTAGCTGACAACATACCTGACAAGCTACCTGACAACTCACCGTATCTAGCCGATAACATAGCTGATTCTCTAGCTGACAGTTTGCCGTATCTAGCTGATAACATACTTGCTTATATTGCTGATAACATACTTGATTATGTAGCTGATAACACACCTGACAACTTACCGTATCTAGCTGATAACATACCTGATTATCTAACTGATAACGTACCTGACAGCTTACCGTATCTAGCTAATAACATACCTGATTATCTAGCTGATAACATACCTGACCTCTTACCGTGTCTAGCTGATCACACACCTGCTTGTCTAGCTGATAACATACCTGACAGCTTACCGTATCTAGCTGATAACATACCTGATTATCTAGCTGATGACATACCTGGGTAGGTGGTGTTGCTTAATGTCCTCAGATGTCAGTTGACATATTAGGGACAAGCTGAGACCAATGCCGAAGCATGGTTCAATGTAGCTTTACGTCCACGGAAACCAGAAGGCTCGTTAGGACGGACAGCCCAGGACGGCCACCTCGACTCTCACACAGCTCCTGAACTCTGATGACACACCTGGCAACTTAGCGTATCTAGCTGATAACAAACCTGACAACTTACGGATTCTAGTTGATCGCATACCTGACAATTTACCGTATCTAGCTGATAACAAACCTGACAACTTACGGATTCTAGTTGATCGCATACCTGACAATTTACCGTATCTAGCTGATCACATACCTGACAATTTACCTGATAATTTACCGTTTCTAGCTGTTAACATACCTGGCAATTTACCGTATCTAGCTGCTCATATATCTGACAATTTACCGTATCTAGTTAATAACATACCTGGCAATTTACTGTATCTAGTTGATAACATACCTGACAACCTACTATGTCTAGAATATCTGAAAGCCTACCGTATAATATTAATAATGAATAGTTCTTATAGAGCGCGAATCTTTTGCAAAACAAATCAACGCGATAGCACACAGCACTCACGCACATACACGTAGACATACACACGATCTGTGGTCACAGAAATGGTCTGCCTAGGTTTGTGAAAAGGCCTGCCAAAAGAGGAAAGTCGTGAGATGGGTTCTGAACTCAGACAGATTAAGGAGATTTTGTAGTTCACAACATACCTGACAACCAACTGTATTTACTTGAAAACCTATCTGACAACTGACCGTATCTAGCTGATAATAAACCTACCGCATCTGACAACCTACCTGATAGCCTACCGTATCTACCTGACAACCTGTCGTATGCAGTTGGTAACATACAACCTACTGCATCTAGCTGAAAACCTACCCGACAGCCTACCTGACAACTTACCGTATCTAGCTGATAATAAACCTACCGCATCTGACACTACCCGATAGCCTACCGCATATGGATGACAACCTACCGTATCTACCTAAGAACCTATCGTATGTAGTTGACAACCTACCGTATCCACCTGACAACCTATCGTATGTAGGTGACACCCTACTGTGTGTTGTTGACGGCATACTTGTGGTTTATTTGGTAGTCGATGGAGGGAGGGCTGTGTGGTGGCTGCATGGGCGCCGGTGCCAGACGGGTGAGACAGAGCGGCGTGTAGCGGTTCAAACCCCAAGC
>JABMCL010001942.1:177500-207500 GCA_018857735.1 Alviniconcha marisindica
ATCATTAATGATACCGAAACCCTTTTAGGTGCATGGCATGCTATTAACTTCGCTAGGCGGCGTACAATGAAATATTCTGATTAAAAAATGGCATCACACCCACGCTACCTTCAACCTCGTCAACCATATGAATCATCAAACATCTCCACAGGACACAAAACACGATCATTCAGTCTCTATACAATCATATCTGACTTAGCTCACAGAGCTACAAGCAGCAGTTGCCTTGCGGTCTGTTCAAGGCAATACAGAATTTCAGTTTGACACTGACTGACGCGGGGATAATAGAACACAACACAATACGCACACACACACACACACACACACACACACACACACACACACACACACACACACACACACACACACACACACAGCACACACACCACACACACCACATTCAACACACACCACACACACACACACACACACACCACACACACACACACACACATCACTCACTCACACCACACACACACACACCCACACACACACACACAACAAGCACACACATCATCACACACACGCCTCACACATCAAACACAAAAACACAATGCACACACACTACACACACACACACACACGCACACCACACACACCACACACACACACACACACACACACACACATCGAAGACAGAGTGTCTATAAAACACAAATGCACACACACACACACACGCGCGCACACACGTACACACAAACACACACACAAGCACACACACACACACACACACACACACACACACACACACACACACACACACATCGAAGACAGAGTATCCATAAAACACAAATGCTGAGAGAGAACACTGCAAGCAGCGAGAAGAGCCGTCTCATGGCTGGGCGGTCAGAATCAGTGAGTTGATTGACAACAGCGCGCCCCACCACCCTGGAGACTGGGTTCTGCAGCAAGCTGCCTTTAAAGGAGACACGAAGCAAAGAAACAGGTTGGCCTCAAACGTAGAAAGTCTGCAAATAATTCTGCCTACATCCTTCGTTACGTTGTCCTGTCAATAGTATTAAAGAGAGAGAGAGAGAGAGAGAGAGAGAGAGAGAGAGAGAGAGAGAGAGAGAGAGAGAGAGAGAGAGAGAGAGAGAGAGAGAAAAACTCGAACTCGAAAAAAAGGGTGAAGGATTGGTTTAATAATCAGTAAAAAATGTCACACCGAGAAGCTTGACAAAACGAAGAAGTGATATTGCTAATTGTGGATTTGTTTTATCCTAATTTTGGAAGGGAACACTTTGGCTTTTAGTAGACGGAAAAACGTTTTTCCATGCATAGAAATGGGAACTTATGATGAATGACAATTTAGTAGTGTGCTAACCAATCCAGACAGACGAAGAAAAAAACAATTATTCTACAAGAATTAATCAAATAATTTAAAAACCAATTAAAGGGGAAAGTTGCTTTTATAAATTTAATATTTGCAACTTTTCGTTTGACAAAACAGACAGAAGTGATATTGGTCTGTATTTGTTGGATTTGTTTTATCCGTAGATTTTGGAAGCGGAACCACTTTGGCTTTTTTAAGCTCAGACGGAAAAAACGTTTTTCTCAATGCATAAGTTAAAAAATATGTAAGCGAATCTTTATGTATGGCAATGACAATTTTAGTAGCTGGTTGCTTATACCATCCAGACCAGACGATTTTTTGTTTTTCAGCCTCGATATGTATTTGCCTAGTTCCGAAACGGAGAGATATGGGATAACAAATGGGTCTTGCCCGCTAGTTTTTTGTTTGCAGAAATCATGTAGAGGATTTGAGCACTCATGTACATTTGTTCTTGGTTCTATTAATGACTCTGACACAGACAAGAAATGATTATTGAAAACATTTGCAGTTAGATTTTTCGGGATGTCGGCAGAGAGAGAGAGAGAGAGAGAGAGAGAGAGAGAGAGAGAGAGAGAGAGAGAGAGAGAGAGAGAGAGAGAGAGAGAGAGAGAGAGATCCCCGAGGCGACATATATTTAGTACTTCGTTGTCCCTTGAGGGAAATTCGGGTCGCCTGACCCGATCAGGCACAGCAGCCGCAAGAGCAGCGCTACCCATTCCTATCAGTGTGTGCAGTGTTTTTGTGTCCAAGCAATGGTATGGCTGCCAGGCTGCCGGCCTTGTTCATGACGTCACCTATTGCGGCCTTGTTCATGACATCACCTATTTCAGCCTTGTTCATGACATCACCTATTCCGGCCTTGTTCATGACGTCACCTATTCCGGCCTTGTTCATGACGTCACCCATTCCGGCCTTGTTCGTGACGTCACCCATTCGGTCCTTGTTCATAACGTCACCTATTTTGGCCTTGTTCGTGACGTCACCCATTCAGACCTTGTTCATAACGTCAGCTATTTTGGCCTTGTTCATGACGTCACCCATTCAGTCCTTGTTCATAACGTCAGCTATTTTGGCCTTGTTCATGACGTCACCCATTCAGTCCTTGTTCATAACGTCACCTATTTTGGCCTTGTTCATGACGTCACCCATTCAGACCGTGTTTATGACATGCTTCTACTGAGACTACTGGGCACAAAATGTCGGCACTCACGTTTTCGTGGCTTTCAAACACGTCAATTTTTATCAAAGAGGATCAGAAATTATTTCTGCTTTATTCCATTCCTACCGCTTCTTTTATCTTTTAAACCCATCAAATGCACCTTCGAAGTCCTGTCATACTGGCGCGGCCTTGTACGGACCATTCGAAACACATTAATTTGTTACCCGGCAGACATATTTCAAGTCTTGTTCTGCTTCCTGGTTTCTGTGAAGAAAACTCTTCTGAGGGTTTTCCCGGCTATGAGGCTACTGAGTGCGGATCTCAGAGGTTGGGGGGTGGGATGGGGAGGTGGGGTGGTGAGGGGTGGGGGGTGGGATGGGGAGGTGGTGGTGGTGAGGGGTGGGGGGGTGGGATGGGAGTGGTGGTGGTGAGGGTGTGGGAGGGTGGTGGTGGTGAGGGTGGGGGGGTGGGATGGGGGGTGTGGGGGGGGGGGGTGGGGGGGTGGGATGGGGGGTGTGGTGGTGAGGGGTGGGGGGTGGGATGGGGAGGTGGTGGTGGTGGGGAGTGGGGGGTGGGATGGGGAGGTGGTGGTGGTGGGGGGTGGGGGTGGAGTGGGGGTGGAAGTTGTTTTGCAGCGGCGTGTTTCAGTTGCTGGGGACGGTGAAAGGGTCGCAGGCTGCCCGGCCAGAGATGAGAAACAGAACAAAACAGAACAAACAACAAAAAGAACAAACAGAACAAAAGAGCAACAGTCCCTTCACCCATTCACTGCCTTAAGGACGTGGGATAACACCCTCGCCACTGTCTCCCTTTTGCTAACAGGGCGCGATGCCTCGTCTTGCTCGTGCTTCAACTTTTCCTGTTTTGTTTTACTGGACGAGTTTATGAAATGAACGTTTGTGGCCAGGTTTTAGGATCATGCACCCCGGGTACATCAGCACCAGTAACTGAAGCCGGATAGGCCGACAGTTTTTATTTATCATTGTCTGTCTGTCTGCCTGTCGCTTGAAAATAAGTGATTGCCTTAAACGTTTGTGGGTGTTTTGTATTGTATTAAAATCTGCGTTCTGTTTAACCTTCTGTGTGTGTGAATGACATTTTAGAACGCTAGCAGTCAGTTGTTTCAGATTTGTTTAACACACTGACCAAATCTTATAGTATTTGGGCGATTGCCTGATTATGGTTGTGCTGATCTGTGACTGTTGGCTTTCCCATATTGATTGATTGATGATCGCTTATATAGCGCTATTCTCCGCTCTCTTGAGCAGACTCACTGCGCTCGGATGTGATTCTACATGAGTGACTAGCTTTTTATAGCGCGTTTTTGAATATCCACCGAAGTGGTGTACTTAAGCACTGGCATAGCTGGTGCCACATGAAACTGCTGCCGTCTCGGCGCAAGTTCTGTGCACATCATACAACCATGCTCTATGTCAATTATGCAAAGCCACATACGTAAGGTGTATGCGTGTTTAGCTCTAACCTGCCACCTGCACTTTTGGCAGCATGACCGGGATCTTTTACGTACTATTGTGTAATACCGAAATAAAAGTCAACACAGAAAGGCGACCCTGGAGAAGAAAATTCTCTCGCCGCTCCCGCATGGATTCGAACCCGCGACCTTTCAATCACGAGTCCGGCACTCTAACCACTGAGCTATCCCCGCCCCCCTTGTACTGATCTGTGACTGTTGGCTTTTCCATGTTGTGCTGACCTGTGACTTTTGGCAGATCCGTGTTGCTCTGATCTGTGATAAAAAATATAAAAAATCACCTGAAACCCATCATCGGCCTCTCGTCAGTTTTCAAAATTCGCATGCCATGCCCTCACATGAACGAATTTCAGCGAAAAAAAAAAAAAAAAAAAAAAAAGAAAGAAGAAAGAAAAGAAGAAGAAAAAACAAACAAGCAAGCGGCAATTAACTGTTAACTGCTAGACTAACGGGCAAGTAGCAGCTGCATAACTGCTGACCTATCGGCAACATATTGGAACCTAACCGTGCACACGTTGCTTTATTGCCCATCTGGACAAACCCCGCAGTGGGCACTGCGGCCACAGGTTAATAAAAGTGTAGTGTGTGTGTGTTGGGGGGGGGGGGGGGGGGGTGTACGGTAGTGTGAACACAGAAAGCAATATCCCCTCTGTTGATAACCCAAACTGTGGACGGTTCTCCCTTCAAAGCCGGCAGTAGTTGTGAACACAGCCTTGCGATGCTTCACCCAGTGCCAGGAATAACTTCTGCGTTCTACTTTCTGCCTTGCCCGTCCATTCCCCGTCACTTTTGTCCACATCAACTGTGCTACTGTCCCGCGGAGGCCCTGAGAACGGTCACAATTAAGCGATCTAAGCATGTTCCCACGCTGGGTGCCTGCGAAATGTAGACAGGCAGCAAAACGTGTCTTTGTTGTGCATCAATGAATTTGCTATACCTGTGATTGGATGATTTTTTCCCCCGCCCGGAAGTACTTTCTTTCTGATATCAATAAGTGAAATGTAAATACTGCGATGTGCTAATTATTGACTACTGCGCGTTCGCACGCGTGTGTGTGTGTGTGTGTGTGTGTGTGTGTTCGCGAGCGTTCGGGGGAGAGAAAGGTGGGATGGTATTGATCTTTTTTTCAGGTTTTGTGTTACATTGTTCATTATAAAGCAAGATACACTGGACACAAAAGACACCACAGCCACAAGCAGATAAATAACCTACACCTCATTTCCACCGTTAAACTGATGTTTAAGTGTTCTGTTGCTTGACAAAGGGGCTTACCCCGAAAATACGCATGTTTTGTGGTGTCATAATAAATAACGTTCTTTTTAACCTTTAACGGTTTTGGATTTCAGCGTAAAGCAATTTGGATTTCCGATGCGTAGGCGCTGCAGAAATATCCAGTGACTGTTATTGTTGTGGTTGCTATTGATCGCGTTGTGTGCACACACCTGTCCTTGATGGTGGGCTTGTCGGGATCAGCACACGGAGGCTTTGCGCGAAACAGCGGGCACGTGGACATAGACCTCTGTCTCTCGATCGCTATGCTACTGTTGGGGAGTTGTGACATAGACCTCTGTCTCTCGCTATACCACTGTTGTGGAGTTGTGACATAGACCTCTGTCTCTCGCTATGCCACTGTTGTGGAGTTGTGACATAGACCTCTGTCTCTCGCTATGCCACTGTTGTGGAGTTGTGACATAGACCTCTGTCTCTCGATCACTATACTACTGTTGTGGAGTTGTGACGTAGACCTCTGTTGTGACATAGACCTCTGTCTCTCGATCACTATGCTACTGTTGTGGAGTTGTGACATAGACCTCTGTCTCTCGCTATGCCACTGTTGTGGAGGTGTGACATAGACCTCTGTCTCTCGCTATGCCACTGTTGTGGAGTTGTGACACATACACGATATTTTGGAGCCCACAAGCTGACGTATCTCCACCCTGGCTTGGGCTGTGTCATATCACACAGACACCAGCAACACAAAGGCTTGGGCTATGTTACAACACACTGACACCAGTAACACCAAGGCTTAGGCTATGTCACAACACACTGACACCAGTAACACCAAGGCCTAGGCTATGTCACAACACACTGACACCAGTAACACCAAGGCTTAGGCTATGTCACAACACACTGACACCAGTAACACCAAGGCCTAGGCTATGTCACAACACACTGACACCAGTAACACCAAGGCTTAGGCTATGCCACAACACACTGACACCAGCGAGAACACAAAGGCTTGGGCTGTGTCACATCACACTGACACCAGCAAGAACACCAAGGCTTGGGTTGTCACAACACACTGACACCAGCAAGAACACCAAGGCCTGGGTTGTCACAACACACTGACACCAGCAAGAACACTAAGGCCTGGGCTGTCACAACACACTGACACTAAAGGGAAACTGATCACGGAGGAGTGGCAATTTATGTTAAGAACAGTCTCATTTGTAAAGAGAGGCATGACCTGTCTATTCCCCATCTAGAAGCAGTCTGGATAGAGACGAAGATTGGCCAAGATAAGTTGCTAATAGGATCCTTTTACAGACCTCCAAACTCAAAACCTGACTATTGGGACTTAACAGACCAGTCTATTAAAAACGTGTCCAGCACTCCACATAAATTCATAGTGCTCGGGGATTTCAACACAAACTTTTTAAGTAACCCGTCTCCTCAGCTCCTAGATGTTATCAACTTCAATAACCTACAGCAAGTAGTAACTCATCCCACACGCATTACAGAAACGTCAGCCACATTGCTAGATCTTGTACTTACCTCTTGTACCGACATAATTAGTCATGTTGACGTTCTTCCACCAGTCTGTAGTGACCATTCAGTGCCGTGCGTAAAATTAATTCATAAAATAAAACATAGCCCTTCATTCAAACGTACTATTTATGATTATAGAAAACTCGACGTTGAAAAACTATCTAACGAGCTCTCTAATGTTAGGTGGATGGATATTGTATCTCTACATAGCATAGAAGAGGCAGCACAACTCTTTTCTGACACTTTACACAATACGGCAAAAAAATGTATGCCAGCAAAAACAATTAGTGTTCGGCAGTGCGACAAACCATGGATAACTGAAGAAATTAAACAAATGATAAGAAACAAAAATAAGCTACACAAAAAAGCTAAAATATTTAATACCGACCAGTCGTGGAAATGCTTTAGACAAATCAGGAACGATCTAACCTACGCCATAAGGAAAAGGAAATTAGATTATTTACAGTATTTAGACAATCGTGCGTCTTCCAGCGCGACATTCGGTACCAAAAACTGGTGGAAACTAGTAAAGTCATTCATGAACTACAAGGGATCTGATCCAGACGTAATACCACCATTAGAAAAAGATGGAGTTACTTATTATATTAACAAAGAGAAGGCGACTATACTTAACCAATTTTTCATCAACCAATCAACTATTGAAGACAACGATGATGTTCCAGATGTACCAGAACTATTAACGAGTATAAATCAAATAACATTTGAGTGCAGAAGAAGTAAAAAATATCTTACAAAATTAAGCACAGCAAAGGCGACAGGCCCTGATCAAATACATAATATAATTTTTTAAAAAATAGGGCTGGAATCATATCTGAACCATTAACTTTTCTCTTCAATCGATCACTTAATGAAGGAATTTTTCCCACAGTCTGGAAAACAGCACACGTTACACCAATTCATAAAAAGGGTAACAAAGAACAGTGTACTAATTACCGTCCTATATCTTTGCTAAGTTGCGTAGGAAAAACTCTAGAAAAATGTGTTCATCGCCATGTGTCTAATTACTTAAACGCAAACCAAATAATAACACCGTCACAATCAGGATTCACTCCAAAAGATTCAACCGTGTACCAGTTACTAAGTATATACGATCACTTTTGTAAGTCATTTGACAGTGAATTAAACTACTCAAGCAATTTTCTTTGACATATCTAAAGCGTTCGGTAAAGTATGGCACCGAGGCTTACTACGGAAATTGCAAGCTATTGGAATTAGAGGTACTTTACTTCATTGGTTCGAAAACTATTTGGCCGAACGTAAACAGGCTGTGGTACTCCACGGTAGCAGATCTGATTACTTAACTGTACCTGCAGGTGTCCCACAGGGCTCAGTCCTAGGACCTCATCTGTTCCTTATCTACATAAATGACATTGTTGAAGACATTGAATCAGTTATTAAGCTTTTCGCAGATGACACTAGTATGTATTTGTGTTTAGAAAATCCACACATCCGAGCTGAAATTCTAAACAATGATCTTGAAAAAATAATGCAATGGGCAAATAAATGGAAAATTGAGTTTAACGAAAGGAAGACAGAACTGATGAACATAACCAGGAACAAAAACCACCAATTTCAATCACTGAATTTTGGAAGGACTATTTTAGAAGACACTTATAGCCACAAACATTTAGGAATCATTTTTCAAAACAACTGTAAATGGGAGAGTCATATTAAAATGTTAATTGCAAAATGTAGATGTCAAGTCGCTTGCCTAAGATCGTTTAAATATCGTCTTAGCAGAAAAGCTCTTGAAACCATGTATAGGTCTTTTATATTACCGCAGTTAGATTACGCCGACGTCATTTGGGTAATTGTAGTCTGAAATTAGCAGAAGAACTGGAAAGTTTACACCTCGATGCAATAAGAACCATTATAGGAGCTGTTCGCGGAACAAGTCACCAGAAACTATACACTGAATCAGGGTTTACGACTTTACGAGAAAGACGCTTCAGACAAAATTATTATGTACCACAAGATTGTTCAAGAAGATACCCCGACTTACTTGAAAGAACATTTACCCCCACTTGTTTCCTCAACTAATCCATACCATCGACGACGACCACTCCAACGACAGGTACCAAAACATAAGACTGAGACTTACAGGCAATCATTTTTCCCATCGACAACTACACTGTGGAATAATTTACCAGAAAACATACAGCGAACAGAACCAATTAGTCAAGTTAAACACTTTCCTCTCCAGAAATGACACAAATCCCCCGCCTTTCTTTTACAACGGTAGTCGAAAAGCACAGATAACACATTGCAAACTCCGTCTTGGAATAAGCGACCTAAATTACGACCTATTAAACAGACACTTTACAACAAATAGTCTTGTGATTGTGGAGAAAGAAAAGAAACATCTGAACACTACATTCTACACTGCCCACGTTTTACACACGTACGTCAAAACACACATATTCAGACTCCTTGCAAATTTGCTAAACATTACTACCCTCTGCAAGGGGATCCAAACATATCAAACAATATGAAAACTCATTAATATTTAAAGCTGTCCAAGACTTCATTACCCAGTCACTGCCGTTTTCCATGGAATGACAAACTCAATTAAATAGTTACTGGCAGCGCATAAGAGCAATTCTCTGTCTTTCTCTTCTCTTCTTTTTCGATTGATTTTTTGTCGTTGTTTTCATGTTGTTTAATATAAAACATACATACCCGTTGTTGCAAAATTAATTAATTAGTAAATTATGTTTGTGAGCATTTACTATAAGCTTAGCTTGTTTAATGCTCATACAATGATTTTGATTGTCCATATTTTCATGAATGTAAATAACCTTTGTTTAAACGAAAGGGAAACTGAGACTACATCAAAGTATTGTTGTATGCTGCATAGTTATGTAGGGACTATCTCCATCCACAATAAGTCCCTTGCTCAACAGCACCCACCCTTTATAAATGGACACAAATTCTCCTGCCCATATGTTAGAGTTAAAAAATAAATATAACAAAATTAAACGGTGGCGCACAGTCCTCTCGCCCGTTGGAATGCATCTGTCAATGTATGATTACACAGACCTGGGGACCGCCTGAGTGTTCAGCTGTGGAATACTATAACAACAACACTATCTCTTATGTAACGCGCTGGCATATTGAAGAGATGTTGTAGACCTGTTGGCAGCCTCTCTCACAAAGTGGCATTGAAGAGGTGTCTTACCTGTCTTACTCCCTGACAATTCCCTGACATTAAAGGTGTGCTACAGCTGTGTACCTCCAACTGACGAAGGAATGTTGTGTGTGTGTGTGTGTGTGTGTGTGTGTGTGTGTGTGTGTGTGCGTGCGTGCGTGCGTGCGTGCGTGTGTGTGTGGTGTGTGTGTGTGTGTGTGTGTGTGTGTAGGTGATAGTACCGGTCTCTAATCTTTCATACTTAATATGTCGCCTGTAAAAGCGTAGAACATGTCCAACCCTTTGCTTGACCAGTAATGTTGTTGATCTATTCATTGCACATTCTTGGGAATCAGAGAGAGAATGCGTCACGAGCAGCTTAATTACTGTTGCCTGCCTACGTCAGCTTTCTGCAGATCCACTCTGAGTACAGAACATTGCATCACAACAAGACGTCATTACTTTTTTCTGAGTACAGAACATTGCATCACAACAAGACGTCATTACTTTTTTCTGAGTACAGAACATTGCATCACAACAAGACGTCATTACGTTTCTCTGAGTACAGAACATTGCATCACAACAAGACATCATTACTTTTTTCTGAGTACAGAACATTGCATCACAACAAGACGTTATTACGTTTCTCTGAGTACAGAACATTGCATCACAACAAGACGTCATTACGTTTCTCTGAGTACAGAACATTGCATCACAACAAGACATCATTACTTTTCTCTGAGTACAGAACATTGCATCACAACAAGAAGTCATTACTTGTACTTGAAGGGAGGATCAGGCTATACAGCGTTAAATAATTATCGTGGCAGACGTCGAAAGATCGAGCTTGTATTTTTCCAACAGTGACGACAGAGATGATGCAATTCTGAGTCAATCCTAACACTCAGTTTGAACACGTTCATGTGTCGTCTGTAGCCCCAACAGGGACAGCTGTCGTCTGGTATTTATTGCTGAGCGTGCGATCAATAGTATATTCTTTTCACCTCCCGGTTTTCGTTTTGAGTAGTAGTAGTACATGGTGCTTTACTTTCCACGGAGGCGTGATGGCGTATTAGGGACGGGTTTCGTTTTGAATCGCCTGTCTGCCTTTTAAAGCTGAAGTCACCGTCCGATTTATTATGCCATCCTGCGTTTAGGCCATATGGCTGACTATGTTTGACACAGAGCAGACTGCAGCCCAACAGCAAACCATTTTGCCTCCGGCACTCTGTCCAGTCACGAACGAGTTCTGCAAAAACCGATATATCTATAGAGTTCTGTGACGAGTTCTTCAACAACCCACATATCTAGTTGTGTCAGGGGTACTTTTGCGGAAAGGCATTGCTCGCTTTAAAGTGCCCGTGCAATGGGCCAGGTCGCGCGCGGAGGCACTATAGCACAGTTTTGGGTATGGGGATCGTCAGCCAGTATTCTGAGATCGGACTTTCTCAAAAAATGTGAAATTCCGCAAAATCCCAGTTCTATCAGGACGTGCTAAACCCTACCATGGTGGCGTGGTGCAAAGGAATACTGGAGGAGTGCAGACGTGCAGACACACAGACAGACAGACACACACACACACACACACACACAGACACACACAGACACACACACACACACACACACACACAACGCACACACACACACACACACACACACACCACACACACACACACACAACACTCACACACACAACACACACACACACACACACACCACACGCACACCCCCCCCCACACACATCCCCACCCAACCACAACACACCACCACATCCACACCACACAATCCATCCACCCCCCCAACCCACCCACACACACACACACACACACACACCACACACGCAACGCAACCCCCCCCCCATACATATCCATCCACCCCCTAACATACATACACCCCCCCCCCCACACCCACACCACCCACCCCCCCCCCCCCCACATCCATCCCCCCCCAACCCCCCCCCCCACATACCATCCACCCCCCAACACACACACACACCACACCACCACCCCGCCACATATCCATCCACCCCCCAAACACACACACACACACCGCGCGCGCGCCACACGCACCCCCCCCCCCACATACTCATCCACCCCCCAAACACACACACAACCCCGCTCCACATATCCATCCACCCCCCAAACACACACACACACACACACACAACACACACACACGGACACGCACCCCACCGCCCATATCCATCCACCCCCCAAACACACACACACACACACACACACACACACACACACACACCACACGCCTCCCCCTGACCCCCACGAATCATAGTCCCCCCAAAACCACAGACACACACAGACACGCACGCACCCACCCACACCCACGATATAAAAATGACATGAAAAGAAATGGCTGACCCTGAAAGGGAAAAGTAGGGATTGGGGGTTGTCGCGGGGAGGGCGGCTGGGGTGGGGGCGGGGGAGGGGGGGGGGGGGGGGGGGGGGGGGGGGGGGGGGGGGGGGGGGGGGGGGGCGGAAGAGACGACGAGACTGGCTAGTTTTAGTAGGCCCACCGCGCAAAGCACAAGGTCAGGGGCATTTGACTGAAAAGTGCGGCAGTAACAGAAGGATTACGACTGCCTTAGCCAGGAGTGACAGAAGAGTGCCATCATAATGCATAAATCACACCTCTGTTGGATCAGTCCTTAAATCCCTGTAGTTCTAAAAACAGAATATTGAAATAAGTCCGTGCGCTTAACCTCGTTCCCAGTCGTACTTCTGACGCACAAAGGGCAGTAATCGTACGCTCTGAGCTCTGCCCCCCTACTGATTAAACAAATTAAAAATATTTTAATAGAGTGTCTCGCTTTGAGGAGTAAAACCGATTATTTACTGACCATTGCAAAAAGTTGGACTGTGCATGGCAAATAATAAAATACACGGAGTAGCATACTTCTGGTAAACCTATTTAAATTCGTGTATGTTTCTCTGTTGCAACACCAGCAACGACAACAACGTCACTGACATCAAAGCAATTCATTGTGTTCCAACATTATCACTGCCAAGGCATACCACCTTCCTCCCATTCTGCCCCCCCCCCCCCCCCCACTGCCCCCTCCCTCCCGCCTCACCCCCGATCCGCTCATTTCTTTCCTGCCCCCCCCCCCCCCCCCCTCATCCTCACCCTCTCTGCCCCCCCTTCCTCCATTCCTCATCTCTCTCTGCCCCCCCCTCCTCCTCCATTCCTCACCTCTCTCTGCCCCCTCATTCCTCCATTCCTCACCTCTCTGCCCCCCCCTTCCTCACCTCTCTGCCCCCCCCTTCCTCCATTCCTCACCTCTCTGCCCCCCCTTCCTCCATTCCTCACCTCTCTGCCCCCCCCTTCCTCCACTCCTCACCTCTCTGCCCCCCCCCTCCTCCATTCCTCATCTCTCTCTGCCCCCCCCTTCCTCCATTCCTCACCTCTCTCTGCCCCCCCCCCCTTCCTTCCCCTTCTCACCTCTCTGCCCCCCCCCCCTTCCTCCATTCCTCACCTCTCTGCCCCCCTCCTCCTCCACCCTCTCTGCCCCCCCTCCTCCATCCTCACCTCTCTGCCCCCCCCCCCCTTCCTCCATCCACCATCTCTGCCCCCCCTCCATTCCTCACCTCTCTGCCCCCCCCTTCCTCCATTCCTCACCTCTCTCTGCCCCCCTCCTCCATTCCTCACCTTCTGCCCCCCTCCTCCATTCCTCACCTCTGTCTGCCCCCCTTCCTCCATTCCTCACCTCTCTGCCCCCCCTTCCTCCATTCCTCACCTCTCTGCCCCCCCTTCCTCCATTCCTCACCTCTCTGCCCCCCCTCCTCCATTCCTCACCTCTCTCTGTCCCCTCCTTCCTCCATTCCTCACTCTCTGCCCCCCCTTCCTCCATTCCTCACCTCTCTGCCCCCTCATTCCTCCATTCCTCACCTCTCTGCCCCCCTCCTCCATTCCTCACCTCTCTGCCCCCCCTTCCTCCATTCCTCACCTCTCTGCCCCCTCATTCCTCCATTCCTCACCTCTCTGCCCCCCTCATCCTCCATTCCTCACCTCTCTGCCCCCCCTCCCTCCATTCCTCACCTCTCTGCCCCCCCCCCCTCCCGCCCCCTTCCTCCATCCTCCCTTCTCCTCCCCCCCCCCGCCCCCTTCCTCCATTCCTCACCTCTCTGCCCCCCCCCTCCCCCCTGCCCCCTTCCTCCTTCCTCACCTCTCTCCCCCTCCCCCCCCCCCCCCCCCCCTTCCTTCCTCCCCCTCTCTGCCCCCCCCCCCCCCGCCCCCTTCCTCCATTCCTCACCTCTATTAAATGTCAGTGATCGCGCCTGCCTCCGAACCAAAACACTGACGGCGAGCCAGATGTCACCTGGTTTTAATATAGCAAACACAGGGAACAGAGGAGTTGCATGTGTGTTGCATCATCGGCGTGTGGGTCCAACAGCCGTGGGTACAGTCACTGCAAAGCGCCCGCCGCATCAATTGCAGCCACACCGAGCACGTGGGAGTCGGCCCGAGGACAACACCTGGTCCCTGATCAGAAAATCTGCTGACTAGTGTCCGGGTGTAGCCTGTTGCGGCGGACAGTCTCTCGCTTCTCTCGCTTCCAAACAGCTGGGGTTCCAGTCAGCTGGAGAGCGGTGCTGTGCTGTGCGGACGGACTTTGGTGAAGGAAAGGTAAGTAGTCTGTTTTGATGACGTATATAACCCTGCAGGGTGAACGAGGCTTTGTCGATTTGTTGTTGTTCGCCTTGATTGACAGTTTGCGCACGCATACGCTGACCTTGCCGGGGTGAGCGAGAACAGGTTGCGTCAGCGCCACGCCACGTGCTTTCTGTCTCGTACACGGGTCGGCAACGTTGCAAACCGAAGTGCTGCTGGCCCCGAAGCCAACGATGTTCAGTCGTGATTTTAGGACTGCCGGATTGTTGGGCCTATTCTGTAAACGAGTCAGCGGACGAACTGAATGAGGCGTACTTGCGCAGTTTAGTTCATATGCTCGTACCATAATAGCGGTGTAAGGGAATCTTTAACTCGTTGATCGCTTTTATACAGCGCCATTCTCCGCTCTCGAGCAGACTCGCTGCGCTCGCATGTGATACAACACGAGTGACTGTTTTTACAACTACAAAAAATTAAAAAATTATAGCGCGTTTTTTAATATCCACCGAAGCGGTGTACTTACAGCGCTGACATGGCTGTACGTACATTAAACTGCTGCCGTCTCGACGCGTTCTGTGTACACTATACAATCATACATCATGTCACTTCAAGTTTACGGTCATTAATTGCTAGCGTTTTTTCCTTTGCCATGTTATGGGCCCAGATCGTATTTGATTTGCCTCTGGCGTTAACGTCGAACTTAGGGTCAGAGTTAGAATCGGGGTAAGGGACAGGGTTCTTACAGTTAGAATCGGGGTAAGGGACAGGGTTCTTACAGTTAGAATCGGGGTAAGGGTAAGGGTTCTTACAGTTAGAATCGGGGTAAGGGAAAGCGTTCTTACAGTTAGAATCGGGGCAAGGGAAAAGGTTCTTAGAGTTAGAATCTGTGTAATGGAAAGGGTTCTTAGAGTTAGAATCTGTGTAATGGAAAGGGTTCTTAGAGTTAGAATCGGGGTACGGGAAAGGGTTCTTAGACTTAGAATCGGGGTACGGGAAAGGGTTCTTAGAGTTAGAATCGGGGCACGGGAAAGGGTTCTTAGAGTTAGAATCGCGGCAAAGGAAAGTGTTCTGTGTAGTCATTCGCTTTTACCGCTCAGTCGCGTCTACCGATAAGCCTCATCAGCCATTTTGTTTAGATCTGAACGCCACAAACATGCTTCGCATTTGGAAAATGGCAAGTCACAATAATGTTTCATCGGCTTCGTTCCTGTTGTACTAATTAAGGCCCGTGGACTTGTAGCCGGAAGTAGCACGGCGGTATCCCCCTTTTCACCAGCTGTTTTGCTGCAGGCAAACTTGAATTTATTAAAACGGAAGACATATTCCCCTCCTCTTCTGCTGTTTACAAACACCGTTCTTTTGATCAGTGATAATAACATGGAATTTATAGAGCGCTTTCAGAGACTCAAAGCGCTTTACAGCTTAATGAAAAACATGCGACGTGTAAATTACACACACTCAGCAACTGTCGGCCAAAAAAGCGATCAAAACGATTTTCGAACTTCTCACTTTGCATTTTGTTTACAAACACGTCTTAATGTGTGTGTGTGTGTGTGTGTGTGTGTGTGTGTGTGTGTGTGTGTGTGTGTGTGTGTGTGTGTGTGTGTGTGTGTGTTGTGTGTGTGGTTGGTGTGTGTGTGTGTGTGTGTGTGGTGTGTGTGTGTGTGTGTGTGTGTGTGTGTGTGTGTGTGTGGTTGTGTGTGTGTGTGTGTGTGTGTGTGTGTGTTGATGTGTTGTGTGTGTTGTGTGTGTGTTGGTGTGTGTGTGTGTGTGGTGTGTGTGTGTGTGTGTGGGGTGTGTGTGTGTGTGTGTGTGTGGTGTGTGTTTGGTGTGTGTGTGTGTGTGTGTGTGTGTGTGTGTGTGGTGTGTGTGTGTGTTGGTGTGGTGTGTGTGTGTGTGTGTGTGTGTGTGTGTGTGTGTGTGTGTGTGTGTGTGTGTGACATCATGTTTTCCTTTTTTTAAATTTTTTAATCCCACTTCAGTTTGTTTGTTGTTCCTTATGACTCGTTTAACGTTGAGTTGTCTTTGGGGAGGTACTGGCGGGGACAACATCCCAGAAGGTGGGGAGGGTGGAGTGGGTGGGGTGGGAGGGGTGGGTGGGGTGGGAGGGTGGGGTGGTGGAAGGGTGGGGTGGGGTGGGGTGGGAGGGGTGGGGGGTGGGAGGGGTGGGGGGGTGGAGGGGTGGGGGGGGGGAGGGGGTGGGTCGGGGGGGAGGGGTGGGTTGGGTGGGAGGGTGGGCGGTATACCTAATCCTACACTCTCACTTCCAGAATGATTCTGCATTACGATTGGCAGAGGCGTGACCCATTTTCATAAAGTTCAAAGTTACCGCGATGCATTATAGCGACTTTTCCCACATAACGGACACTTTAAACCGTTAAGTCCTAAGTCGTCACTGGAGGAGGATGCAGACCATCTGGAGTATAGCGACTTTTCCCGCATAACAGACGCTTTAAACCGTTATTTCCTAAGTCGTCAATGGGGGATGACGCACAGTATTACGCGTGCTGTCCTTTTTGTGAAAGAATGTTGCTTCCCCACCCCCTTCTCTCTCTCTCTCTGTGAAAAATATATTGTTACAGTGTTAGCCTACCCACCACATCATACGTTTGCTATTTAGAGCATCTTATATAAGTTTACTTGTTTGACGCTCAGTGAAATATTGTATGCTGGTATGCTTTCGTTAATAAAACTGTTTAAACCAAAACACCAGCGTACTTACTTACTTACTGTAAAGTTCAAAATTACCGCGATGCTTTTTTCTGGAGTATAGCGACTTTTCCCACGTAACAGACACTTTAAACCGTTATATCCTAAGTCGTCACAGAATGCAGACGATTACGCGTGCTGTCCTTTGTGAAAGAATGTTGCTTTGTCGCTACTGACTCTAGGACACAACCGGTTGTACGGTAAATCAACAACGAAACACAACAACCAACACAATAACCCCCCCCCCCCCCCCCCCCCACACACACACACATACCCAATTTGTCGGTACAATGTGAATCTCTGTACGCTGAACAGTCAAGACACGCTTAAGCTGTGTGTCGAAATGTTTTTTGACAGCATTGTACGGGTGGGATGGGCGGGCTACGGGTGTGTGGGTGGTTTGTCCTACCTTAGTTTAAGTTTAGAAGGGGAACGTCAGCTTATGACAGAGGTTCCTGATTCAAGGAATTCGTTGTTAATCCTGTTTAGTAGGTACAATATGATTCTCTGTACGCTGAACAGTCAAGACACGCTTAAGCTGTGTGTCGAAATGTTTTTTGACAGCATTGTACGGGTGGGATGGGCGGGCTACGGGTGTGTGGGTGGTTTGTCCTACCTTAGTTTAAGTTTAGAAGGGGAACGTCAGCTCATGACAGAGGTTCCTGATTCAGGGAATTCGTTGTTAATCCTGTTTAGTGTTAAAGGAACTAGCCTTGTGGTTGTTAATAGAAGACATAAAGATAAAAACCGGGAAGTTGAGATTTGGCATTAAAATGCCCCGTTGTTTTGTAGGGGCTTATGGAAGTCTGCTATAGTAAGGGCCAGTTAACGGGGTAGGACGTAAGGCAGAAACAACAACAACAACAACAACAACAACCACAACAACACACACACACACACACACACACACACACACACACACACACACACACACACACCCCACGCACACACACACACCACACACACACACACACACACACGCACACACGCACGCACGCACGCACGCACGCACACACGCACACACGCACGCACGCACACAGACAGGCAGACACGCACGCACGCACGCACACACACACCCAGGCAGACTGACAGACAGACAGACAGACAGACAGACACACACACACACACACACACACACACACACACACACACACACACACACACACACACACACACACACACACACACGCACGCACCACGCACGCCCCCCCCACTCACACACACACACGCACGCACACACGCACACACACACACACAGACAGACAGGCAGACACACACACGCACGCACGCACCCACGCACACACAGACAGACAGGCATACATCGAAACTCTGTTTTGTAGATCGATATGAAACCAACGGGACATATTTCAAAGGAAAATCTTTGGTTCGAGTTTTGACTGATCTTTAAATAATGCACTACCGATCATTTCAAGTTTTTCCTGTTTGAATATTAAGAGTTTATTTGTGGGCCATCGTCCAAAGGTGACACTATGCGGTTGACGGGACGTTCAACTCCAAGAACTGGCGAGTTTCACGCTTATTCTGGCGTCGCTTCTGTTGTGAAACGAGCAGAAATGTCCGCATTATATGACATAGCGAATATCCGTTGGGCCTGGTGCATTTCGGCACGTCACGCTTCGTGACCAGGGGTCGTAACGACACGGAAACACCCCAACACGTCACTTCAAACTAGCCCGCTCCAACACCTTCCCTCATCCACTGGCTGGCTGGGCGTAAAAAGCCAAGTCACTGTCATTCAATCAGTGACTGACCCTTTCACCTGTGACTGACCCTTTCACCCAGTGACTGACTGACCCTTTCACCAGTGACTGACTGACCTTTTCACCCAGTGACTGACTGACCCTTTCACCAGTGAATGACCCTTTCACCAGTGACTGACCCTTTCACCCAGTGCCTGACCCTTTCATCACTGACTGACCCTTTCCGTGCCAACGAACTTGTGCTGCTGATGCAGTTGTTCCAAAAGAGTGTGAGAAAGGTTAAGCCAACCAGAAACACTCATTGTCTAGAACTGGCCTTCTCATGAACATGCATGAACCGTGGGAACTCGAGCAGGACGTCGTCATTATGACGTCTTTCTGGCAGATGAACCCCTTCGCCGTGGCCGTCATACGATGTCATAAGCCCTTTGCTTAAAGGGGCGAAGGCAAGTGTGGTATTGGTACACTGCCTGATCACCCAGCGGAAGGGTTGGCTGGTTGAGTGTTGCTTTACGTCCACAGAAACCGTAGGCTTATTAGGGACGGGAGCCCAGGACGGCCACCTCTGATAGTTCAGGAGCTGTGTGAGAGTCGAGGTGGCCGTCCTGGGCTGTCCGTCCTAACGAGCCTTCTGGCTTCCGTGGACGTAAAGCTATATTGAACCATGCTTCGGCATTGGTCTCAGCTTGTCCCTAATATGTCAACTGACATCTGAGGACATTAAGCAACACTACCTACCTACCTACGGCCACCTCCACTTTCACACAGCTCCTGAGCTCTGAGCGAAAGGGTTGGTTGAAGTGTTGCTTTACGTCCACAGAAACCGTAGGCTTATTAGGGACTGGAGCCCAGGACGGCCACCTCGACTTTCACACAGCTCCTGAGCTCTGAGCGAAAGGGTTAATCGCTACGGTTATAAATAGTCATTCACGGAAGATAGCGCCCTCAGATTACTGGTTATCGTTTTAAAACTGAATAGCTTTGTGGCGTCAGAGGGTGAGGCGGACCGATTGAACGCGGAGTGAACTGGTGCACCGGCTGCGGCCGTGCTATTCTCGTCGGCAGAGCTGCGCTCCGTGACGATGGGTAGGGGCTGTACGGCCGTCGGTACGTGACGGCAGACACATGCTCAACGACGCGGGAGAAGCGACGGGGCGCTTCACTCCAGCTGGCGACCCCATCAAAGAGAAATGTGTCGTGGTGTCGGAGCGTGGGCGTCGTCACCCAGCTGAGGCAGAACCAAATTTGGACATTTTGTTGTCGTCGGTCCTGGCTGATGACAGTTCCTTTCATGATTGAATATTGGCTCTTTTTTTTTTTTGGTTTAAATTGTTTTTGTGCCGTAATTTTTTTTAAAGTATGTCTGCAGTTAGGTAGTTATTTGATATTTAGGGGAACTAGCTTTCTCGAAGCACGTTTTATTCAGGAAGGCGGGCCTACCTGCAATGGGTAGTCTAGGAGAGCAGAATGAAACTCAAAATCGAGTTGTTGTTTTATTTCGAGTGTCCCAAAGATTGTTTTCAAGTTAGAATCCAGTGAGGTGTGACTGCTGGCCTACAGGTTACCCGTGGCCTCTGTGAATCCAGTGAGGTGTGACTGCTGGCCTACAGGTTACCCGTGGCCTCTGTGATCTTCTCTCTCTGGCGGCAGCGTAGGCACGCAACCTCCGTGCCCGATTTCAGCGAGGTGGTACGTGCAGCACGTTTTAGTTGGGACACCTGTCGTTGAAGTTTGCAACCAGTCCCACTAATCGTCGGTTACGAATCTAAGCTTAGAAATTTAGTACAAAAGCAAAGAAGCATTTGAGATCAAACTCCGTTGTTTGAAGTTTCAATTTCCATCTCTGTTTGTTGGACAAAACATGTTTTATGTCGTACTGATAAAACCATACTGGTTGACTGGGCGTAGAACATCAAGTTACTTACTTGCTTACGTGTTTCGTGCATGTCATGGATGCTACAAGGGAGCATCCTTAATATTGAGAATGTACTTCTTGTGGAGTTTATGTACCTTGTGTTTACTCGCATGCCAGGGGAGAGATACCTTAGTCGACTGAGGACTTTGTTGTGTTTGTGTGACGTCTTTCGAGCGCTTATTAACCCCCCTGTTTATTGGTAATGTTTTGAGACTGTTAGTTCCGCTGGTACCTGGTCCACAGCGGGGGTCACGTGACACTAGCAAGCAGGCGTGTTGCCGCGAGAAGACGTGAGGTCATTCGCCAATGCTGCCTTTCGGCCGGGCTGCCACACACTGCACAAAGCAAAAGGCACTACGTCTTTTCGGGGTCAGCTGAAATTACAATTGCTTTCAGCTCCTCATAGTCACCCCACCCATTGATTCCCTTCCCCTCATCCCGTTCCCCACAGTTCCCTCCTTTCATCACGTTTTCCACAGTTCCCGCCCCCCGCATCGTTCCCCACAGTTACCTCCCTTCATCCTGTTCCCCACAGTTACCTCCACCTCCTTCCAGCATTTTCGGCTTGGTTCAGGTTATAGTGCGTATATCCAACGCACGCACGCGCGCACACACACACACACGCACGCACGCACGCGCACGCACGCACGCACGCACGCACGCACGCACGCACGCACGCACGCACGCACACCACCACCACACACACACACACACACACACACACACACACACACACACACACCTACATGTAAGTCACTGCCGAGACCTTGGCTCGTGTCAGTAATCTTTCTTTCGATAATCCAACACCTCTGCACCTGGATTTGCGATAGGAATTGGTAACTATAAAAATGTGTGTGTGTGTGTGTGTGTGTGTGTGTGTGTGTGTGTGTGTGTGTGTGTGTGTGTGTGTGTGCGTGTGTGTGTGTGTGTGTGTGTGTGTGTGTGTGTGTGTGTGTGTGTGTGTGTGTGTGTGTGTGAAGCTGCATAAAAATCGAATTGAGGTCAGTCTATCAGCAGGTGTGGACCAAAATCATGATTACCGCATTTCGCCGTTGACCTTTTGACCTTCTGACTCAGTCAGAAACGTGCTGGGCCATGTTGAGGTGACTCCCAGTGGTATTCGTATAGTACGTGACCACCCACTGTGGTATTCGTATAGTACGTGACCACCCACTGTGGTATTCGTATAGTACGTGACCACCCACTGTGGTATTCGTACAGTGCGTGACCACCCACTGTGGTATTCGTATAGTATGTGGCCACCCACTGTGGTATTCATATAGTACGTGACCACCCACTGCGGTATTCGTACAGTGCGTGACCACCCACTGTGGTATTCGTATAGTACGTGACCACCCACTGTGGTATTCGTATAGTACGTGACCACCCACTATGGTATTCGTACAGTGCGTGACCACCCACTGTGGTTTTCGTACAGTGCCTGACCACCCCGTGTGGTATTCGTACGGTGTGTGACAACCCAGTGTGGTATTGGTACACTGCCTGACCACCCAGGTGGTACTCCTGATCATCCCACGTGGTATTCGAACGGCGCTCACCACCTCATGTGGTATTCGTACAATGTCTGACCACCTTATGTGGTATTCGTACAATGTCTGACCACCTCATATGGTATTTGTAACATGTGTGACCACCTTATGCGATATTCGTACAGCGAATATGATATTTGTAAAGTGCGTGGCCACCCCATGTGGTATTCGCACAATTCGTGACCTCCCATGCGGTATTCGTACAGTTCGTGACGTACGTGACCACCCGCTGTGGATTTCGTATTGTGCGCGACCCCCCTGTGTGTAGTCGTACCTCGCCCTGATATAACCGTAACGGTTCACTGGGCGCAAAACACCATGTTACGTATGTGTATTCGTACACAATGTGACCATCCCTTGCAGTACTCGTGCAGATGCGTCACCCACCCGTGTGGTATTCGTACACAATGTGACCGTCTCTTGCAGTACTGGTGCAGATGCGTCACCCACCCGTGTGGTATTCGTACACAATGTGACCGTCTCTTGCAGTACTGGTGCAGATGCGTCACCCACCCGTGTGGTATTCGTACACAATGTGACCGTCTCTTGCAGTACTGGTGCAGATGCGTCACCCACCCGTGTGGTATTCGTACACAATGTGACCGTCTCTTGCAGTACTGGTGCAGATGCGTCACCCACGCGTGTGGTATTCGTACACAATGTGACCGTCTCTTGCAGTACTGGTGCAGATGCGTCACCCACGCGTGTGGTATTCGTACACAATGTGACCGTCTCTTGCAGTACTGGTGCAGATGCGTCACCCACGCGTGTGGTATTCGCTCAGCATGGATACATCCATGTGGCGTCCGCACAATGCTCGACACGACGTGAACACTTCATGGGGGTACTCGTACTCCACAGAGCATAACCCCCCCCACTATAATTCTGTTGTATTGGTACCGTACGTGCCCACCCCGTATACGGCAAACATACGTGCCTAAAGAGTGAAGTGTGCGCAGGCGGTGTGCCAACGTTTTTTTTTTTTTCCTGCCCCGTGAATGGAAGGTGACCTGCTCCTCGGCATGCCAGCAGTGGGAAGAGAGTTTGGCTCGTGTTACGCGATCTGGGGTGTGCGGGGACACGTTCCGTTTTGTCTCACTCTGCCTGGTTATCTCTTGTCTGTATATGCCCTCATATTCGGGGGTATTTAGGGTCAGAGCTCAGGAGCTGTGTGAAAGTCGAGGTGGACGTCCGGCCTGGGCTCCCGTCCTTAATAAACCTACGGTTGCTGTGGACGTAAAGCAACACTTCAACAACAACGTATTTAGGGTAACATGGTGTAATTAAGGCCGGTCCAGTCAGTATGTGCCTTCCTGTAGCCCTAATTAAATAGCACACCACAGTTGGGTGCTATGCGGAAGCCTCTGCTATGGACAAGATGCTGACTCCTGTTGGACATGCACACCGCAACGCCACATCTCCATTTCACAACGTCCCCATTTGGGCTTTTTTCAGTTTGAATCACAGTCCAGAATGGAAAGTTGACACTGGAATTTACAACTTGACCATATACATTTTAATTCAGTTCTAAAACAACAACAACAACTACTACAACAAAAAACGCTGCAATATTCAACCCAACCTGGTTTATTGCTAAGCTTATCAGTTCCCAGTGTGTTGAAAGTTGGGTCATTTCAATGTCTTGTTGCTAAAGAGGAAACCTGTCCTAGGGTTGCGTTCAATGTTTGGGTCGAAACCTCTGCCGCATTTTTTTCGTGAAAGAAGAGCGTGTTCCGCAAGTCGCCTAACACAGAGCACGATGGCGACGGGAGTACGACGAGAGGTAAGGGGGCATTGCAAAAACTCGAACCGATCGAAGATACGCTGACCTTGAGTGCAGATGTCACTCACAGTCCCCCAGACTTCACTCCATTCAGTCTGTCAGCGTCAGAGGGTATACCACAGGCACATGAATGAAAAAGCAGCAGTGTGTGTGCGTGTGTACGTGTGTACATGCATGCATGAATATGTCTCTGTATGTGTGTGTGTGTGTGTGTGTGTGTGTGTGTTGTGTGTGTGTGTGTGTGTGTGTGAAGGCGTGGGCGTGCATGTGCGCGCGCGCGCGTGCGTGCGTGCGTGTGGTCATGCGTGCATGCGTGCGTGCACGTGCGTGCGTGCATGCATGCGTGTGTGTGTGTGTGTGTGTGTGTGTGTGTGTGTGTATGTGTGTGTGTTGTGTTGTATTGTGTGTGTGTGTGTGTGTGTGTGTGTGTGTGTGTGCGTGTGTGTGTTTGTATGTGTGTGTGTTGTTCTAACCGACTCTTGCCTAGCCTAAACTGTTCATTTCGGGGGGGGGGGGGGGGGGGGGGGGGTGGGAGCAAAAAACCAACAAAAAACCCTGTTCATTTCTAGGGAAGCGGTGGTGACAGGTATCGTGACCCTATAGAAGCAGCTCTATCCAGTCCTTCAACAGACAAGACTGTAATCCATTGTAGTTTGCCAGGGCAGCCGGGAACAGAACCTCAGGTTTCAATTTCTCGTGTCCTAGCTGCGACATGTGAAGCCCATTAACGTCTACAGTCCGACTAACGCAAGCTGCAACTTTTTGCCTTGTTTCCGAGACCGTAAGCGAGTGGTTATTCTTTTTTCCTTCTGCTCTCACGGTCTTTTTTGTCTGTGTCACTGTCTGTCTGTTTGTGTCTGTTACAGTCTGTCTGTCTGTGTTACCGTCTGTCTGTTTGTGTCTGTTACAGTCTGTCTGTCTGTGTTACCGTCTGTCTGTTTGTGTCTGTTACAGTCTGTCTGTGTTACCGTCTGTCTGTTTGTGTCTGTTACTGTCTGTCTGTCTGTGTTACCGTCTGTCTGTTTGAGTCTGTTACAGTCTGTCTGTCTGTGTTACCGTCTGTCTGTTTGTGTCTGTTACAGTCTGTCCTCCCCATTCCGCATCTAACCCCCTCGATCTGTGTATGTGTATGTCTGTGTATGTCTGTTTACGTCTGTTTACGTCTGTGTACGTCTGTGTATGTCTGTGTACGTCTGTGTATGTCTGTGTACGTCTGTTTACGTCTGTGTATGTCTGTGTACGTCTGTTTACGTCTGTGTACGTCTGTGTATATCTGTGTATATCTGTGTACGTCTATGTATGTCTGTGTATGTCAGTCTGTCGATGTTTTCCTTCGTAAGTCACTCAACGTCTTCTGTTCATAAAGTCAGTCTACGTTTTCTGTTCATGAAGTCAATCTACGTCTTCTGTTCATGAAGTCAATCTACGTCTTCTGTTCATACAGTCACTCTACGTCTTCATCTGTTCATAAAGTCACTCTACGTCTTCGTCTGTTCATAAAGTCACTCTACGTCTTCTGTTCATAAAGTCACCCTACGTCTTCGTCAGTTAATGAAGTCACTCTACGTCTTCTGTTCATAAAGTGACTCTACGTCTTCGTCTGTTAATGAAGTCATTCTACGTCGTCTGTTACTGAAGTCACTCTACGTCTTCTGTTCATAAAGTCACTCAACGTCTTCGTCTGTTAATGAAGTCACTCTACGTCTTCTGTTAATGAAGTCACTCTACGTCTTTTGTTAATGAAGTCACTCTACGTCTTTTGTTAATGAAGTCACTCTACGTCTTCATCTCTTAATTAAGTCACTCCGTCCGCCCATCTATCCACCGGTACGCCTGTCTGCCTGCACGTCTGCCTGTCTGTTTATGTGTCTGTTTCTCTGCCTGGCAAATATGCCTGCCTGTCTGTCTGCCTGTCTGTTTATGTGTCTGTTTGTCTTCCTGGCAAATATGCCTGCCTGTCTGTCTGTGAGTCTGTCTGCCTGCGTACATTCCTGTCTGTCTGTGAGTCTGCAGTGCCTGTCTGTCTGTGGGTCTGTCTGCCTGCGTACATTCCTGTCTGTCTGTGAGTCTGCAGTGCCTGTCTGTCTGTGGGTCTGTCTGCCTGCGTACATTCCTGTCTGTCTGTGAGTCTGCAGTGCCTGTCTGTCTGGCTGTGTGCCTGCATGGCAGTCTGTCTGACTGTTCGTCCGCCTTCTTGTCTGCCTGTTTTTGTTATTTTACCGTAACATACAGTTAAAAAAGAAGAAGAAGAAAAAAAGCTGTTGATGCGGGTAAATAAAACAACTGTATTAGTGTTCATAAAGTCACTCTACGTCTTGTGTTAATGAAGTCACTCTGATCTGGTCTGATCTGATTTGGTGGAGACCCGTTCGAGTATGGTCTTCGAAACTGTATGGCGTCAGCTGTCTGAATACATTTACAGCCGGCGTAACTAGGTCTGTGGGAAACCTGACAGTTGCCATATACGTGGTACTGGCAATCCCAGCTCCAAAAGCGGATGTTAGATAGAAAAGGGGGGGGGGGGGGGGGGGGGGGGGATGGGGACAAAAAGATAAAAGGATTAATTCTTGATCATGAACGCATAGGCTGCCGCATAGGGTCACAACACCAGGACGAAAAAGAAAGAAAGGAATGATGGATGGTAGGACATTGGAAGAATAAAGAAAGACCCGGGGGCGGGGGGAAGGGGGGGGGGGGGGGGGGGGGGGGCGGAGGAAGAAGAAGAAAACCTCATACACCAACCAACCAACATTTTTTTTTAAATACAAACAAACAAAAACAACAGCAACCAAATAATAAATCGTACAAAATACCACTCCCCAAAACAACAACAACAGCAACAACAACAACAAATCCGTGAATATAGAATAAAGAAAAGGGAGGTGGACGATGAGTTTAGCAAAGTCTGTATTAATGACATTTACCAGTGTATGGTTGGGGCAGGAAGGACGGAAGAAAG
The DNA here is from genome assembly GCA_018857735.1 of Alviniconcha marisindica. Lineage (NCBI taxonomy): Eukaryota > Metazoa > Mollusca > Gastropoda > Provannidae > Alviniconcha > Alviniconcha marisindica. Next base: position 204,665 of record JABMCL010001942.1, read on the forward strand.
ACGGGCTCCGCCAATTCTCGCGGGCCTTTTGTGTAGGTCCCACAACACTTAGGGTTGACAATCGGGCCTGAGCATAGACTGGCGCTCCAGTGTGCAAGGCGTGCACTTTGGCACGCACGCCCCACGCGAGGCGTTACGTCATGTGCGTCCCTCCTGTTCTCACGGGGCGAGTGATGGCGATGACTGACGCACAATGGCACGGCTACCGCATCCTGCACCCTCTCATTATCTACACTTTAAATGTGCATCCCGCACCGCCACAGCCGTCTGACAAACAGGCGTGCAAACAGACAGGCGTACAAACAGACAGACGTGCAAACAGACAGGCAGAATCAGACGCATACAACGGCCGCAAGCAGGCGGACAGATGGACGGACTGACAGACGAACAGACAAGCAGACGGACTGACAGACGAACAGGCAAGCAGGCGGACGTTCGGACAGACTAACAGACAAACAGGCGGACGTTTGGGTAGACTAACAAACAGGAAAGCAAGCGGACGTTTGGACAGACTAACAGACAAACAGGCGGACATTTGGGTAGACTAACAGGCAAGCAGGCGGACGGCGGGACAAACTGACAGACAAACAGGCAAGCAGGCGGACGGCGGGACAAACTGACAGACAAACGGGCAAGCAGGCGGACGGCGGGACAGACAAACAGGCAAGCAGGCGGACGGCAGGACAGACAAACAGGCAAGCAGGCGGACGGCGGGACTGACTGACAGACGAACAGGCAAGCAGGCAGACAGTCGGACGGACTGACAGACGAACAGGCAAGCAGGCGGACTGACAAACAAAGAGGCAAGCAGGCAGACAGTCGGATGGACTGACAGACGAACAGGCAAGCAGGCAGACAGTCGGATGGACTGACAGCCGAACAGGCAAGCAGGCAGGTAGACCGCATTCTGAATCTTGATCAATGGCGGATTATACAGACTGTGCCCCGTCCACTGGCCACAGAGCTTGTAGTTCTGTCCACTAATCACCACTGGCGACCAGCCTATCCATGTTTACAGTCAGTCACCACTGGCGACCAGCCTATCTATGTTTACAGTCAGTCACCACTGACAACCAGCCTGCCTATGTTAACAGTCAGTCACCACTGGCGACCAGCCTGCGTATGTTTATAGTCAGTCACCACTGGCGACCAGCCTGCCCATGCTTACAGTCACCACTGGCGACCAGCCTACGTATGTTTACAGTCACCACTGGCGCCCATCCTGCCCATGTTTACAGTCAGTCACCACTGGCGACCAGCCTGCCCATGCTTACAGTCAGTCACCACTGGCGACCAGCCTGCCTATGTTTACAGTCAGTCACCACTGGGAGCCCGACAGTCAGTCGCCTGACGAACGACGACTTCAGCAATATTCAGCTAAATGGACGATTAGTTTACCAAAATCAATGTCTACGAGTTCACCAATGCTTGTGGTTAGCTAGTTAGTTGGTGCTTTGAGCCCGGTCAACACCAGTGCGTTTTGTTATAATGACCCGCTAAATGGACGGTGAGTTTAGCCATGCGTGTAGTCATACGAATTTACCAATGTCTGTTATCATAATGACCCACTAAATAGACGATAACTTTCCCAGTGTTTCTTGTCATAAGGACCCACTAAATAGACGATAACGTTCCCAATGTTTCTTGTCTTAATGACCCACTAAATAGACGATAACTTTCCCAATGTCTGTCATAATGACCCACTAAATAGACGATAACCCAATGTTTCCTGTCATAATGACCCACTAAATAGACGATAACCCAATGTTTCTTGTCATAATGACCCACTAAAAAACGATAACCCAATGTTTCTTGCCATAATGACCCACTCAATAGACGATAACCCAATGTTTGTTGTCATAATGACCCACTAAATGGAGGGTGAGTTTACCAAGGGACAATGAGTTCATCAATGTCTACGAGTTTACCAATGCCCGCAGTGAGAGAGAAGTTTTTCACAATGACCAGTCAAACGAAGGACGCATTTCGGAAGCGTGGCCGGATACTGCCCGCTGAGCTTTCGCGGAAAGACAATGTGCAGCATGGGAACATTTCCTGTGTGCTTGCCTTCAACAGTAGGACACGGCGGGCCGTAGTTTTGCGGGTTCGTTGGCGCAGTTTGCAAGAGAGGACGGTTACGTCAGGCTCCACACAGGAAATTAAGCTACACTTCGACACTTTTAATTTTTTGCCGCTCATTTCTATACGTTGACCTTAAGGTAAAACGTTCAAGAGAGAGAGAGGGGAGAGAGAGAGGGGGGGAGGGGGGGGGGGGGGGGGGGAGAAAGGGGAGAAAGAGAGGAGGGAGGGAGGGAGGGAGAGAAAGAGAGGGCAGGAGGAGATGAGGGAGGTGGGGAGAGAGAGGGGTGGGGGGGGAGTTGGCAGAGAGAGAAGGGAGGGAAGAAGGGAGAGAGAAAGGGAAGGCGGGAGGGGGGAGAGGGGTAGGAGAGAGAGAGAGAGAGAGAGAGAGAGAGAGAGAGAGAGAGAGAGAGAGAGAGAGAGAGAGGGGTGCCCGGAACACGAACGATGATATCACCAGTGTCTACATGGTCCCAACCACCCGCAAAACGAACACGATCAACAATATCCAACATCTTTCATTTCAGTCGCGTTCATTCACGCTATTCATTATTTGTTCAATCATTCACTGGCGGTCGTTGATATTCTAATGAGAATGACACTCACCCCGCCAACCCCGTCCCGCCTCCCCACACTTTTTGAACTTTCATAAAATGCGTACCCTTCACTCAGCCTGGGTTTAGTGTTGCCAGAACCCCCTGGGACACTTCAGAGAAACTGGGTTACGTACATGCAACGCGAGATCGGCGCCCACCAC
>JABMCL010001942.1:222500-247500 GCA_018857735.1 Alviniconcha marisindica
TGTAAGTAAATAAACATGGTGCTTAACATCCACAGAAACCATAAGGCTTATTAGGGACAGGGAGAAGGGGGGGGGGGGGGGGGGGGGGGGGGGTATGGAAGTGGGGGGAGAGGGAGATTAAATACCTATCGCTACACTGTCACCACCAGAATGACTTCTGCATTAAGTGGGCAGCGATGAGAGCCATTTTAATGTTTCATAATTGTGAGGGACAAAATCACAAGACAGTGTCTACAGACCACAACTTTTGAAGAGTGTGTCTGAAATGGATGGTATATATATATATATATATATATATATATATATATATATATATCAACAGGGGCGGGATGGAGGGGGGGAGGGGGGGGGGGGTTGAGGATATGTAGCTTATGTACTTGTATTTACTCGCAAGCAGGTGAGTTACCGTAGGCGACTCAGGTCTTGGTTGTTGTGTTGGTGTGACGTGTTGGTGTGACGTGTTGGTGTGACGTGTTGGTGTGACGTTTTTTCGGCGAGCGCTAATTACCTCCCTTGTTTGTTGACTCAGCACACGAGGCTAAAGCAGAGCAGCAGAGCGAATGGCTGGCGTTTTCTCTCCAACGCCTTCAAAATCAACACGGCACGCGTTCTGTGAACACGGGGGACAAAATGAAGTAACTTACAGTCACCTGAACGCTGGAGTCCGACTCAAATCATTCTGCGTTCTGTCAGTCAACACAGTATCACATGGTAGTCAGATCGTACATTCCACCGGTCAACACAGTATCACATGGTAGTCAGATCGTACATTCCACCGGTCAACACAATATCACATGGTAGTCAGATCGTACATTCCACCGGTCAACACAATATCACATGGTAGTCAGATCGTACATTCCACCGGTCAACACAGTATCACATGGTAGTCAGATCGTACATTCCACCGGTCAACACAGTATCACATGGTAGTCAGATCGTACATTCCACCGGTCAACAGTATCACATGGTAGTCAGATCGTACATTCCACCGGTCAACAGTATCACATGGTAGTAGATCAACATACCACCGGTCGACAGTATACATGGAGTCAGATAAACATTACAGTCACCGTACCTGGTAGTCAGATCAAACCATTCTCCTCAGTCACACAGTATCACATGGTAGTCAGATCAACCATTCCACCGGTCCACACAGTATCACATGGTAGTCAGATCAAACCATTCCACCGGTCAACACATATCACATGGTAGTCAGATCAAACATCCACCGGTCAACAGTATCACATGGTAGTCAGATCAAACATTCCACCGGTCAACAGTATCACATGGTAGTCAGATCAAACCATACCACCGGTCCACACAGTATCACATGGTAGTCAGATCGACATTACCACCGGTCCACACAGTATCACATGGTAGTCAGATCAAACCATACCACCGGTCAACAGTATCACATGGTAGTCAGATCAAACCATTCCACCAATCATCAAAATACCACATGGTAGTCAGATGAAATCATTCCAACAGTCAAAATACCAGTGTCAGATCAAACCATTTCACCAGTCAACAGTGGCACAGGGTGGTCAGATAAAACCACTCCACCAGTCAACAGTGGCACAGGGTGGTCAGATCAAACCACTCCACCAGTCAACAGTGGCACAGGGTGGTCAGATCAAACCACTCCACCAGTCAACAGTGGCACAGGGTGGTCAGATCAAACCACTCCACCAGTCAACAGTGGCACAGGGTGGTCAGATCAAACCACTCCACCAGTCAACAGTGGCACAGGGTGGTCAGATCGACAGCTTGTGGGGACGTAACTTCGGGAGGGTGGGGCTTGAGTTCAGCGGGGAACCCTTTATGGCTGTGGAGTTAGCAGCCGACTTTCTTCTTCTTTCAGTTTTGGTTGTGGTATAGTTTAATAAGTACTTCCTCTTTTCGGTACCATCTGGCCGTTTGTCTTGTACGGCGCAATTCCTAAATAACATAGGCTCTACGCGCCCTACAATACACATTACAAAAATTAAACACTCATGCTTGATGATTTACTCTGTTGGGTTGGAGGAACATGGGTACGGAGGAGGGAGAGAAAAAGAAAAGAAGAAAAAAAAAAGAAGAAGAAGAAGAAGAAGAAGAAGAAAAAAGAAAAAAGAAAAAAAGAAGAAAGGAAAAAAGGAAGAAAAAGCGATCCCTGCTTGAATGCTATCTTGTGATTGGGTTACTGGAAAGTTGTCGCTTTGCCAGCGCTAATTATGTTAGCAGTTGAAGAAAACATGCACTCGATTCCACTTCCCAGACAACTGCTCCCGTTTTGAGATGGCAGAGGCTGGCGGTACAGGGGTGGAATACACCGGCGACAGGTACCCTCGGTCGGAAAAAGAGAAAAAGAATGGAGGAAAAAGTCGGAGCAGACAAGTGGTGTTGCGTTTCTTTTGGCTTCCGTGCAGACGTCACAAGGGAGGCGACGTGTGTTATCGCATGTCGTGTGGAAGGGCAGCGGGGTCGTTAAGAGAGGGGCGTAAAACGTAGATTTTTTTTAAAGACGTAAACGTTTATAAATACTTTGCGACATTTTCGGGAAGGGGTGGGGTGGAGGGGGGGGGGGGGGGGGGGGGGGGAGAGGGGGGGAAGGAGGAGGGGCTAGTTAATTTTTTTTTTTTATTGTTTGGTTTAATTTTTATTCATCTCTTTTCATGGCCTTTTTCCATACTTTATCGTCCCATTTTCAAATTCCAACCTCCCCACCCCCACCCCCACCCCCAACGTTAAGGTCTTGCGAAGCAGAAGCCAGAAATTACAAATATTTTGTTTCTGTATCTGTGGACAGACCCGCGAGCTGTCTCTCCTGTTTCAGCAATTCCTGACACTGCTAGCGCTGTTACAGAAATTTGCAAGCGCAGCGTTTTCTTGCTTACTTGGAATCTTTGACGTGGACATGCCAGTAGGAGCATCTTACTACAGGAAATCTGAACGGAGAAAATCGTACTACAGAGAGAGAGAGAGAGAGAGAGAGAGAGAGAGAGAGGAGAGAGAGAGAGAGAGAGAGAAACTCGAAAACTTTAATACTCAAGGATAGTAGCGTTAGGTCCATTTGGACCTATCTAACAGCCAGTCCTTGCTATACTACAAACACAAATAAACACGACAATACCACAAACAAATATTATAAGCACGATTAAGCAATTGATTAATGCAGTTTCACAGTTTCTACAAATGTGCAGAAACATCAGAATTAAATTTCTTTCGTGGGCATACATGTATACAGCACTCACATTTTTAGGCAAACGTGTGATTGAAACAAATCCGTCCAAATTTGACGAAGGGTTATTCTCAGACATATATTTGTGCAGATTACGTTTGAAGCAAGGAACAGAAATACATGAGTTTATATTTTGAGGCAGGGAGTTCCAGAGGGACGCTCCAGCGAAGGGTATGATAGTTTTAAATAAGTCAAGCCTTGGCCTTGGCACGTAGAGGTTATTCCTGGAGTTGGTGTAGTGGGCTGGTGACTAATAAAGAGTTGTGCCAGGTAGTTTGGGGAATTATTATTAAGAACTTTATGCATAAATATTCCTTTGTTAGCGGTGAGGTTTAAAATTCCAAGTGCTCTCATCTTTTGCTCTGTAGATAGGGAAGGATTAGGAAGGATTAATTTGCCTGCCTTCGATGTAGGGAGTTAAGTTTTTTTAAAGTGTACCTCGCCACAGCCATCCCACACTACTGACGCATAATCGATGTGAGGTTTTATGTGAGCGTTGCAGAAGAGTTTTCTGGTATCGATGTTGATGATATATTGCAGTTGAGAAAGAAGAAACAGTTTTTTTGATATGCTTTTGCATATGTGTTCGATCTGGGCTTGCCATCGGAAATTGTTGTCGACAGTGAGACCTAGTAGGCGATGTTCAGTTACATTTTCAATATTCTGACCATCCAATGACAGCCTCAATGACAAGTCTGAGAGCTGGTGCTTTTGCCGTGTAGTAATTATCATTGACTTTGTTTTTACAGGATTAATGAGCATGCGATTAACGTTGCACCACACTGAAATACGATCAAGACAAAGCTGTAGCGTCTTTTGAATTTGCGCAACGCTTTTTCCTGTTGTATGAAGTGTTGTGTCATCCGCGAGCATATGACATTCTGCAGAATTTGATGGTATATGCAGAGGTAGATCATTAATATAGATGCAGAAGAGTAGATGTCAAGAGAGAGGAGAGAGAGAGAGAGAGAAGAGAGAGAGAGAGAGAGAGAGAGAGAGAGAGAGAGAGAGAGAGAGAGACAGACAGACAGACAGACAGACAGACAGACAGACAGACAGACAGACAGAAACTCTTACTACGTTGCTGGAATCACCTCTTTCCATGCAACACAGTCCATGCTCCCCGACACTTGCAATCCACGCATTCCCCAGTGTTCGCATTCCACACATACCGTAATTTAGGACAAAACTCAGCATGCGAATTTTCTGCGTTATCCCCTTTTATCAAGCTACAAAACGACACTTAAGAATTAATCGGTGAAAAATGAGATGTAGAACTAGGACACCTATCTGCTTGGGTTGAACTATGTTGTTTTCGTAACCAGTGCTTGGAACAATGTTGTCTTCAACATTGCAAAAAGTTTCTTCGTACCTAATTTCCGCCATCTTGGGCCATTCAACTTCATTTTTTCCAGATCCTCTCTCTACGTTTCCCTTGCGTTTGGTGTTGTTAACAGCGCTTTCCGCGTGGATACTCGCCATGAAATAGGTAGTTATTCTGTCTTAGGGTCATGGCCAGACTTACCGACCGTTCAAGGCCAACCAGGATCTGCCTTTCGGAGAAAGGTGCCCAATAATGAATTGGTCAGTCTGTTACAAGAGAGGAAACTGAATTCAGCGGTCTGTGACTATTCAGTACAACCAAAGGTGACACAGATGTTTATGTGTGATGAATTCACGCTTTTCTGCCCTGATTACTGCAGTCAGATCCAAACACGAAAAGGTTCAAACGAACGCTTATTTATTTTAATACGGATACAGAGTATGGACATTTTCGGGGAAATCCCCTTTATCAAGCCACAAAAAACACTTAAACAACAGATAAACGGTTAAAAACGATGAAAAATGGAAGAAAAATACTTATCTTTTTATTTGGCTGATTTTTTTTGCAGCTTGTTCGGTGCTTGGAAGATTGTTGGCCTTTTATTTTATTTTATTTTTTACCTCAGTTAGAGTCACTGCTACAATGAAGGGCAATACATTTCAGGTTGGATGATTTAGGAAGTCAGTTAAACTGGCATTACTCGCATAGCCGGCAGCATTCAGCCGCCCGGTGCGATTTAGGGAGTCGGTTAATCTCATCGTCAGGTCCTGCAACCCGGATTAACCTGTCAGCCGAGAACTCTGTTCACCACGCAAGTTTGGCAAAAAATGCGAAATGTCAGCGACGGGCCGCCGATAGGACGGACGGGAGATGAGAGGTATTCCCTGGCCTCTGCATTGTCCGGCCAGCTGACGCCATATCCAGTTTCTGAACCTTGCGGCGCTGCCGCCAGATCACGCTTTTGGACCTTGTCGCGATACGTTTGGGAATAGTAGGACATCAGATATCTGGACTTAACAGGTGCTTGCGGTATCTCGACTCGTCATTGCTCGTCGCGGAAGCGGCGCAGTATCGTATGTTGCGAGGTGGCTGGATCCCTCACCCGGCCCGGCCCTGGTCGGCGTCGTGTTGGAGAGACCCCCGTGGTCTGGGGTCTATTTTAGGGTCGGATCGTCTGTTGTCTGCTGGCACTCGTTGACACGGTGACTTAACGGGCCGTGACAGATCCACGTGTGGTTCATCCATGGCTTCTGCTTTCTACCTTTTTTTTTCTTTTTTTCTTTTCTTTTTTGCCAGGCGGGTGACTGTCAGGGCTTAAGTGGTCTTACAACAGCTGACGCAAGATCGGTTTCAGCCATCTTACTGCCCACACCCATCTGCGTAACAATCGGGAAGGTTCGTGGGGCAAAAATGTTGCTGGACGCGTCTAACGCCGAGTTGCTTCCGAAGAAGTACTGGGCGGGACCTAGATCCCGGAATGAATGAGATGGAGTGGGGATGGGGGTGGGGGTGGGGGCGTGGGATAGGGAACTATACCTAGTACCATACTGTCACCACCAGAACCCCGTCCCTAATAAGCCGTACGGTTTCTGTGGACGTTAAGCACCATGTTTACTTACCACCAGAACGACTTATCAGTGTAGTAAGACGGGCATTTAATGTTTCATTAATCGTTTATGGGCACTGTCTTGTAAGGTTGTCACCTCATCACAAGACAGAGTCCATAAACCACTACTTGACGTGGTTCGCTGACCAACCTAACACATCACCGCGGGGCCAAACCGGCTGACAGGACAAAGGCAAATAAGTAAGTAAACATGGTGCTTAACGTCCACAGAAATCATAAGGCTTATTAGGGACGGGGAGAAGGGGGGGAGGGTATGGGGTATGGAGGTGAGGGAGAGGAGATTATATACCTATCGCTACACTGTCACACCAGAACGACTTCTGCAATAAGATGGGCAGCGACGAGAGCCATTTTAATGTTTCAGTAGGAAGTGATGTACAAAGTCACAAGACAGTGTCCACAAACCACAGCCTTTTTGAAGAGAAAGGAGAACCGAAGCGGTATTGAACCGAGGTCCTTCCGCTTACCAGCCTAACGCCTTACCGCTAGGCCAACCGGCTCACAAGGACAAAGGCGGTGAAAAACGCGATCTGTGAAAGTACGGGGTCAAAGGTTACTGGTGTTGTTCACAAGTTCCGCCATGGACATTACGGACCTCCACCCGCTTGAAAACAAATTTACTATTCCTTACGTCTGTCGTTGTTGTTGTTGCTTTTGATGTGTGTGTGTGTGTGTGTGTGTGTGTGTGTGTGTGTGTGTGTGTGTGTGTGTGGTGTGTGTGTGTGCGCGCGCGCGTTATTTAAGACAACCCACTGGCTTATTCGGCTTTGACTGAGAGCCATCTTTGCGAGAACCACCTTTCTTTTGGGAAAGCCTTACATCCATCCAGTTTAAACAAGTCCATTGAACTTGGAAAGGGGAGGGTTAAAACGCCTTGAGATAATAGTATGGAGAAACTACTTTGTTCTCATTACAGAAGTGGAATGCCCTGTATCGCGGGTGTGTCTTGGAGTTTTAGTACTAAACCCACGTTGGTCTGCTTTCCGGAACATGGGGCAGACGGAGACAAGGCATCTGTTGTCATTGCGCACGTGCTTTCCTATGCAGGTGCTGCGGCGTGTACCTGGCTGACTCAGCCCGGCTGTGTGCGTAGAATGTCAAAGGAAAAGGCAGACAAGGAAACTTTCCAAGCGCAAAGAAACTGCAACGTACAAATGCAAAGAAAACGAACCTTGCTACAAAAAGCTTCTGGTAAGCGCTGCCACCTCCTTCCCCCCACCCTATCACACAGCATACACACACACACACACACATACAAATCGCTGACTCAGAGTCTCAGAGCAGACAGGCAGATGTGTTATTGAGGGACGACGAAATCCTCCATTGATATGCAGACCCCCCCCCCCCCCCCCCCCCCCCCCCCCCCCCAACCCACCACTTCCCCCCTGCCCTCCACCATCCCTTGTCGTCTTTCTTCATCCAGTACGTTCAGGCTTATAGCTGAACTCGACTTGCATGGCGCTTTGCAACCTACCATTCATCATTGCCGTCGTCATCAGCCTTGTCACCGTCATCACCATTTCGATCATCGTTATCGTCTTCGTCGTCATCAGCGGACTGGAACCATTTCGAAAAAGCGAGCTCCAGTTTGTGCGTGACGCTGCACCCAGGTCTGGAATATCAGCAGATGTAACGTTCTGAAGATAATGCAGCTCTTGCAGCTTTGGTGTCGAAACGCCTAATCTTAATCAAATAGTTTCCAGAATTTCCCCCTCCCATTTCTTTAAAACTTCACTCAGGTGGTGACCTGGATAACGCGATTTGGAAATATGTAAGAAATACGTTTCTTGGCTCTTAAATTGTTCACCCAATCCTATTTGTTTAAAGACAGCAATCTTGGGAGGGAGGGAGAGCGAGCGAGCGAGCGAGCAAGAGAGAGAGAGAGAGAGAGTAGTTCTTTGAGGTTACACCTTTGGTAGGGTCTGTGTACCTTCAATCAGCTCGTACGGCAGTTGAGAGTAATTGTCGGTAATTCAGGTTTTAGTTGCTGAGTTAATGTGACGTCTTCGAGCGCTGTTTATCTCCCTTAGTTTCTTGAATTTCTTTTTCATCATCCCGTCAGCCGTAGGAGTCACCTCAGAGAGAGAGAGAGAGAGAGAGAGAGAGAGAGAGAGAGAGAGAGAGAGAGAGAGTTCAGTTCAGTTCAGTTCAAGATGGTATCTATACGCTCGGGAAAGTCCACATACGCTCCATCCCGTCTCTCAGAAGTTTTCTCAACGTCGCCTTTGAAAAAAGGTTCCAATGTTCGTTTGATTGACGATGGAGAGAGAGAGAGAGAGAGAGAGAGAGAGAGAGAGAGAGAGAGAGAGAGAGAGAGAGAGAGAGAGTACAACTGGCCGTTTGCTGCCCATATATTGCCGACATCTGAAGGTCTGCGAGTGGGAAAAAGGCCGAGTGAGAAGAGTGAAAGGACAGAAGGGTCCCGAAAGGCAGGATAGGTTGCAATGCTAGACAGGCTAGGTTGCAACGCCTCCAGTCTCATCTCACCGATAGCGTGGCGATAGTCTCAGTACTGTCGGGGTTAGCTCCCCTGGCTGGGGCTGTGAGGGCCAGGGCCTCGGGTCATCTCTCTCTGCACCTCTACTCACAGGAAGAGCGGGACCATCGCCGCCGTCTTCCTCTGTCAACAACGATAATAATATTATCGTATTTAGGCTATACAGTGCAACATCTTGTCCGGAAAGGCTATTCTAAGCGTACACACACACACACAACACACACACACACACACACACACACACACACACACACACACACACACAGGCACCCGCACGCACGGGTATATTGACTATACAGAACTTAATTTGCAGCCAACTTAAACACAGTTATAACAAACACAGGCTTCAGGCGGAGCGGAAAACATGGCAGGTCTGTTGTTTTGGAAACAGAAATGTTTTGAGGTTAGATGCGGTGTTCAGAGAGGGTTTCTGTCGGAGAGGAAGGGAAGGTTATTCCACATAGAGGGGTAAGTACGTAAGTAATTCGGTATTTTACGCCCAGCCAAATGCAGAGGGGCCAAAGACAGAAGAAGTGCGGGGAACCAACAGCGGAAAGTCTGGTATGAGGAATTTGGAAACTGAGCTTATCAGAAGCAGAGCGGAGAGTATGGGAGGGTGTGTAAAGTTGATGCCAACCACACAGATAAGACTTCCTTTGCAACGGCGGTTTTCATTGGCTGTTGAATAAGCTCCAAATACCCATGCCCCTCACTTAGTAGGTTCTCTGTATCCTGGGCTTCGTTAGTAACTACAGTGCAAATCAGACTCTCCGGATAGCTCACGACTAGTAGACTTTTAATTTGTTCTCGGGCGGAAAACATGGCGTCTTAGGGGGACCGATAGATGCTGTAATGCACAGTGTCGTTTGGTAGACTTTGGATGTCTCGTTTGCGGAATTTGGATGTCTCGTTTGGCGGAATTTGGATATCTCGTTTGGCGGAATTTGGATGTCTCGTTTGGAAGAAAGCACCTCACTTAGCGGAGGGCACTTCCAGCAAGTGTCCCAGGAAACTCTGGAATCACCTTTACAACATGGCGGAAGAGTAAGCAAGAAAGGAATAGGTTTTTAACGCCCAGTTAACCTGGTGGTTATATCAGGGCAACGTGGAAGAAGATGTCAGGACAAACAACTCACTTGAATCATGGCACCGGAAAAATGTGAAGTAAAATGACCCCAGAAGACATAGATACAGAAAGTGCACAAATCCAGGCAACAGGCTAAGCACGCAAAGCTACACTCTGACCTATTCCAGGTCTAACAGAGGAACCAATGAAAACTCTGGATTCCCTGCAAAAGGTCCTTCATTTCGGCATCCTAAGTGCCATGTCGGAGGACCTTAACATAAAACTAACAGAGCCGCGTGTTTTGTCCCCCTTTTAAAACTAACAGAGCCGCGTGTTCTGTCCCCCTTTTAAAACTAACAGAGCCACGTGTTTTGTCCCCCTTTTAAAACTAACAGAGCCACGTGTTTTGTCCCCCTTTTAAAACTAACAGAGCCGCGTGTTTTGTCCCCCTTTTAAAACTAACAGAGCCGCGTGTTTTGTCCACCTTTCCTGTGGTATCGCTGACATCTTAATTAGCGCTTGTGAGAGAGAGCTCTGGCCGTCTTGCTTTCCGCACTCCCACTGAGAGACTGAGAGAGAACAGTTCACGGATACCGCACTCACCATCTTTGGCCCTTTTGCCTGTGACTGCTGGAAACTACGTGTCTCTATCTTCGTGCGGCTGACGCACTTATCGCCTTCACCTTGCCCCACTTCTCATTAGCCACAATCTCCTGTGTTCAACCTTCTGCCTGCAATGGGAGGCTCAGTTTATCGTCGATTGATACACTTAATTATGCCTTCGGTCGGTAATTTATGCACGTATGACTTTTTTGGATGTATTACTCATTGCCTTGATGGAATCATCAGTGATTTTCTGTTGGTCTTGTCTGCAGTCTGAATGATTCCTTATCTGGATCCTGATTTCATGTTGGAGCCAAGGAACAAAGGGAGTTAATAGCATTTGACTGACGCCACGCGTCTAACAAAGGACACAACACAGACAGGAATTGCTTACGATAACGATCACCTGGCATATGTATTCAAGGTAGATATAGACTCCACCGAGGTCACAGCTTCCAAAAAGTGCTCCCGGGTTGCATTAATTCATACTCTCCATTTAGAGCAAGCTCGGCGACAGAGATAGTGTGTTTGTTAATAATGATAATAATTAGTGGCTTTTGTAGAGCGAACTTCCAGTGGCTAGGACGGTACTGCTCTATGCGTTGGCACAAACAAGGGGTGGGGAGGTGTGTGTGGTGGTGGTGGTGGTGGTGGGGGGTGAAGGCAGTTTGCAGGGAACCCTAGCTGTTGACGACAGTGTGCGGAGAAACCTAGCTGTTGACAGCAGTTTGCAGGGAACCCTAGCTGTTGACGACAGTTTGCAGGGAACCCTAGCTGTTGACGACAGTTTGCAGGGAACCCTAGCTGTTGACGACAGTGTGCAGAGAAACCTAGCTGTTGACGACAGTTTGCAGGGAAATCTAGCTGTTGACGACAGTGTGCAGAGAAACTTAGCTGTTGAAGACAGTGTGCGGAGAAATCTAGCTGTTGACGTCAGTGTGCAGAGAAATCTAGCTGTTGGCGACAGTGTGCAGAGAAACCTAGCTGTTGACAGCAGTTTGCAGGGAAACCTAGCTGTTGACGACAGTTTGCAGGAAACCCTAGCTGTTGACGACAGTTTGCAGGGAACCCTAGCTGTTGACGACAGTGTGCAGAGAAACCTAGCTGTTGACAGTTTTCAGGGAAACCTAACTGTTGACGACAGTTTGCAGGAAACCCTAGCTGTTGACGGCAGTTTGCAGGGAACCCTAGCTGTTGACGACAGTGTGCAGAGAAACCTAGCTGTTGACGACAGTGTGCAGAAAAACCTAGCTGTTGACGATCGTGTGCAGAAAAACCTAGCTGTTGACGACAGTGTGCAGAGAAACCTAGCTATTGACGACAGTTTTCAGGGAAACCTAGCTGTTGACGACAGTTTGCTCGGAAACCTGGCTGTTGACGACAGTTTGCAGAGAAACCTAGCTGTCGATGACTGTCTTTAACACAAGCCAAGAGGCTTTTCCTGGGAGCAGTCTTGTTTGATGGCGTCGGTCGGATGAGATTCAGGAAATGGCTGTGTCATCATCTAGAGGTTTCCGGCACATCGCAAACCTCGCTGCATACTGCAGACAGTTACATGTATAGCTTGTATGGAGTCATGATTGTGTCCACTTACCACGACAGTGTATCGGTGCAGTCACCATGACTGGTCGCTGGTTTAGGATTTGGAGCAACGGTTTACGTTCTGATTCCTGTTATTCGTCAGTGGCACTGCGAATCGTCCAGATTTCATTAGGAATTCTTTTCTTAAACGCATTTGTATGAATCAACAATTATTGTTTGAATCTTTTTTCGTCAACGTTTTTGTATTCTTTTTCAGACAACACACACACACACACACACACACACACACACACACACACACACCACACACACACACACACACGTAGGCACGCATGCACGTACGCACGCACGCACGCACGCCAACACACACACACATACGCACACACACGCACGCACACACACGCACGCACGCACGCTCACACGCACGCGCGCCAACACACACACACACACACACACACACACACACACACACACACACACACACAGAGTTATAGGATGAAGCCGCAACAGCGCTGCTATCCCCACATTATTTTGTCCTAAAATCTCTCCCCCCCTCCCCCCCCCCCCCCCCCGTCCCCCGAAACGTTTAGTCCATTGGCATTAGCCTGCTTAATTGTTGAGACTGACAAGACACGCTTGGCTGAACTCCATTAAAAAGGCCTTGACTGTGGGTGCGAACAAACAAGCCGTTTTACTCTCTCGCGTCGGTTTGGGTGTCAGGCGACAACAGCAAGCCTTGAGTTACGTCTGCACAGAACACAGACGTGTTTTCTCATCGGGGCGCTCCTGGCGAGACAAAACATACAACCACCGGGTGTGACGTAATTTGACAAAACAAGTTTTTTTTCTAAGGTTCATGGGTAAAGTATTTCATTACGGGAGGAAAACTCTACTAATTTATGTGTCTTTCTTTCAGGACAATACTTAGCGCCACGTTGTATTAAAGAAGATTTGAAAATTGATTTGGGGTACCGTTTTGTTAGGCGACCTCCGACGAAACTTTGTTCTGGACGCATATGTAAGTGTGCATTGCACCAGTACAGCATGTGAACTGGTTTGGCCCAGCGGTAAAACCTAGGCAAGTAAGCAGACGGACATCGGTTTGAGTCTGCGTCGGCTCTCTTTTCTCTTGAAAGTTGTGGTTGGTGGGCATTGTCTTGTGACGATGAAAGTCGTGGTTGGTGGGCATTGTCTTGTGACGATGAAAGTCGTGGTTGGTGGGCATTGTCTTGTGACGATGAAAGTCGTGGTTGGTGGCCATTGTCTTGTGACGATGAAAGTCGTGGTTGGTGGCCATTGTCTTGTGACGATGAAAGTCGTGGTTGGTGGGCATTGTCTTGTGACGATGAAAGTCGTGGTTGGTGGGCATTGTCTTGTGACGATGAAAGTCGTGGTTGGTGGGCATTGTCTTGTGACGATGAAAGTCGTGGTTGGTGGGCATTGTCTTGTGACGATGAAAGTCGTGGTTGGTGGGCATTGTCTTGTGACGATGAAAGTCGTGGTTGGTGGGCATTGTCTTGTGACGATGAAAGTCGTGGTTGGTGGGCATTGTCTTGTGACGATGAAAGTCGTGGTTGGTGGGCATTGTCTTGTGACGATGAAAGTCGTGGTTGGTGGGCATTGTCCGATGAAAGTCGTGGTTGGTGGGCATTGTCTTGTGACGATGAAAGTCGTGGTTGGTGGGCATTGTCTTGTGACGATGAAAGTCGTGGTTGGTGGGCATTGTCTTGTGACGATGAAAGTCGTGGTTGGTGGGCATTGTCTTGTGACGATGAAAGTCGTGGTTGGTGGCCATTGTCTTGTGACGATGAAAGTCGTGGTTGGTGGGCATTGTCTTGTGACGATGAAAGTCGTGGTTGGTGGGCATTGTCTTGTGACGATGAAAGTCGTGGTTGGTGGGCATTGTCTTGTGACGATGAAAGTCGTGGTTGGTGGGCATTGTCTTGTGACGATGAAAGTCGTGGTTGGTGGGCATTGTCTTGTGACGATGAAAGTCGTGGTTGGTGGGCATTGTCTTGTGACGATGAAAGTCGTGGTTGGTGGGCATTGTCTTGTGACGATGAAAGTCGTGGTTGGTGGGCATTGTCTTGTGACGATGAAAGTCGTGGTTGGTGGCCATTGTCTTGTGACGATGAAAGTCGTGGTTGGTGGGCATTGTCTTGTGACGATGAAAGTCGTGGTTGGTGGGCATTGTCTTGTGACGATGAAAGTCGTGGTTGGTGGGCATTGTCTTGTGACGATGAAAGTCGTGGTTGGTGGGCATTGTCTTGTGACGATGAAAGTCGTGGTTGGTGGGCATTGTCTTGTGACGATGAAAGTCGTGGTTGGTGGGCATTGTCTTGTGACGATGAAAGTCGTGGTTGGTGGGCATTGTCTTGTGACGATGAAAGTCGTGGTTGGTGGGCATTGTCTTGTGACGATGTGCCCCTCACACTTCATGAAACATTGTAGTGGTTGACACATCTGCCCATCTTAGCGCAAAATGTTCTACTGGTAACACTCTGTGTAGCGATAGCTATAATTGTGCCCCCCCCCCCCCCCCCCCCCCCCGCTCCCCCCCAATTTTTTTATTTTATTTTTATAAATATTTAAAAAAATCATTAAAAATAATAATCTATAAATAATAATAAATAAATAAATAATTAAAAAATCAGTAAAAAATCAATAAAAAAGAAATCAGTAAATCAATCAGCCAGCACCTCTCCGGATACAACTCGGCCGTAAACAAGTCTAACAACAACAACAACAACAACAACAACAACAACAACAAACAACAACAACAACTGTATGCCAAGCATTTGTGGTGTAACTGCTCGATGATATTGTTCCTGTTCTAAACTGCTGTCAACACTGCCATAAATATTTTGTGCCAGTTATAGCCTAGAGTGTTTTTGAATTCGAAAACCGTCTTCCCACCCCCTTCACCAAGACATCACAGCGGAAAGGGGTGTAGATATGAAAACGTAGTACACCGGAAGCTTTCACACAAAACCAGGGGATCTAAGAGTCGGTTGTGTCCACGGTCAGCCGAAGCAGATCATGCTATAGTTAGTTTTGCTTCAGATGTGTCCTAGTGCTAAGTGCTTGCACTTGAAGCTAGGAATGTCACTTGTGGAACGGCTGTCTCCTGCGGTGATGGTGACAACTGCAGTCATTTATATAACATTATATAACAATGAAAAAAGCGGCTTGTAACGCGCCAAACGAGACGGTTCAAGATGCGGGGGCGGTCGGTGTACGTATTGGGGTGGGGGGGGGGGGGGGGGGGGTAGAAGGGGAAGGACAAACTAACATATTACACATAACTAGAAGAAGGGGGGAGCGGCAAGAGAAAAGCGTAGCCACATTGTTACGCACGTATATAAACCTGCATACATACGACCAGTGCTTCCGGTGAGCCGGTTTGGCCTAGCGGTAAGGCGTTAGGCTGGTAAGGGGAAGGACCTCGGTTCGATACCGCTTCGGCTCTCCTTTCTCTTCAAAAAGGTTTGGGTTTGTGGACACTGTGTTTGTGAATTTGTCCATCACTTCCTACTGAAGCATTAAAATGGTTCTCATCGCTGCCCGCCTTACTGCAAAGGTCATTCTGGTGGTGACAGTGTCGCGATAGGTATATAAACTCCCTCTTCTCCCCGTCCCTAATAAGCCTTATGGTTTCTGTGGACGTTAAGCGTCATGTTTACTTACTAATCAGTACTTCCCTCGCCGTTGGGCAGCTGCAGTATCTGTAGCTTTGACCCGCAGGTCGGTAGAGTTGATGTATGGCAGGGGCAGAGAATTCCAGTTGCGGGGAGAAATCTCATTGGTGGTTGACAGTCTGGTGTGAGGAATTTCGAAGGTCAGGGTGTCAGCGGAGGACCGGAGAGTTCTTGAAGGAGTGTAGAGCTGCAGGCTAACTGTGGCAGAAACCTACATCACAAACTTCGACACCGACGTGTACCGGATATTTTTGTTGTGTAAACAAATAGCGGGTACATCAGCATCGTCCGCTATGAAGCTCCAGGGGACACAGACCACAAAACCGGTAGCGGGTCGCCTTACAGGCGCGTGGTGCTAGACTGAGTATGCAGAAGCGAGAGAAGAGGGAGATGCTAGTGGTACAAACAGACACACAGATTCAGATCGCCAAGCCAACAGCCGATTATTACCGCAGATCACAGAACACACACACACACACACACACACTAAGACACAGACACAGACACACACATACACATACGCGCACGCGCGCGCACGCACACACACGCACGCAAGCACGCACGCACGCACGAACACATACACACACGCACACACACACTCTCTCTCTCTCTCTCTCACACACACACACGCACACACACACACACACACACACACACACACACACACACACACCCAACAAACGTCTGCAGTAAACATGTGCATAAAAGCAGCCCGAAACGTAATACTACACACACACACACACACACACACACACACACACACACACACAAACAAACACACACACACACCACCACACACACACACACACACACACACACACACACACACACACACACACACACGCACACACACACACACACACACACCCTAACAACAACAATAAAATGTTTGCAGTAAAAATGTAGATAAAAGCGGCGCAAAACGTAGTACCAGAGCCAAGTCGCCCAGCATTAGTCAGTTGGCGTCGTATGCAGCAACAGCAGCCACGGCGTTCTGCTGCGTGAGCTGAACATGCCGGATGCTGCAGGCACGGTGTGCTGAATGAAAGAAAGCCCAAGTCAGAGCGCCTAACAATCACTTTTAGCCACAGTGTGTACGGAGAACGTTGTCACTGTGTGTTGGTTGCCGCACAAAACCCGCAAACCGAACCACAGTCAGGTCGCCTGACAGCCACCACGTAAAGTTTGAAGTGAAACAGTGCAAGGTGCGCTCGTCGTGATGTGAATGTGGAGCTTTACGGCGCAACACCTGAATGTAACACCAGCGCGCACTGACTTAGGTGTGCTCCTCCTCCTCCTCCTCTACCTGTGACAAATGAGGGGCCGTTGGGCAGTCCCCACTCCTCGCCCTAGCCGTCGACAGTCGGGTGTTCCGCATGACTTCACGGACCACGTGGCGACAGCAGGGCCCGTGCTGCGGTCTGGGCACATGACGGAACCGCGCGTCTGCGGCCACACGCTTACTTACAACTCGGTGTTTGGGGCGCACGGGGAACAGGTGTCGGTGTTCGGACCGTCGCAGGCACTCGCGCACAGAGACACCAGTAGTTCCCAGCGGGACTCCCTCGAGTTTTTCTTTGTTTTCCTGGACTGCTGTGGAGACTTGCCTCTGATCTATAAACTGTGCGCTCCATGACGAGATGCAGCGCCGACTCGACGTAGTGCTCGGACGTTTCTGGATGGCAACAATAATGTTTCTGTTTGTGACATCTTTTTTGTTCTGTGGAATTTCAAAAGTTAGAATCAGAATTACAGAGGACGTTTTTTTCTTTTTTTCTTCAGAAATCTAAACATCATTGGCAGCGGCAGTCTGTACAATAACCTATCGGAAAATCCTCGTAGAAAAGCTTATACCCCAGATTAGTACTTGAAAGAAAAGAGGGGGAAAAAATCCTTTGGAAAAGTTGTTATTCTTCTGAATTTGTTTTACAGATAAAATGTTGTATCGAAAGATTCCTATGTGGTGCGTGCCTGCGTGCGTGCGTGGGTGCGTGTGTTGTGTGTGTGTGTGTGTGTGTGTGTGTGTGCGTGTGCGTGCGTGCGTGTTGCAAGAAGTTGGAAACTTTCCAGTCTTCACGGAAGAGATAGTGCAGGATTTGTGTCTTTTATCAAACGAAAGTGTAGCCTAATCCTGCCCTTGAAGCTCGCTGCTTTATGCCTTGTTCTTGTTTTTTGACACCCAAACCTGGCGCTGTTTTCCTGCTCAGGGCGAGCTGATTACCTTCACAAACACGACTGAATGACTTGCATCTGCGCGTGCTTCAAAGCGGCGGATTCCAAAGTGCGAATCACAGTCTTGTTTGAAGGACTGATGGTTCATCGTTGGAGTTTTTCATGACGGCAGCAGTGTGCTGGGATTTGGCCTTCAATGCGTACTTTCACTGGATTTGGCCTTCATCCTTACGTCGATGGCGTACTTTCACTGGATTTGGCCTTCATCACTATGTCGATGGCGTACTTTCACTGGATTTGGCCTTCATCTCTACGTCGATGGCGTACTTTCACTGGATTTGGCCTTCATCACTATGTCGATGGCGTACTTTCACTGGAGTCGTTTTTTTCGGAGTTCGTTCACGCCTGGTCAGGACATAACTGACACTCTGCTTGCTTGGAACGCTAAAATGCCACCTGAAGACTGCAAGACGAAAGAATGAAGCTGGAATTGTGCCGGTGTGCTGAAAATGTTATCGGAAGAGCTCGTCAACTGACTGACTGACTGAACTTTACTACCCGAGGGTAGCGAGGATGCATCAGAGAGCAGACGATGACAGGTTCTGTCCTCATTACTGTTTCTTCTCTGCCGTGAGGTAAAGAGCGAGAATGCGAAAACCCGGAACGGAAAAAAGGGAGAAGAGACGAAAAGAGCGTGAACAGTGACAACAGTGTGTTGAAAGACATCGAGAAAATCTTCGTTGACTGAGAGCTACCCAAAGCAATTGAAGTTTTTACAGGGTAAGACGTGTGTGGTCTTGGTTAGAAGTCGGGTGATGTAGAAATGTGTAGGGTTGCTCTTTGCGGGTGGTTGTTCATGCTCTAGCATAATATTTTCCCCATTAATTAGGCATTTGGAACGAAACCGTTTCTCATTTATTTCTGAACAACCTCTATTTGTAATAACTGTATTACTAACACATAACACACTCATACATGCCTTTAGAATAATATACACTTATGTAATAACAATACAAATACACCACCACACACAAAAACACGCGAGTGCGTGCGCGCGCGCGCGCGCACACACACACACACACACACACACACACACACACACACACACACACACACACACACACACACACACACACACACACACACACACACACACACACGCGCGCGCGCGCAAACACGCCACACGCACGCGCATACGCACACACACACACACACACACACACACACACACACACACACACACACACACACACACACACACACACACACACACACAACACACCACACACACACCAGCACACACCAGCGCGCGCCCGAAACACACACACACACACCACACACACACACACACACACACACACACACACACACACACACACACGCAAGCGCTCGCGCGCAGCAGCCTCAGGAATATAGGTGTCCAGGGTTTTCGCATGTCTCATGTCTGAAGGAAGAGCTTTCCATAATATTTAACTGCAAAGTAGGAGAAAGAGCGGTCGCCTTTAGTCTCGTAGATGAATTTTGGAACAGTTGGTATTAGCATATCTGACGAAGAGTGGAGAGATTTAGATGGGCCGCGTAAATATGTAAAATAGCAGAGAGCAGGGACTGTGTGACAAAGCTGACAGCAGAGAAAGCAAGAGGGTTGATTTTCAAAAGAATGAGAGCAGCGCAGGTATGGGAAGCCAGTGAAATGTTTAGTGGTGTGCTTGTGCGCTCAGCTCTGGTTGTGTGAGGATTAATCTTCCCGCGCAGTTCCGCGGAACTGGAGTCGTTTGATCGTGTGCAGAGAAAAGCCAGCTAAGAGAGAATTGCAGTAGACTAGGCGAGAACGGACGGTGATAATATAAGTTTTCTTGCTGGAAGGCAACTTTGCCCCAAGGTGAATACGTGCACAGCTGACATGAGGTGATCATTTGATAGTCTGTTTCGTGTGACCTCAAATTAGACATTGAAATGAAACTCCATGATAATATATCTCGACGGTGGTAAGAGTGACAATAACACCACTTACGTAAATACCTCTGTAGGCTGTGGATAATTCCTGTAGACAGTCCGTCCCCTGGAGTTAACTGTTCCTGTTTTTTATCCGTTGGAGTGATTAAGTTGTTTCGTTGCCAACGGCTTAGACATTAAGTGGGACTGCTCACACAGCACACTTGAAGCCAAATGTGTTGCCTGCAGTGAATTAATAAGGCACATTGACAGAACATGGACATAGGCTGTCATCATTTATTCGTCGACATGATTGTAAGTACGTGAACAAAAATACCGTTGTGAATTAATACAGTCCTGTGGTTTCAACAGCAGAGCTAACATAGCTGGAAAAGACTCCAGCCATTGAAGGATTGTTTTCGCCGACGGTAAAATACTACTGCTGCTGTTGCTGTTGTTTTGTTGTTGTTGTAGTTGTTGATGCTAATAACAGTTATGACAGTGATGGAAACGCTTGCGGTTATGACAATGAATACAGTCTGTATAGCTGTTTAGGCTGTAGGTAAAACGTATATTATTATTATGACGATGAAAAATGTCATCTTTGTTTTACAGGCTACACAATGTTGAATTGCTCTGAGAAAGGAATAGCAGTAATAAGTGGATTTTAACGTCCTGTCAACCATCTTGTCACACTGTTGTATTAATCACAACAGCTGTAGAGAGCGTTCGTCAATACGTAGTAATACAGAGACAGACACTGGCCGGATTCTGCACAGACTCGTTCGTTCCAAAGTTTGTAGTGGCAGAGAAAATTCTTCAACAATGGACCAGAGAACCAGAGCCGAATCAACGGTGATCACAATGCATCAACTGCGTTGTTGGGAAAGACAGCTAGTTGTTTAGTTAGCTTTGCGCGTTTATGGCAAGACATCAGTCGTATTCTGAATACCCAACAAACTGAATGAATCTGTTGTATGAACCAGTTTGTTTTCGTATCTTTCACCGGCTTGCAGTCTTTAGCCGTTACTCCTTAAATCACGTGACTGTTCCCAGTACGGACCGAGCTGTCTTTATGTTGCAGATGGTGCCAGTGAGTTGACGAAAGCGACCCAATCATGCGTAACTTGGAGTATGTAACCTGAACAGTGTCGTCGTCAACTGTGACTATGTAAATCGGAGTACCCTCTCCACGTCATCGAAAAAAACCATGGCATCACGTGACCAGGACGAGATGCTGCGAGAACTGAGGTGCACTACTGACTTCGTCCTGTAAGATTTACAATATTGATCATCATTGTGAACTTTATTTGTGTTGTATTTTCTCGGGAAGGGAAGGGATGTGGGGTTATGCATGGATGTGGTAAACAGATTTTATTTTACATATCAGCTGGAATAGTTCCAGGTCCCACATTCAAGTGTTATACAGACTTGCATCTCTGACGCGAAGACCTGGATGACACAAAGCGAACTGAAACTGAATGGCGACAAGACAGAGGCTCTCCTCATGAAGTCAAACAGAACCATAGTTCCTGGCGCTGAGCCCACTTCTCTTCGTGTTGGCACTGCCGACATTCCTTTCACCACCTGTGCTCGCAACCGTGGTTTCATGATTTCGGATAACTTTTCTCTTGACAAGTGTATTGTAAATATCTGCCGTTCTGCTTGCGTATAAATCAGACGAATCAGCTCAGTAACAGATTGTTGCAGCAACCGAAACTCTCGTTTGCTTTTGCTCTCTCGAAGCTAGACTGTTTTAACTGGTGGGGCTATCTCGCTGCCCATTTCTAATAGAGTACAGAAAGTTCAGAACTCTGCAGTGAAACTGGTCTTCAAAGCATGCGGAGGTGATCAGGTGCGACGTCTCTTTCACGCTCATTATTGGTTTCCGATCCAAGCCAGAATACTTCACCAGCTGTCACGTACCACCTATCACATCGTCTCTGATTCGTCCCCTGCCTCTCTGACTTTCTCACTGTGTACACCCCTTCCATGCAGCTGCGTTCTTCTGCAGACGCCATGTTAAGACTAAAACCTTTCGCCCTTTCTCTTACTCTGCTCCGAAGCGATGGAATTCTCTCCTTTGCGACATCCGCCACATTCAGTCGTCCCATGCCTTCATAGCTGCCTTGAAGACTCACCTCTACAAACAACAATACTACAGCTGATTTCAATGGGAAGCGTGGATAGCTTCGAGGTAGAGTGTCGTACTGGTGATGAAAAGGTCTCGGGTTCGTTTCCCGGCAGGAGCGGTGGGAGAATTTTCTTCTCCAGGGTCGACTTTGTGTGCTGACTCTCATTTCGGTATCCGTTTCACCCCGTGTTACTGCAGTTACCGCTCAACACACATGCAACATGACGTGTGGCTTCGAGTAAAGCGACACTGTAAACTGGTGCATGGTTGTATAGTTTACACAGAACATATATATTCGCCGAGACGTCAGCGGTTTCCCATCGCATTTGTCCAGCAATGTACCAACCAGACAGCGTTTAAGTGCATCACTTCAGTGGATATTCAAAACGCACTGTGTAAAGCATGCGACTAGAGCGCAGTGGGTATGCTGGGAAGCAGAGAAAAGCGCAATACTGTTGCCACTGTGAAGCGCTTAGGGCTCTTCTCGAGATGAAACGTTCGACAAGTGTTCTAATAATGATCATAATATTTCTTTTCTTTCTCCCCCCCCCTTCCCCACCTCACGTCTCCTCTCCCCGTTGCTTTCCGACTGTGCACCTGTGTGTGTGTGTGTGTGTGTGTGTGTGTGTGTGTGTGTGTGTGTGTGTGTGTGTGTGTGTGTGTGCTGTGAGAGGAATACAGCATTACGATTATATATATATATATATCAGTTTCATTACCATGATCGTGTGTAAAAAGCGCGATCTGTTCATCCTTGTAGTTGAGCTGTTGCGCTGTCGAAATGATGCCTGCTCTTTTCTTCTTTTTATGCAAACAGTCGAGTTTCACTGCTTATGCCGCAAAGAACAGTTTTGATTCTGTTCGTTTTATTCTCTTTCCTTGCCTTTGATTTGCGTTTCTTTTCTGATCCCCACCAAAAAGAAGTCGATTAACGCACAGAAGTGAGGCAAAGTGACAAAACAGATGGACATCTGTTTTGTCACTTTGCCTCACTTCTGTGCGTTAATCGACTTCTTTTTGGTACATCTGTTTTGTCACTTTGCCTCACTTCTGTGCGTTAATCGACTTCTTTTTGGTTTGCGAAGCGAATTTATTGTCTGTTGGATGGCGGAATGTTGCCGTCTGATTCGTCATGAAGTTATAGCTGTTTGGGTTTCGGTGCAGCTTTTACGCAGCCCATTCAGCTTTTTGTTGGTTGTTCTATATTGAAACTTGACGCTGGACTACAGCTGCTCCGACAGTTCAAGTGGCTGTATGCAGCGCGGCTTACTCACGCCTGCGCTACGTGGCTTTACAATTGCAGAGTTATCGCTTTACCATCCAGACCTCTTTACGGCGGGACTTTACAGCTTTCCAGACGCTCACCCGTCTCCACACCGCTCTTGATACGAGTACCCGTAGTTCACTGCAGTCTGCCAAAGGCACTCGATGATGAATGCAGTTGATGCATATCGTGGTTTTGCTGATCCAAAGGCGTTGTTGTAATTCCGTCTCTTCCCTTTGTGTTGGTTGCAGATCACTCATTCATGATTTACTGTTTGGAAGCTACCCAAAGGCAACTGCACTTAATGCGTATTAATTTTTGTGGCGTGCCCAAAAAACTTTATGCGTGCAGATTTTGTAGCCTACCTGAAAATACTTGACCCAGTTTAGCCTCTGTCATCCACTGCCTTTGATGCTTAGACTACAGGCCATCCAAAGGCACTTGACGACTACAGTGATTTATATACATATTTCGGCGTCTGAAATTGTGTTCTTAAGAGAATAGAAGACAAACGATGGAGAACCAACACGGCAGCTATGTTCTCACCTGTCTTCAGTCGGTAGGTGGAGAGTAACGCCGTCCACCACCAGGCAGTTCATGGCGAGACTGGAGGCCGTGCATACTTAGATGTGGTAGGTGGAGAGTAACGCCGTCCACCACCAGGCAGTTCATGGCGAGACTGGAGGCCGTGCATACTCAGATGTGGTAGGTGGAGAGTAACGCCGTCCACCACCAGGCAGTTCATGGCGAGACTGGAGGCCGTGCATACTTAGATGTGGTAGGTGGAGAGTGACGCCGTCCACCACCAGGCAGTTCATGGCGAGACTGGAGGCCGTGCATACTTAGATGTGGTAGGTGGAGAGTAACGCCGTCCACCACCAGGCAGTTCATGGCGAGACTGGAGGCTGTGCATACTCAGATGTGGTAGGTGGAGAGTAACGCCGTCCACCACCAGGCAGTTCATGGCGAGACTGGAGGCCGTGCATACTTAGATGTGGTAGGTGGAGAGTAACGCCGTCCACCACCAGGCAGTTCATGGCGAGACTGGAGGCCGTGCATACTTAGATGTGGTAGGTGGAGAGTAACGCCGTCCACCACCAGGCAGTTCATGGCGAGACTGGAGGCCGTGCATACTTAGATGTGGTAGGTGGAGAGTAACGCCGTCCACCACCAGGCAGTTCATGGCGAGACTGGAGGCCGTGCATACTCAGATGTGGTAGGTGGAGAGTAACGCCGTCCACCACCAGGCAGTTCATGGCGAGACTGGAGGCCGTGCATACTTAGATGTGGTAGGTGGAGAGTGACGCCGTCCACCACCAGGCAGTTCATGGCGAGACTGGAGGCCGTGCATACTTAGATGTGGTAGGTGGAGAGTAACGCCGTCCACCACCAGGCAGTTCATGGCGAGACTGGATGCTGTGCATACTCAGATGTGGTAGGTGGAGAGTAACGCCGTCCACCACCAGGCAGTTCATGGCGAGACTGGAGGCCGTGCATACTTAGATGTGGTAGGTGGAGAGTAACGCCGTCCACCACCAGGCAGTTCATGGCGAGACTGGAGGCCGTGCATACTTAGATGTGGTAGGTGGAGAGTAACGCCGTCCACCACCAGGCAGTTCATGGCGAGACTGGAGGCCGTGCATACTTAGATGTGGTAGGTGGAGAGTAACGCCGTCCACCACCAGGCAGTTCATGGCGAGACTGGAGCCGTGCATACTCAGATGTGGTAGGTGGAGAGTAACGCCGTCCACCACCAGGCAGTTCATGGCGAGACTGGAGGCCGTGCATACTTAGATGTGGTAGGTGGAGAGTAACGCCGTCCACCACCAGGTCAGTTCATGGCGAGACTGGAAGCCGGCATACTCAGATGTGGAGCGACGTAACACCGTCCACCACAGCAGATCCGTAGACTAGAGAG
>JABMCL010001942.1:252500-270000 GCA_018857735.1 Alviniconcha marisindica
GGAAACACCATCAACTTTGTCCTTGGATCTGAACATCCCGTCAACCGTGCGGGCCGTCAGGACGCGCCCCACAGAGAATGATGGAAATGTTCACGACCGCGTGGTTGGCTACCACACACGAGTTAGTCACTTCTTTGCCGCCACAGTGCAGACTCGTGTAAACAGACATAAAACAAGCTGTGCAGTATCTCTTGCGTAGATCGGGTTCCCGAAACAAAGCAACGAGGCCGGTATCCCACTGAAGGGGTCGGAACTCTGTCCCGGACCGAGAAATGCAGAATGGCGCGCGGGGAACAAAACCCCGAAACAACCAGACTGCATTCCGCCGGTGGATCGCGGCGCTCGGTGGCCATAAAAACGGAAACTGGAGATGTTTGGATGAACTACACTGCTCACCACAGCCCAATAAACCTTTCCTAGATTGCCACGGGTTATCTGCTGCGCATCGCTCCTGTTCTGTTATCTCCCCTGTAGGTCACGCTCTCTGTATGCTTCGGGCCACTCCGAGAGCTTGGCGTCCTCTTCGGGTATCTTCGTTTTAATCCGATCACAGTTCGGCGAATAATTTAAAGAAAACATTGCACGGGAATGGGGTGGCGCTTCTGCTGAGCTGGATTTTCTGACGGGGAGAGTGTAGGAAAGTCGCTTGTCCCCAGGCATATCGGCATTGTACCTTAAGTCGCTTCGGACTCTGGCTGATCACATCTAGAAGTATAATGAAGAGTTTACTGAGGTTATGTAGGCTGCTTCGTATCGAGTCGTTGCATGGAGTCTGATGGTAGTAGACATGGTGCTTAACGTCCACAGAAACCGTAAGGCTTATTGAGGACGGGGAGACGGGGAGAATGGGGGAAGGTGCTACGGAGGTGGGGGAGAGGGAGATTATGTACCTATCGCTACACTGTCACCACCAGAATGACTCCTGCATTAAGATGGGCATTGATGAGAACCATTTTAATGTTTCATTAATTGTGAGGGACAAAGTCACAAGACAGTGTCCACAGACCACATTTTTTAAGAGAAAGGAGAGCCGAAGCAGATTCGAACCGAGGTCACTCTGCTTACCAGCCTAACGCCTTACCGCTGGGCCAAACCGGCTCACTGGAGTCTGATGGATTGAGCTCTTCCTTAACGTACTGTGCCAGTGCATGTGGATCTGACTGACGTTCCTCTGGCCATTAGTAATTATTTCTTTGCAGTGGCCAGAACTCTGGACTGTGCCGTTGGTCTGACGTCTGTGATGCTGGTCCTCCTCGTCAAGATGCACGGATAATTAAATTCATGTTTTGGCCATCACGCCACCTGGGACATTTTTGGCCATCACGCCACCTGGGACATTTTTGGCCATCACGCCACCTGGGACATTTTCTCTGATGCTATGTCCTTGGTTTTATTTCTCTGACAGATGGGAATTAATAGCTTTTGTATTAGTTTCTTTTATCTTTTTAAGGATCATCATGTTGGTGTATGACATCTCTGTGATATCAGTGCATACTACGTAGTTTTATTTGCAAAATTGGGCGTAGTGGTCATTTTACTGCAGCTGTCTTCAACAAAACTGAGCTAGCAGTACCAAGCAGTGCCATGCTCCTTAATTATCACGTACAGAGTTTGTGGCGGGAACAAACTGTCACAGCAACAGGTGATACGCAGGATGGCACAGTCTCCACGACCTCTCGAAGCGCACATGTTTCAGTTGCTGGTTCATTCTTTCTGGTTCTACGACTCACTGTGGGAGCCTGTTGTAATGCCACGGAAGATCTTTGAACAAAAGCAAGTGCGGAGAAGAAGGTGGCTCACTCACTATTTAACTGTAAGTGCAGGTGTACTCACAAAGGCTGAAGGAGAGAGAACCTTTGGTTGGACACAGGTGTATTCACAAAGGTTGACGGAGAGAGAACCTTTGGCTGGACACAGGTGTATTCACAAAGGCTGACGGAGAGAGAACCTTTGGCTGGACACAGGTGTATTCACAAAGGCTGAAGGAGAGAGAACGTTTGGTTGGACACAGGTGTATTCACAAAGGCTGACGGAGAGAGAACCTTTGGCTGGACACAGGTGTATTCACAAAGGCTGAAGGAGAGAGAACGTTTGGTTGGACACAGGTGTATTCACAAAGGCTGACGGAGAGAGAACGTTTGGTTGGACACAGGTGTATTCACAAAGGCTGACGGAGAGAGAACCTTTGGTTGGACACAGGTGTACTCACAAAGGCTGAAGGAGGGAGAACCTTTGGTTGGACACAGGTGTATTCACAAAGGCTGACGGAGAGAGAACGTTTGGTTGGACACAGGTGTATTCACAAAGGTTGACGGAGAGAGAAAGTTTGGCTGGACACAGGTGTATTCACAAAGGTTGACGGAGAGAGAACGTTTGGTTGGACACATGTGTATTCACAAAGGCTGACGGAGAGAGAACCTTTGGCTGGCACGCGAGAACGAAATGAGCAAAGCAGTCACGTCACAGCTGACTGTGGCTTGACATTTCCGTCACCGGCGCATATCTGCATGAACTGCAAACCCTGCCGGCTGTGCTAATGAGAAGAGGGTTTTTCAGCTGATCCTGCAGACTGTGCTAATGAGAGGAGGGTTTTTCAGCTGATCCTGCAGACTGTGCTAATGAGAGGAGGGTTTTTCCAGCTGATCCTGCAGGCTGTGCTACTGACAGGAGTGATTGTTTGCTGCTGGCATGGCTGACTGAGGACTTTATTGTGACGTGTCTTGATGAGTTGCCACCCATAGTGGGATTCCTCCACTGAAGGGCTGCTGCTCTTCACACGTCTGACGCTTGGGGAAAGGCTTGCTTTGTTGCAATACCCCCCACTCCTCCACACACACACACACACACACACTTACACACACACACACACACTTACACACACACACACACACACACACACACACACACACACACACACACACACACACACCACACACACACACACTCACTTACACACACACACACACACACACACACACACACACACACACACACACACTTACACACCACACACACACACACACACACACACACACACACACACACACACACACACACACACATGCACACACACACACAGTCACACACACACACACACACACGTATCTTTTTATTATTCTTCAGCCTGCAATCTGAGTTACCGTAGGCGACTCGAGTCTTTGTTGGTGTGAGGTCTTTGGAGTGCTAATTAACTCCCTTGTGTGTTGATTCTTCAGCCTGACCCAAGCACTTGGCTTTACCAGGGGACACTGAGAAAATCTATGCATGGATATAGTTTGTAACAACTCCGTTGCGGCAGCGGTTGATAAGTCATCATTTGCTCCGCCATTACCGGGGTCTGGTCTGTCGTTGCTGCAACTCGTGAAGGCGACAGTCTGTCCTGCCTCTGCATTAACTCGTTAAGGTCACCATGCTGTGTCATTATCGGGGTCTGGCCTGCCGTTTCTGTAACTCGAGAAAGCGACAGTCTGTCCTGCCTCTGCATTAACTCGTTAAGGTCACCATGCTGTGTCATTATCGGGGTCTGGCCTGCCGTTTCTGTAACTCGAGAAAGCGACAGTCTGTCCTGCCTCTGCATTAACTCGTTAAGGTCACCATGCTGTGTCATTATCGGGGTCTGGCCTGCCGTTTCTGTAACTCGAGAAAGCGACAGTCTGTCCTGCCTCTGCATTAACTCGTTAAGGTCACCATGCTGTGTCATTATCGGGGTCTGGCCTGCCGTTTCTGTAACTCGAGAAAGCGACAGTCTGTCCTGGCCCAGCATCAACTAAGGTCACGATGCTGTGTCATTATCGGGGTCTGGCCTGCCGTTGCTGTGGCTTGTCAAGGCCACAGTGTTGAGTCATTATTGTGAATAACACCAGTTTTCGCAGCAAAACGTGGCCTTTTTAAATAAAAACGTTCCCTGTCTGAATATAGCCTATGAGCCGATGAGGCCCAGCGATAAGGCGTTAGGCTGGTAAGCGGACGGCGTCGTTTCGATTCCCCGTTTCGGCTCTCCTTTCTTCTCGAAATATTATGATTCATGGACACAGTCTTGTGACTTTGCCCAGCACGATGAATCACACATTAAAATGGTTCTCATCGCTGCCCATCTTAATGCATAAATCATTCTGGTGGTGACGGTGTCGAGTTAGGCATTGCCCCCCCCTCCCTCCCCCCCCCGACCCTGCACCCCCCCCAAATCCTTGGATTTCTTCAGCGTTCTCTTCCTTGTTTCAAATGTAGTCTGCACATCTATATTTCTGAGAAAAACCTTTCGTCAAACTTGGACCGATTTGTTTGAATCACACGTTTGCCTAAAATCTGAGTGTTGTATACATGTATGTCCATGAAAGAAATTTAATTCCGACATTTCTGCACATTTGTAGGAACAGTGTGTAACTGTATTAATCAATTGCTTATTCGTACTTTTAATATCTGTTTGTAGTATAGTCGTGCTTATTTGTGTTTGTAGTATAGCAAGGACTGGCTATTAGATAGGTCCAAATGGACCTAACGCTACTTACTGTCCTTGAGTATTAAAGTTTTCGAGTTCGGATTCAGTGTTTCTTCGGAGACAATTGAGGCAATTCGGCGTACAGCAAGTCTAGCGAACTAACGAAGGCCGATAAAATAATATGACAATAAAAAATAAAAATAAATATTAATAGGTATCTGTCGCCTTGGCCCTCCGTCTTACTCACTATGGAAGCAGCACTCCGTGACGTGGCACACGTACAGCCATAATTAACCAACGCCATTTAACTGATGCCCAACTCTAGAACCGAACCCTCAACCTCTCGACCCAGAATCCATTAGTTCCACCGCTCCCGCTTCACCACTCCTCGGATTGAAGCATCAAATTCTGGCTGAGCTTTTCGTGTGCACAGAGCTTGCCTAGCGGTGTAGAGAAACACTGAGGTGGTTGCGCACTCGCACGCCCAGGTCGTCATTGGTTGGGTCGGTTTGAAACGACGTTTTCATTGGTCCGGACTTGTATGTACACCGTGACGACACACCACAGGAGAATAACCCCGGAACTACGTGAGCGGAGCGCCTCATTTGATCGAAAGATATTGTCAGTTGTTTTCTCGCATTTTTGCCGGTGAGGCCGCTCGGTCTTTGCTGGATGGAGTGAGCAGTAAGCACTCCAAACAGCCGATCAAAGGCAGGGAAATTGGAGGCACCTCTCTCCTTTCGTAGCGTGCTGTCGGAAACTGTCAGTTGTGTCAGAACGGTTTGCTGATGGAATGGCCTGTTTGCTAGCTTTTATCGGGAAAGAAGTTGACAAGAAAATTAAAGGAGTAATGCAGTTCGAGCCAACGTGATAAGAGGGCAAGGAGAGAGAGAGAGAGAGAGAGAGAGAGAGAGAGAGAGAGAGAGAGAGAGAGAGAGAGAGAGAACTCGAACTCGGAAACTTTAATACTCAAGGATAGCAGCGTTAGGTCCATTTGGACCTATCTAACAGCCAGTCCTTGCTATACTACAAACAGAGAGAGAGAGAGAGAGAGAGAGGAGAGAGAAGAGAGAGAGAGAGAGAGAGAGAGAGAGAGAGAGAGATTACACGAGATCAGAGCACAAATACCATGAATGTTTCACCAGAGATTAGAGCACAAATAACATGTACATTTTACGCGAGACCAGAGCTCAAATGCCAGAGACGTTTACATGAGATCAGAGCAGAAATACCAGGTACATTTTACATGAGATCAGGTCAGAAATGCCAGGTACTTTTTACACGAGATCAGAGCACAAATACAAGGTACGTAGTACACGAGATCTGAGCACAAATTATTGCCAGGTACACTCTACACGAGATCAGAACACAAATGCCAGGAATGCTTCACACGACATCAGACCAGAGAGAGCGTGCAGGCTTTCTACGATACCAGAACACAGATAAAACATCACGTACGCTGCTCACAAAAGCAGATCACTATCTAATGTCAGGTACGCTTTGTTCGCAATCAGAGCAGATATATCAGGTACGCGTTGTTCGCAATCAGAGCAGATATATCAGGTACGCTTTGTCCGAATTCAGAGCAGATATATCAGGTACGCTTTGTCCGAAATCAGAGCAGATATATCAGGTACGCTTTGTCCGAAATCGGAGCAGGTACGCTTTGTCCGAAATCGGAGCACATATGTCAGGTACGCTTTACGCCTGATCAGAGCTCCGGGTACGGGCAGGCCTACGTTTTGTGCCAGAGGACGGCACACAGGTCACGTGGGCAGATACGTACTTTCGGAAAAATAAACATTGGCAAAATACTTTATGCGAGGAGCACTCCGGAAGCGTGGAGACATGACGTACGTTCTATACGTGATTATGCAAAATGTCATCGCTGTTTCATTTTCACTCCGATCAAACAGCAATGGAACTGAATGACTGTTCAGTCTGTACGTTCACCTCCACGGGGCTTCCAAGGTACGAGCGCAGAGAGGTGATTTATTATGACTTCATACAAGGGTTGTTTTTCACATGGCGTAACTTTTGCTTCCAATTTGATGACTTTTTCCATGACGAGACACGCTGATCTTTACCTGGGATTTGATGACTTAAGTTTTGTCATGGTGTTATCCGTACCTAGGGTTTGGTGACTTGGATTTGGTGACTTGTGTTTTGTCATGGTATTATCCGAGCCTGGAATTTGGTGACTTGTGGTTTGTCATGGTATTATTCGAACCTGGAATTTGGTGACTTGTGGTTTGTCCTGGTATTATCCGTACCTGGAATTTGGTGGCTTGTGTTTTGTCCTGGTATTATCCGTACTTGGGATTTGGTGACTTCCGTTTCACCGTGTGTGACCTTCACGGCTGACAGGAAGCTAAAATGTAACACTTGTTTTTCCTCCCTCTTTCTTTGTATATTATTTGCATTATACACTAACGCTGTGACTGACGCTGTTAATATCCAGAAGTGGCTCACCTTGGCTCTATGACATTGCGGCATTCATGACGTCGTTGTAATGTTTTATGACCGTAAGCTCGGTCGTAAATCAGTCCTCGTTAGATACGCTCTGTCGTATCTTGATAGCGACCTCGCTAATCATAGTCAGGAATTCTGGCGACCTGGACCATCTTGCTGCCAACCCGTTTGGAGCGGTACCGTCTGCGCGCTATCCATGTGCACAACTTAATCAAGGCAAAATGAAGCGTTTGGGGTGATTTAAAATGCCTCTCGCGTGTTTCAAATTTTCCGAGTTGCATCCACGTGGTTTCTGTTGCCTTTGATGCATCGGTGTCGCTGATAGTATGCGTAAGGTGGCGGTTGGGGTGGACTTTGCTTGAAGCAGTTTTAACGTTCGGTGCCACTGTCGGAATAAAGCTCGCGAAACGAAATCCTAACAGAGGGCTGGAGAGGGAACCAGTGATGTGCAGTCACGTATGAATCACTTTTGAAGTCACATCAGAATGGGTTTTGCATTCAGATGGGCAGCGATACCGACAGGAGCCAACGTGATGTTTTTTGTTTGTTTTTATTGTGGAGGGACGTGTCACTATAATGAAATGATAGTAATCCACGACCGGTGAAGATTGAAAGATTCTGCAGGCTAGAGAATCTTCAGTGCCAGAGAACCTTTCCCTAGTGCACTGTTTCTCTGCAGACACAGAAGTGCCCCGCTCCGCAGTCCTCCCCCCACCCGACCCCTCCCCCACACCCCCGACCCCCCAATGCGAAAGATGCCCGGACTGTCCGTTTGGACAACCAACTAACTAAACCAATAAACGGCCACTTTTCCAGCAAGCCACCCAGCCAGCAACACGACAGACGGGCAAGCACGTTGACGATCAGTTAAGCGACTGCCACATCAGCCCAGTCCCACCAATGATGGTCTAGCCAACGGCGTAACGGGGAAAGCCAGCAGCATCCTACCGTTTCTGCACTGATTACTGTCGCCCGCCGTTCCGGGTCATTCCCTCCCTAATGAGGATAACTGGGCCTGTTGATTGCTGATGTCGTTATCGCAGCCACCCACGTTTTCAGTAGCATTTCTTCAGTTTCAGGGGTAGAAACAGCTCCAAAAATCCTAATATAAACCCAAAACAGATCTCAGACTTTGTGGGATACTACTAGTACCACTACTGTTTTTTTTTGTATGCGCTGTATGTCCTACTTGGAGCACAAAGCCCACTGGTGAGCTGGGATGGCTCAGCGGTTAGAGCGACGGACTCGTGTTCCAAAGGTCTCGGGTTTGAGTACCGAGTTTGAGCACTGACAGGAGCGGCGGGAGAATTTTCTTCTCCATGGTCAACTTTCTGTGCTGACTCTTATTTCGGGATCCGTTCCACCCCGAGATCCCGGTCATTCTGTCAAAAGTGAAGACAGGCAGGACCTCCGGCAACTCGGACAGGAACGCCGGTAGCTCAGACGTATGCTGCCGTAGGCTGGAGGATGTCGACAGGGCCGTAGATCTTCTCTACCTCTGTGTCAGAAGGCCACGTTTCGTATGACACAGGAAGAGCAGCTAGTCAGCTATAAATAAGCAAAAACAATAGTGAAGGGGAAGCAGATGCAAAGAGGGCTGCAACACCCAGACTTCAACAGCAGGGACAGCTGCTACCAAGAGACAGCTACCGCCAGAGAGGACCAGGTGCTGTAGTGCGATAAGGACTGGACGTTCAGGGCTCTGGCACCACATGTCTGCAACATTCTGCATTGGAAAATTTTCAGTGTGCCTCTACGGTACTCCACTGTATTTAATACGCTTTCTAGGGGTTCAAACCCACGAACCCGCGTCCTCGTACCAAACAGCCAGTTGCCTGAGAACTTGCAGTCTTTTCGTTTGGGTCATTGTGATTTTGTTGTTGTGCCGTTCGTCGGACAGGAACTTGGCGGGAAAAACCTTCATGACGTTCTCTGATGCTGCAGCTGTAAACAGAAAAGTCAGCATGTCGAGAAATACCTGTGCAAACAGACTACCTCTGTTAGTGTTACAGGAAAAAAAGGAGGTTGTCAGTCTGGCTGTTAGTCCTCGCTGGTTTTAGTCTGGTGTTTATCTTCTTGTTAGTAATAGTGATGATAATGATAGTGTAGTTTCATTTATGGCTTTGCTTCTTCTTCCTGCTAGTTTCCCAGCGTCGCGTACGAAGCAGAATAAAGGAGAGGAAGAAAAGCAGAAAGGAAAAGTCAGCCAGCAGTGTCGTAAAATCCTGCTGGAAGGAAACATCGCTCGTGATTTATCACCTGGGCATGTACCGTCTGGTTGTACTCATCTATGGAGAGAGAAAAAGTTGGAGGGAAAAGTCTTGAACAGAACCTGTGTTTGGGAGCTGTGAGGCTTTCCAATTTATTCAGTTGTTCATCGCGTGCGACAGTTATCGCGGGGATACACGGCAGCAAGTAGCTGTTCAGGTACACCACGCCACACAGAGCAGTCGTGGAGTGTAGCTATATTTATAGTCACTGTTTAGGAACTAGTTGTGGAGTGTAGCTATAATTATAGTCACTGTTTAGCAATTTATAGTGGATTGTAACTATAATTATAGTCACTGTTTAGCAATTTATAGTGGATTGTAGCTATAATTATAGTCACTGTTTAGCAACTAGTAGTGGATTGCAGCTATATATTCACTGTTTAGTAACTAGTTGTGGATTGTAGCTATAATTATAGTAACTGTTTAGCAACTAATAGTGGATTGTAGCTATATATTCACTGTTTAGCAACTAGTTGTGGATTGTAGCTATAATTATAGTAACTGTTTAGCAACTAGTAGTGGATTGTAGCTATATATTCACTGTTTAGCAACTAATTGTGGATTGTAGCTATAATTATAGTCACTGTTTAGCAACTTGTTGTGGAATGTAGCTATATTCACTGTTTAGCGACTAGTTGTGGAGTGTAGCTATATAGTCACTGTTTAGCAACTAGTTGTGGATTGTAGCTACATCACTTAAGTAGTGGAGTGTAGCTATATAGTCACTGTTTAACAACTAGTTGTGGAGTGTAGCTATATAGTCACTGTTTAGCAACTAGTTGTGGAGTGTAGCTATATAGTCACTGTTTAGCAACTAGTAGTGGATTGTAGCTATATAGTAACTGTTTAGCAACTAGTTGTGGATTGTAGCTATAGTCACTGGTTAGCAACTAGTTGTGGATTGTAGCTATATAGTAACTGTTTAGCAACTAGTTGTGGAGTGTAGTTATATAGTAACTGTTTAGCAACTAGTTGTGGAGTGTAGCTATATAGTAATTGTTTAGCAACTAGTTGTGGATTGTAGCTATAGTCATTGTTTAGCGGAGCAAAACTGTCTTGCTGCTCCGCCGTTGCTAGCGATAACGACCGAATTCCACGTGCCCTCTCTTGTGCCACCTCAGGCGAAACTGGTCTATCGGAGCAAAGTCCTCGCGGAATGTTTAAACATTCTCTCACACACACACACACACACACGCACACACACGCGCGCGCACACACACACACACACACACACACACACACACACACACACACACACACACACACATGCACGCACGCACGCACGGACACACGCACCTGCGTGCGCGCGCGCCGCGCGCGCACACACACACACACACACACACACAACACACACCACACACACACACACACACACACACACACACACACACACACACACACACACACACAAGCACGCACGCACGGACGCACGTACCAGCGTGCGCGCGCGCATACACACACACACGCACACGCACACACACACACACACGTTATAATATAGTGTTAATTATTATAGTCGGGTTGTGTACGCCATTATAATTATTACAATCTGGTGGCGTAAGTTATTATAATCGGATTGTGTAAGTTGGGGGGGTGGGGGGGTGGGGGGGGGGGGGGGGGGGTAAATTGTTATAGTCGGGTTGTGTAAGTTATAATAGGGGATGACTTTATTTATCAGTGACATTTTACCTGGATGTTTGTTTGCTGTAATTGAATGATGTTTTATGACTGGTGTGAATGTGTGATGAGTGTACTTGGTACCACGAAACATTCCTAGTGCAATTGTACTGACACTTGGCTATAAAGTTGTATTGTGTAAGCCATTATAGTTATTACAATCGGGTAGTGTCAGTTACTACCGTCGGGATGTGTAAGTTATTACAGTCCGGTTGTGTAAGTTATCATCGCCGGGATGTGTAAGTTAGTACAGTGCGGATGGTGTAAGTTATTACAGTCGGGATTTGTAAGTTATTAAAGTCGGGTTGTGTAACTTATTATCGGTTGCTTTTTGCGTGTGCAGCATCCGCCGTCGCAGCGTCACGAGCCGCAAGGGCCGAGCACTGACGAGGAGGGATAGGAGGGGTTCCGCGATGGCGCTGTGGAAAGACAGGGGTTCCCCGATGGCGCTGCGGAAAGACAGGGGTTCCCCTATGGCGGAGCGGTCTGCAGCCAAAGGTAAAAGGTAACTACAGCTCCTATACTGGCAGTGACCAGACAGTTTCACCTGAGTTGCTTTTTACACAACACACTTCATCCTTTTGAGAGCTACTGGCGCCAGGCAGTGACATAAATCATTGTGTAATTACGTAGCTGTATCGGGGACGCTTTTAAGAAACAGGAAGCTAAAGAAGGCGTCAGTGGCTTATTCTCTGCGTACTGCAGTGCTCAAAGTGGCGTTCCCAAAGCCACAGTACTTGCGTCCCTAGTATTCATTGCTTCATCCATTGCTTACTTGCTTGTCAACGTTGTCAGTTAAAAAGGAAAAAGAAAAAAAAAGAAAAAAAGAAGAAAGAAAGAAAGAAAAAAAGAAGAAAAGGTTCACGCAGCGATGGGTGGGACATTTGTGTGTGCAAATATTTCACTGCACTTGTACACATACTGTCGTGCATACACGTGTAGTACGTCTTACCCGCCACTCCGGCACCAGCACTGCGACTTCTGGTATTTCAGTAATGGTGTTTATCACGTCGTGAGGATTACCACAGCTAAATTAGGTAAACTTAGGCAATCAACGCTATCGTGACATGGCACTCTAAACACAAGCATTTTGGTGTTTTCCACCAAAGTTCTGGACAGAGACAGAAAGATGCCCGTTTTACCAAGTGTTAATGGCTGGTGCTGCATTATGGTAGACCGATTACTGTGTCACGTATGTTCTGCTATGGGTAGGTATGTGGGTTCGACCGGTCACTGAAATCTGTCGGTGCCCCACGCGTGGTAAGTAAAACACCGAGTGAGCGAGCGGAGAGGGAGATAGCTAACTATAGGATCTGAACGGACTGCCAAAAGCACAGCGTCAACTCGGGACGAGCAGAGAAGAGAGAGAGAGAGAGAGAGAGAGAGAGAGAGAGAGAGAGAGAGAGAGAGAGAGAGAAACTCGAACTCGACACAAGGATAGTAGCGTTAGGTCCGTTTGGACCTATCTAACAGCCAGTCCTTGCTATACTACGAGAGAGAGAGAGAGAGAGAGAGAGAGAGAGAGAGAGAGAGAGAGAGAGAGAGAGAGAGAGAGAGAGAGATGAACAAGGGAGTGCAGCACGCGTTTTTCTGTAAAATTCTCCTGTTTGAGCGGTTACTTCCCGTGTATGCTCTCCGCCTGTTGATCCAAGTTCAGCACTACTTTTTTCACGTACCGTAGTGTCTCGATGCGTTGGCGCTGCCCTCTTTGGTCGGCGTTGACTGACTGACTTATGTCAGCGTTGACTGACTGACTTCCGTCTGCGTTGACTGACTGACTGACTGACTGACGCTTTGTTGACTGCTTCGTTGACTGACTACTTCGTTGACTGACTGACGTCTGACTGCATTGACTGACCGATTCCTGCCTTCGTTGACTGCCTGACTTCTGCCTTCGCTGACTGACTGACTGACTTCTGCCTTCGTTGACTGACTGACTGACTTCTGCCTTCGTTGACTGCCTGACTTCTGCCTTCGTTGACTGACTGACTGACTCCTGCCTTGTTTGACTGACTGACTGATTGACTTCTGCCTTCGTTGCTGACTGACAGATTGACTTCTGCCTTCTTTGACTGACTGACTGACTTCTGCCTTCGTTGACTGACTGACTGACTTCTGCCTTCGTTGACTGCCTGACTTCTGCCTTCGTTGACTGACTGACTGACTCCTGCCTTGTTTGACTGACTGACTGATTGACTTCTGCCTTCGTTGCTGACTGACAGACTTACTTCTGCCTTCTTTGACTGACTGACTGACTTCGGCCTTCTTTGACTGACTGACTGACTTCTGTCTCCGATGAATGCTTCGTTGACTGACTGACTTTTGCCTTCGTTGACTGACTTCTGCCTTGGTTGACTGCTTCATTGACTGACTGATGTCTGCTTTCGGTGATTGACTGACTCTTGTCTTGGTTGACTGACTTAGTGGACTGACTGCCTTCTGCCTTCGTTGACTCACCTTACGGTCTGAGTCTGAGGTTGTACCTGTGGTGTTTATCTACCTTTATTTATTCGTATGCCAGGTGAGAGTTACCGTAGGCGACTCAGGGCTTTGTTGTTTTGTTCGTGTGGCATGTTTTGATCGCTATTTAAGACCATTGTTTGTTGAGTTTAGTGGTTTTGTATTGAGTTGTTTCACTCTTCCTCGCGCGGGTATTTTAACTAATGCATCAACCATAAGTTAAACCGGAAGACTCGTTCATACCATTCCTTGTTCACGACAATTTTCTATTCATTGTCATGGAACATAACAACCATAACAAACAAACAAACAACCCCCCTACCCCCAAACAACAACAACCCATTAACAAAAAGGAACAAACAATAACAACCACAACAACAACAAAAACAACGTGGCTCTGACTTAATATCATCATCATCGTCGGCATCGTTACTTCGGTAGTCAATGTTGTCACTGTTGTTTTATGTGTAGCCTACTGGCATGAAGGTCAAGGACAGATTGTAAGAATAAGCAACTGCCTAACATCGTAATTCTTCTGTTGCAAAGTTCCGAGTTCTGAGTTATCTCTCTCTGCCCCCCCCCCCCCCCCCCTGCCCCCCCCCTCCTACCTCCAGCTCCCCCCCCCCCCCAGTTCTAGGCCCCCCTCTCTCCCTTTGTCCTGATGCGACCCGTTCTCTCACCGACCTACCTTGGGCTGCACGTGCAGTGACTTCCTGAACGCGCGCGACGAGAGGTAGTGCTGGCGATGGCTGTCAGTCAGTCAAAGGCGGCGCCTGACGTGCGCACTGCATCATCCATCATGCACAGCGCCACGGGGCGCCAGCGGCGGTGCATTTCCGGCAGCCCCTGAAGGTTGGCCCTCTCTCCCCTACGACCTGTGAATCACGCATCAGCTTTGCCTTCCTCCGCTCCTCCGTAGGGGCTTCAAGCCGCGGATGAATGATCACAACGGTGAATCATTACTGAATGGCTGCCACAGAAAGTCGTTTAGGTCGAGCCGTTTTCTTGTGTTTTGCTTCTTAAAAGGAACACAGTGACCTAATATTCCGGGGGTAGGGGGGTGGGTTCAACAGAGAGAGAGAGAGAGAGAGAGAGAGAGAGAGAGAGAGAGAGAGAGAGAGAGAGAGAATGAATCAATTAAAAATAACATAATAATTTTAAGGCGCCTGAAAACTTCCACACAAAAACCTTGCGTGTTCAGAGAGAGAGAGAGAGAGAGAGAGAGAGAGAGAGAGAGAGAGAGAGAGAGAGAGAGATGATTTTGAGGCTAGGGTGGTGAGCACACTTGCGCAGGCCGCGGGCCGTCTGAAAGTAAGTTGTAACTCAGGAAGGAGAGAAGTCTCACGGATACAGGAAGTCTGATTAACACAGGAAGCACAGGAAGGAGAGAAGTATCACTGATACAGGAAGTCTGATTAACACAGAAACGAGAGAAGTCTGACTAACACAGGAAGGAGAGAAGTCTCAGTGATACAGGAAGTCTGATTAACACAGGAAGGAGAGAAGTCTCACTGATACAGGAAGTCTGATTAACACAGGAAGGAGAGAAGTCTCA
Organism: Alviniconcha marisindica; assembly: GCA_018857735.1. Taxonomy (NCBI): domain Eukaryota; kingdom Metazoa; phylum Mollusca; class Gastropoda; family Provannidae; genus Alviniconcha; species Alviniconcha marisindica. The sequence continues at coordinate 267,373 of JABMCL010001942.1, forward strand.
TTGACACAGGAAGTCTGATTAACACAGAAAGGAGAAAAGTCTGACTAACACAGGAAGGAGAAATGTCTAACTAACACAGGAAGGAGAGAAGTCCCACTAAATAAGAGAGGAAAAAGAAGTCTTGTAACCAGGAAAGAGATATATCTGAGTAACTCAGGAAGAGGTCTGAGACGGGAAGGAGATAGGTCTGGCTAACACGGGAAGGAGATAGGTCTGACTAACACGGGAAGGAGATAGGTCTGACTAACACGGGAAGGAGATAGGTCTGGCTAACACGGGAAGGAGATAGGTCTGGCTAACACGGGAAGGAGATAGGTCTGACTAACACGGGAAGGAGATAGGTCTGACTAACACGGGAAGGAGATAGGTCTGACTAACACGGGAAGGAGATAGGTCTGACTAACACGGGAAGGAGACAAGTCTCACTAAGAGAGGAGAAAGAGCAGTCTCGTGAACAGGAAGGAGACAAGTCTCATTGACTAACAGAGGAAGGAGAGAGGTTCCACTAAGACAGGAAGGAGAGAAGTTCCACTAAGACAGGAAGGAGAGAAGTTTCACTAACACAGAAAGGAGAGAAGTTTCTTTAACACAGGAAGAAGACTAACACAAGAAGGAGAGAAGTTCCACTAACACAGGAAGGGGGGAAGTTTCACTAACACAGGAAGAAGTTTGACTAGCACAGGAAGGAGAGAAGTTCCACTAACACAGGAAGTGGGGAAGTTTCATTAACACAGGAAGAAGTCTGACTAACACAGGAAAGAGAGAAGCTTCACTAAAACAGGAAGCAGAAAAGTCCGGCTGACGAGGAACAGTATGCAGAAGGAATCGGCTTGTACGCAACAGACTGTCCACGTGATTATAGACACTTTAGCGACACAAGGGCTCTTCTGGCCTGACCCGATGGTAAGCAGTGAGAGAAGCACTGAGCCGTACATGACACACTGACGCAGCTCAGTGCAGGTCGCGTGGTGTCAATGAGATGCACACACTAATTCCTGCCTTCTGAACTAACTTCTTCATCAGCACCCAGAGCTTGCTCGACATCGATTATCTCCCTTTTCTGCACCCACCACGGCCTCTTAGAGACCCCCCACCCCTCATCGTCTGTGTCTTTCTGGATTTCACCTGCAGCCAGCATCTTTAAGTTGGGCGGGTGTCAGCAGAGGGTGGATATATGAGGGGATTAGGTAGGCACTAAGGAATGTAGGTCAGTTTGGATGTAGTGGGTTACGTTCTGGTGGAATGACCTAGTTCTTTTTAAGTGGGAATACCAGTGTGCAGTGTTACGCGGCAGGCCGAAAGGTACTCAGGTATGCAGGTAGGCAGGTACGAAGAAGGGTGGGCAGGTAGGAATAAATGTGATACTTAACGCCCAGCTAACCGTGCCCGTTTGACCCTGGTGTCTCGTAGTGTGAACACACCAAACACTGCTTCACAAAGCACAAAAATCAGAAGTCTTGTCCAAAAATTAAAAGTGTCTAAGCTAAAAAGACAAAAATCTCCGCCCAAAAAGATCAGCTTCTCTCTCATTTTTCATCGTTTTTAATCCTGTTGTTTAAGTGTCGTTTTGTGGCTTGACAAATGGGATTTCCCCGACAATTTGCATATTGTGTCATAATAAATAAGCGTTCTTTTGAACCTTTTTGTGTTTGGATCTTCTGAAAAACAAAACCCCATGAAAACCCCGACAAGTTATTTTTTTACTTTTATTTGTTAAAGTTTGTCTCCATTCTCAAGCACACGTAGAAGGAAGTGGGAAGGTGTGCAAAGTACAAGTACATTGTACATTGTACAAACTACAAGTACATTGTACAAACTACAATACACAGGAGACTAAGAGCTTGGACAGACAACAATAACTAAATAAGATCATGGTGTTTGGACAGACAACAATAACTAAATAAGATCATGGTGTTTGGACAGACAACAATAACTAAATAAGATCATGGTGTTTGGACAGACAACAATAACTAAATAAGATCATGGTGTTTGGCGTCCAGGACGAGTGCACGCTGTTTTGAACCACGTTGTCAAAACTGTTATTGACCAGGATGAGAAAAGCAAACAAATCCTCAAATCACAACTGAAGATCCATCTCACAGTTCGGGACATCAACAGCAGTCTCAGTATAATATCTATACATGTATATTATATATTGTCCAGTTTCGTCCTTTTGCAACTGTTGGAAAACATTTATCTCCTTCAGGAAGTCAGCTATATCTTCCACGCAGGTATTCGTAAACAACAACAAAATCTGAAACAAGAATGACTGCTAAAGTTCATAAACAAAGTTCTCAAAAACAAAACAAAAAGACAAAAAAGTACTTTTGCCTCACATCAGTGCAACTTGAAACACGGTACACGTAGAGTGGAATAAAATCGTGCTCCAAATAAGTAACTCGTCGTAGGGAATGCGCACAAAGGGACCGATTCTCTCCGTTCAAACTAACTGAGTGAGTCAAATACGAACGTCCAGTAATTGCGAAGTCCGACTAGAACACAACAGACCCACAAAATAAATGATATATGGAAGTAGCGGTTTCGGGCGCCTGTAGTTCATAACCTTGCAGGAGAAAGGGGGGCACGAACTCTGTGCGTGGTGCAGCTAGACTGGGAAGACAAGGGGAA
>JABMCL010001942.1:275000-290000 GCA_018857735.1 Alviniconcha marisindica
GAGGGAGGACCGGTGGACAGAGGCAGCAGCACTGCAGAGCAAGCTGTACGGAACAGGCCACCTGCCGAGGGCCACAAAGTTCATCACCGGTGTAGTCAAACCAAGGCGAGCGAAAAGAAGAAATCATCTTCATCATCAGCTTACCCTGGAATACTTATGAAAACGGAACCGCTTTTGTATCCAAATACCTTACAGTGTAGCGGGGTTTACTTATATATCTTTACATGTTCACATTAAATTTCCCGTCGTGCACCCCCCTCCTCTCGATCGCCTGGATGTGACAGTCACGGTTGACTGGACGTTAAAAATCAGTTATCTATCAATTCCTCCTCTCGTGTGAACCGCTGGTTCGGGGACATTTATAGACTTGAAACGAAGACAAGAGAAGGAAAACAAAACAATAACTTCACAATTAAGAGACGAAAAACAAAACAATAAGTTCATGATTAAGAGAAGAAAAACAATAACTTCATAATTAAGAGAAGAAAAGCAAAACAATAACTTTATAATTAAGAGAAGGAAAACAAGACAGTCACTTCATAATTGTTATACAGCTAACGTTCTTTGAACGACCAGACTGGAAATTGGTTAAGGACGGGGGCAGTGGGAGGTAGGGTACGTGCACCTAAGTTCGCTTGGTCCAAACGTTTTGGGACACTCCCAGGAGATGACCGACCACTACCAGAACGACAGATGTTCAGGTGGTGGGGAACTCGCAAGTGCGCACTGTGTAACTTGTGTGCTTGGCAACTTCAAGTTTCATGCCCGTTGTTGCAAAATCGGTTTGGTAAATTATGCTTGTGAGCGTTTACTCTAAAGCTTAGCTTGTTTAATGCTCATGCAGCGATTTTTGATTTTCTATATTTTCATGAATGTAAATAAACTTTGCTTGAACCAGTCGTTGTAGGGACAGAGTCACAAAGACCGTCCTTTCACTCACTTCTTCTTTCATGTTGCTTAACGTCCACAGAGGCAACTTATGGCTTATTAGGGACGGGGGACAAGGGAGGATCAGGTACCTATGAACAGCTCGTCCATGCGCTCCGACCCATAAAGACCGAAGAGACCGTCAGCCATCGCCAGAACAACAATGTTAGGGAGATGGGGATTCCGCCAGAACAACAATGTTAGGGAGATGGGGACCCCGCCAGAACAACCATGTTAGGGAGATGGGGACCCCGCCAGAACAGCAATGTTAGGGAGATGGGGACCCCGCCAGAACAGCAATGTTAGGGAGATGGGGACCCCGCCAGAACAGCAATGTTAGGGAGACGGGGACCCCGCCAGAACAACAATGTTAGGGAGACGGGGACCCCGCCAGAACAACAATGTTAGGGAGACGGGGACCCCGCCAGAACAACAATGTTAGGGAGACGGGGACCCCGCCAGAACAACAATGTTAGGGAGACGGGGACCCCGCCAGAACAACAATGTTAGGGAGACGGGGACCCCGCCAGAACAACAATGTTAGGGAGATGGGGACCCCGCCAGCGCGAAGCCATTAATTTGTGTGCTCCTCAACTTGTTTTTTCAACATCTGTGCGGAACAGAGCCACAAAGACGGAGTCCGAAGGACCAGCTGCTGAGGAACGACTCGGCAACAAGACAGTCCATCCAGCTATGAGAGCCCAGCTCCACATCCTTCCTCTTGATCGCTCCTGGGCTCTATGTCAGTCACTTTGTTTCAGTTTCAGTGCAGCTTTACGTCCACAGAAACCGTCAGGCTTTTTTAGGGACGGGGAGCCCAGGACGGCTTCCTCAACTTTCACACAGCTCCTGAGCTCTGATTTCAGTCGGTGCCGAATACCCAAACTATAATTTAAGGAGGCATTTTTTTTGTGCCTGGTGCCAGGCCAGTGTTATGCTATGTTTGCAGGCCAATGCCAATCCCTTACCTGGATCACTCGATCCAGGTAAGGGAATTTCCTGTAATCGCTCGCTGCAGCTGTGAATGTAAAAGTAGACTGACTATGATTGTGTACCACACGTTCTGCAGGAAGCTCAAATAACGCTCGGCATTATCTCGCCGGAAATGACGTATTCAGCAGGGGGCCGAGACCACACAGCGAAGGGAAGCTACTCTAGTCTTCCAAGCTGTCGGGGTCCCAGCGATTGCTCGCCCTCAGCGTCGACAGGAGCTTGGTAGTGGCAACGGTTAACGGCTCGTAAACTGGCCCTCTCTCCGCAACATAAAGCCGCGTCCCCACGCCTCGCCATCAGCTGATATACGTGCACGTAAAGCGGCCCTGATCGCGGCTCGGTAAAGCCGACCCTTCCAGTTGTGAAGCTGTGGAAGGTGTGTTCAAAAGTGCAAGTGTATGTGGAGGTGTGCAGGGAATTTTTCACGGTATGGAGAGAGAGAAACGCTAGTCGCTGGCTGGATCCACTTCGTGCCTGTGGAGCGAGGCATGACACAGGTAGAGTGCATGACTTCATTGTGTGTGTGTGTGTGTGTATGTGTGTGACTGCGTTTATGTATTGTGTGTGTGACTGCATTTATGCGTGAGTGTGTGTGTGTGTGTGTGTGTGTGTGTGTGTGTGTGTGTGTGTGAGAGAGAGAGAGAGAGAGAGAGAGAGAGAGAGAGAGAGAGAGAGACTGATTGATTGATTGATTGATTGAACTTTATTTCTCAACGGTGAAGATGTTAGCACAAAGGCCGACTCACATATCTGCCGTTGCTACGGAGAGAGAGAGAGAGAGAGAGAGAGAGAGAGAGAGAGAGAGAGAGAGAGAGAGAGAGAGAGTTTGTTAATTCATGATGGGCATGGTCGTTTTAACAGCTGATTTCGTTTTTAAAACTCCAACTTCAATGGCTACATAAACCAACTTGCTTATGTGCGTACTTCATGAGAAACACAAAAATCATCGGTATATCCGAATTTGATAGCGATAAGCTGATTGCTGCATTAAACACACCAGGGACATATGTCTGTCTGTCTATTTGCCGGTCACTTGTGTTGCCAGTATTCAAAGGGCGTGTGGCATGACTTAGATCATGGAATGTCAGAAAAGACGACAGTTACATAATCTCGACAGTCTGAAACAGAACGAGGCCCGGAGCACCGATGCAGAATCAACAAAGGGAGTTAATTAGCGCTAGAATGACGTCACACGAACACAACAACAAAGATATAATTTGTGTTAGCACTTCGAGACTAAATTATCTTGACATGCAGTTGTAACTTTATATGCCAGACATTTATGCCTATGCAAATACTTGTTCGTGCAGGGCTGTCAGTTACTGTTTGTTAATTGTCGAAAGCTATTTGGACAGGAAGTTGTGGTTGCAAAAGCCTAGAATAACTGGCTGACCCTGAGTTGTACAGTATGAGGTCTGCCGCAGGCTGATGCAACATTACCAGGCTCCACAACTCTGACGTGACACTTCCGCACTTTCGAAGCTGTTACAAATGGAAGAAGGTTCGCTGTGACCATGACCTTCTAGGTAATGTCAGTTGTGAGCCTCCTAGCACTGCTCCCGCCGTACATTTAACGGACAGAATCACAGCGTGGGACATGCTGCACACACACACACACACACACACACACACACACACACACACACACACACACACACACACACACACGCACACACACACACAGACGGAAGGAACCACAGCTCTCACAAAAGACCCCAGAATGGAGACTGTGGCTGCTGCTGAGTTAATCCTGCCGTCGCCAGCAGTATGGATGGGCGATGCAGTAGTGGCGCCGTCTGTCTTCTACCCTTCCACGTTGAGCACAGTGGCTGAGAAACTGCCTGTTGCCGCACGGGCAAGGTACGGATCAGGAACAGTATCCCACGAGGCATTACCTGGGGATGGGCAATGAATGATAAGAGCTCTTTCCAACAACAAAAAAGATCTTAATTCATGGTTTCGGTGCTTGTAACACTTTGCCACAAGGAAGAGCATAAGCAGAAAGAAAGAAAAGTAAGAACAAAACATGGCAATGTAGGTAATTAGGGAGGAGATTGTGGCTGATTGGCGTTCTTGCAGCTAATTGGTTTGACTAGCAGACAAGCACAGGTGTACCAGATTGATAGGCAGGTTGGAATTCTCAGCTGGATTTGTGGGCTAGTACCACCCTCCCTAGTCCTTTGAAATGACCCTACCCCCATCCCCAAGTTACACACTAGCATCACACCGCTCCAGCCATCTCGCTTTCCATTTCTGGGTTCCAGTCTGAAGAGCTAGACTGAAAAAGATTCCACGTGGAGTAGCGAAGTGGGTGATCAACGCTCCACAGGCAGTCTGGACCTCTCTCTCTCTTTCTCTCACTGTCGTGACTGCGTGTTCTTTCCCGTCGGAGACTGACATGGGTGGAGGCGCTTGCACTTACCTTGAGCTCGCTTTTCGCGATCGCGACCTTCGATTGGTATTTGCAAAAAGAGAAACCGCTGTGACTGCAGTAGAACGCAAAGACTTAAGCTAGCTGATGAACCGTGAGTGAGGAATTCGGTTTCGGCATCATCGGCCTGTCCAGGGACGGTGACCACATCACCAGACCGTCCGTCTCTCTGCGGATCTTCCTACGTCACCAGACCGTCCGTCTCTCTCCGGATCTTCCTACGTCACCAAAACGCCAGTCTCTCTGCGGATCTTCCTACGTCACCAAAACTCCAGTCTCCTGCGGATCTTCCGACGTCACTAAAACGCCAGTCTCCTGCGGATCTTCCTACCTCACCAAAACGCCAGTCTCCTGCGGATCTTTCTACGTCACCAAAACGCCAGTCTCCTGCGGATCTTCCGACGTCACCAAAACGCCTGTCTCCTGCGGATCTTCCTACGTCACCAAAACGCCAGTCTTCTGCGGATCTTCCGACGTCACCAAAACGTCTCGGTTCGTCCTGGACAGCTGGACGCTGGACTTGTGCTGGACCTTTCCGGAGATGCTGTTCAATTTACACATTTTATTTGAATATCTTTGGACATTGTGTGCATCTCATCGAGGTCATAAAGCTGCTGACCTGAATAGCGTCTAACAGTGTCTAACCGTCCTAGCAACGTATTGCCTTTAAACCAGTCATGTCCGTCGCTGCAACGTATTGCCTTTAAACCAGTCATGTCCGTCGCTGCAACGTATTGCCTTTAAACCAGTCATGTCCGTCGTTGCAACGTATTGCCTTTAAACCAGTCATGTCCGTCACTGCAACGTATTGCCTTTAAACCAGTCATGTCCGTCGTTGCAACGTATTGCCTTTAATCCAGTCATGTCCGTCGTTGCAACGTATTGCCTTTAATCCAGTCATGTCAACACATGCTGTCGTTGTCATCAAAATAGTTTAAGATAATTGTGCTCCCTGTTGTATGGGAGATAACGAAAGTTTAAAATTTGATTTCAATCTAGACCGGTTTCTTGTGAACAGCGGAGGAGGACATGAACATTGTTCAGACCCGTGTGTCGCCTATCACCATCTTTTTAGTCTAAGTGTTATTGGACCATTTGGGAAACGATCCGTTCGGTGTCTTGCGGCGTGCGGTCTTCAGTGTGGGTCAGAAAAGCGATTAACGACTGGACAGACTGCGTCCACTCCATGAAGTGAGGAAGATGTATCTTGTGCAAGACAGTGCTCATTTATCCCTGTTTCATCACATCGGCAAGTGTGCTTGGGGATCACTTGTCTGGAGGCTACCGTAACGTGGACGTTGTGTGCGGTGTCAGCTGATCCGCTTACGTTTAATCGATTCTGTTCCGGTAGACTCTAGTTTCTATCAGCACAAAATCCAGCTGGATTTTAAAGAAACTCTAATGTGCAGGCGGACGATACTGTTGTTTTCTGTGCTGAGTTGTTTGGGGGGTTCTTTCCTTTTGCACTGTAGAGTTTGTCGCAGCGCGAAAGTGTTGTTGTAAAAACTATCCAATCACAGGCGAGGGGTAGAGATGTTCGACAGAACTATGCCTCGTTAAACACACACACATACACACAGACACACCCCATACACACACACACACACACACACACACACACACACACACACACACACACACACCCACCCCCACCACCCCCCACACCCCCCACATACATATACCCCCCTCCCCACATACACACACACACACACACACACACACACACACACATACACCCCCCCCCACACACACACACGAAACAGTTATTGATTACACTTCCTTACATCCAGTTTATCATTGCATGAACGCCACATGTGGTGGAGCCGAACATCTAGTCCTGGCGGATCGAAACACCTCTGTTCCGCACTCTCGGTACATGCATGCGCGCGTTAAAGACCCCACAGCAGTTGCATAAAACACTGTGCTGCCACAATTCCCTACAATGTTACTGGTGTGGGGATTACTTCAGTTTATTCTGGGTAGCACAACCCTCTCGTCACTGGCTTTCCCCCCTGCAAAGCAACCCAACCGTCTTGCAGGGGAATTGCCTGTTGGGAAATTGGAGTGAACATAAAAATAAGCAGAAGCTGATTTGTTGTGTGATCCGCAGATTCGTCACGCAGCTGTGCTCGGAGCAGAGGGATAAATAGAGAATGGCTCGACTCTTTTGGAATTCCGCACATTTTCTCGTAAATGCATCTAAAAACATTGCTCTCTGAGGGTTTATTTTTACACCTGAGACAGATGTGAACCGATGTCAGATTCTCCCCCTGTCCTCATCTGTATACCGCCGTACCTGCCGGAGCAATCCAGGGCTGCTAAAAATAGAAGGCAATCTAGGTTCAGTCTTAATTAACTCTGAGTGCTGCGCATTGAGGAGTCGACTGCGCGAGTCGTCCGCCCTTGCCAGTTCTTTGAGAATGAAGATTTGTTCAAGACGATGTAGTTCTCTCTGTGTGTGTCTCTCTCGTCCTCTTTCTGTCTCAGTCTCTGTCTCTCTCTGTCTCTCTCTCTGTCTCTGTCTCTGTCTGTCTGTCTGTCTGTCTGTCTGTCTGTCTGTCTGTCTGTCTCTCTCTCTCTCTCTCTCTCTCTCTCTCTCTCTCTCTCTCTCTCTCTCTCTCTCTCTCTCTCTCTCTCTGTGGGTGTGGGGGTGTGGGGGTGTCTGTTTCTCTCCCTCTCTGTCTCTATGTCCCTCTTTCTGTGTGTGTGTGTGTGTGTGTGTGTGTGTGTGTGTGTGTGTGTGTGTGTGTGTGTGTGTGTGTGTGTGACTGTGTGCATGCGTGCATGCGTGTGTGTGTGTGTGACTGTGTGCATGCGTGTGTGTGTGTGACTGTGTGCATGCATGCGTGTGTGTGTGTGTGTGTGTGTGTGTGTGTGTGTGTGTGTGTGTGTGTGTGTGTGTGTGTGTAAAAATGTACGGAGACACGCAACCCAAGGGCTTAAACTGAATATCGAAATTCTTGATCAAGAGGTAGCCCTAATGAAAGCGCTCATGCAAAGATGACTTTTTTAAAGCGTGTGAACATCTCTGAAGGGTATCCTTTACCCACTGCCTGTAGAGGCACACCGAATACTGGATCTAGCGCATCAAAGAGAGTGTTACTCTCTGGTACAGCAATATCCAGTTCTCTCCCTTCGTAGGAACGCTTTCATTCTTTCTCTCTTTATCTCTCTCTGTCTGTCTCTGTGTGTGTTTTCAGGGTACTTGCAAACCTAAACGACATGTTCCAGAAACCAGCCGAGTTTGACTAAGTTTTGTCCTATCACTGTTTGTGTCACTGCAGTGTTAGTGTCTGCTGGTAGTTTCTGTTGCACTTCGTTCTGGATGATTCATTGCTCTCTGAATCATTTCTATTTTGAAGTGCTTGTTTTGTCTACGTTCGGCAAACAAAGGTCCCTTTATCTTAATTCTCTGATAACACCACGAAAATTAATCCAAAATATATAACACAGAAATTACACACACACACACACGCACACACGCACACACACACACACACATACACACACACACACACACACACACACACACACACACACACACACACACACACATACATACACATTCGCACACACATACACACACATACCCTCCCCCCAACACACACACACACAGCACACACACACACACACACACACACACCACACACACACACACACACACACACACACACACACACACAGATCTGCGTCTTATTATTCAGTGGGTGGCATTGCGATAAGACAATTGGGCTGCCATGGTTATCTGCCTGTTGCTTGGTTTTCGTGTTTTCTGGTGACCTGACCCCAAGTCAGAGTGTTAAAAGTCAGTGCAACCAGTTCTCAGCTCTCACTTCCACTCCACTCTTGTCTGCTCGCTCGCAGTGTGTGATGGGCAACAATTTCCTCCTAAAAAGGTACGTGTCACATGTATATAACACAGTGCTCTCACTCCACCTTCTCACTCCGCAAGTCTGGTTTCTCTAAGCTGGTGGTGACGCGAGTCGCTGTGTGTATAGTCTTACTTTATTAAAATTAAGTGCATGAAACTGTATAAATACTTACTTTTTATTCATCGTTTTCTTTTATTAAATATTTGTCAAAGCCAGACAACCGAATTTCCCTATACATTTTTTAAAGGTAGTATGTCACAGAAACCCACCTGTTTTGACTCCAGTCGGGAAAACAGAGTGGCTACGGGGCCGACGGGTTGCAGTTTCGAACCCCGGTCTTGCCAGCCATGTTCACAACACGTTACGCCACGTAGTTTACGGCCGACTGGCATACAGCGTGAAATCGTTTGAGTATGACAAAGAACTCAACTGACGTATGTGTGTCCACCTTAAAAAAAACAAAAACAAAAAACAGAAAAAAACACCCAAAAAAGGAGTTAAAACTATTTTTTGAAGCGGCGTAAACACTGCTTTTCAAACTGTATGCGTATCTTCACTGATGATAGACTGCGTGTAGAACCTGGGAGCGCCGTTCTCTTGGCCGTCCGCTTTGTCATTGTACAGCAACCCGAACTCATTGTCACCGAGGGTTAGAGAGAATTGTGCAAGAAAAGGGAAGGCCGTAATGTGTTTGCCAGGTATTTGAAGAAGAAGACAGAAAGAAAAGAAAAGAAAAAGAAAAAAAAGAAAACAGGTAAAAAAAGGGAGAGGCGCCTTTCAAATATTGTCTTTCAAAAACGAAGACTTTATGATGATAAATGACAAACAGTTTATGCACCTTTTTGTGTCTGTGGCGTATTAAGACACTGTGAAGTAGCTGCGTGCATTACCTATGCAATTAGTGTTTCCTCTTTCCTTCGTAACGCATGGAGGTGTGTGTGGTACGAGGAGGGGGATAGTGCGGGGGTGGGGTGGGGGTGGGGGGTTTCTACATGCTTTCATTGAAACGCGTTAAGTGCGTGAAGCGCGTTAAACCGAATCCGCATTTTGTAAAAAGCATTTGGGCAATGTGGTTTGTGTCGCCGAGGTGTCTCGGTTTCAAACGCAAAGCTCTCAGAGACTGCTATCGGTAATGTGAGAGAAAACAAACTCTGAGAATCTTTTAAGATGAACTCGTAGCGGCCATTAGCGCCCCATGCCGGTTGGGAACAAGGCGGTGTTACGGTGTGTTGATGGCGTTGTGAACAGGGCGGTGTTACAGCGTGTCGTGGCGTTGTGAACAAGGCGGTGTTACGGTGTGTTGATGGCGTTGTGAACAGGGCGGTGTTACAGCGTGTCGTGACGTTGTGAACAAGGCGGTGTTACGGTGTGTTGATGGCGTTGTGAACAGGGCGGTGTTACAGCGTGTCGTGACGTTGTGAACAGGGCGGTGTTACAGCGTGGCGTGGCGTTGTGAACAAGGCGGTGTTACGGTGTGTTGATGGCGTTGTGAACAAGGCGGTGTTACGGTGTGTTGATGGCGTTGTGAACAAGGCGGTGTTACGGTGTGTTGATGGCGTTGTGAACAAAGGCGGTGTTACGGTGTGTTGATGGCGTTGTGAACAAAGGCGGTGTTGCGGTGTGTTGATGGCGTTGTGAACAAAGGCAGGTGTTAAGGCGGTGTTACAGCGTGTCGTGGCGTTGTGAACAAGGCGGTGTTACGGTGTGTTGATGGCGTTGTGAACAAGGCGGTGTTACGGTGTGTTGATGGCGTTGTGAACAGGGCGGTGTTGCGGTGTGTGGGGCTTTTCCTGCACACACGTACTTCATAGACAGGCGGAGATAATGCGCGGATCTGAGCGGACGAAATCAAGGGTTGAGAAGTGGACTTACAGGGAGTAGTGGAGGTAGTGCGAGAATTAGTCACTTGAGCGGTTTTGTGTTCTCTTTCAAGGCAGTACGGTAGAAACCAGGATTATCGATAAAAGTCGATCTGTTTCATGGCAGTAAGGTAGAAACCAGGATTATCGATAAAAATCGATCTGTTTCAAGGCAATACATAGAAATCAGGATTATTAATAAAAGTCGATCTGTTTCAAGGCAGTACATAGAAATCAGGATTATCAATAAAAGTCGATCTGTTTCAAGGCAGTACAGTCGAAACTAGGATTATCGATAAAAGTCGATCTGTTTCAAGGCAGTACATAGACATCAGAATTATGAATAAAAGTCGATCTGTTCCAAGGCAGTACATCAGAAAACAGGATCATCAGTAAAAGTCGATCTGTTTCAAGGCAGTACATAGAAACCAGGATTATCGATAAGAGTCGATCTGTTTCAAGGCAGTCCAACAGATAACAGGATTATCAGTAAAAGTCGATCTGTTCCAAGGCAGTACATAGAAACCAGGATTATCGATAAGAGTCTATCTGTTTCAAGGCAGTACAACAGATAACAGGATCATCAGTAAAAGTCGATCTGTTCCAAGGCAGTACAACAGATAACAGGATCATCAATAAAAGTCGATCTGGCTGTATCACGGCATTGTGAAACGATATAGCGACCCGAATAGCTTATTTTTTTCGTCTTCGGTTTAACCGCTAAGACATCGTTGTCTATGTCTGACGCACGAGTTGAAAACGAACGACAAACACCCAGTCTCTAGTTCCGCTCTAGTGTCTCTATGCTGCAGCGCCGAGTGGGTTCTATTGGGGTTGACACTTGATGCAGAGAATGACGCGCAGAGCGTTGATAAGGAGTGGTTGTTGTTGTTGTAGCCTTCCCCAGCTCAGCACTGGGGGTCACCCGGTATGCGCAACACTGCCTTGACAAACAGGGTGAGAGAATTGCGAGTCTGACCGTTTATCCTTCTCTTTTTCCATTACCCCGCTACATGGGCATCCACATGCCGTCTTCCGAGGATTTGTCTCCATTTCTTGAGGGTGGATGTTTTTATGCAAGGATCTGACTATGGCCGACGATAGTTTCCACGTATGCAGCACATGACACTTGTATTTAGCGTCGGTGTTTTCGTTGGTGTTAGTGTGTTGTGACAGCCTGGCTGGTGTTAGTGTGTTGGGACAGCCTGGGTGGTGTCAGTGTGTTGTGACAGCTTCGCTAGTGTCAGTGTTTTGTGACAGCTTCGCTAGTGTCAGTGTGTTGTGACAGCCTGGCTGGTGTCAGTGTGTCGTGAAAACTTGGCTGGTGTCAGTGTGTTGTGACAGCCTTGCTAGTGTCAGTGTGTTGTGACAGCCTGGCTGGTGTCAGTGTGTTGTGACAGCCTGGGTGGTGTCAGTGTGTTGTGACAGCCTAGCTGGTGTCAGTGTGTTGTGACAGCCTAGCTGGTGTCAGTGTGTTGTGACAGCCTGGCTGGTGTCAGTGTGCTGTTACAGCCTGGCTGGTGTCAGTGAGTTGTGACAGCCTGGCTAGTGTCAGTGTGTTGTGACAGCCTAGCTGGTGTCACTGTGTTGTGACAGCCTGGCTTGTGTCAGTGTGTTATGACAGCTTGGCTCGTGTCAGTGCGTTGTGACAGCCTGGCTTGTGTCAGTGTGTTGTGACAGCCTGGCTTGTGTCAGTGTGTTGTGACAGCATGGCTGGTGTCAGTGTGTTATGACAGCCTGGTTGGTGTCAGTGTGTTGTGACAGTCCAAGCCAATCAAGGAAAGGACTGATTCCTATTCTTGTTTTGAAATTTCGAGGTGTCAGTGTGAGTAGGAAGACAGAGATGAAGATGATTTTCAGTCACAAGCTTAGTGATGTTGAGATGCAGCTCGGCACAGAACGTATTTCATTTCAGTGTCCTTACGTGTTGGATGAATTGTTGAACCGTCCATGGCCACTGTGTAACGGTTTTGCATGGGTCTGTTCCTCGAAAGCGTCCTGTTTTATTGTCAGATGTGTTTTGTGCAAGATACAATTACACGCTTCAAAACAGGTACATTTTTTTTTAAAGTGACGTCATGCGCAACAATTGAAATAAAGCAAGCAAGCACTATCACGTAAACCAAAATGGTGTCATCGTGAAGACAGAGCAGGTCCTGAATCAGGGATTTGTAAAATAATTTTTTATTCGGAAGCAGGGAGCCACTTTCATCCGTCATTGTCAGTATATTTTAGGGGAGCAGCTTTCATCCCTGTTATTATCCGTGTATTTCGGGGGTTGGTTTGGTTTTGGTGCTTAATGTCCTCGGATATCATCTGACATTACCTCATGTTTTGGGACGTGCAATTTAGGGAAGTAGGGGGCAACTTTCATCCCTGTCATTGTCCGTGTAATTTAGGGAAGCGGGGGGCAACTTGCATACCTGACATTGTCTGTGTAATTTAGGGAAGTAGGAGGCAACTTTCATCCCTCTCACTGTCCGTGTAATTTAGGGAAGTAGGGGGCAACTTTCATCCCTGTTATGTCCGTGTAATTTAGGGAAGCAAGGGGCAACTTTCATTCCTGTCACTGTCCGTGTAGTTTAGGGAAGTAGGGGGCAACTTTCATCCCTGTCACTGTCTGTGTAATTTAGGGAAGTAGGGGGCAATTTGCATCCCTGTCATTGTCTGTGTAATTTAGGGAAATAAGGGGCAACTTTCATCCCTGTCATTGTCTGTGTAATTTAGGGAAATAAGGGGCAACTTTCATCCCTGTCATTGTCTGTAATTTAGGGAAGTAGGGGGCAGCTTGCATCCCTGTCATTGTCTGTGTAATTTAGGGAAGTAAGGGGCAACTTGCATACCTGACATTGTCCGTGTAATTTAGGGAAGTAAGAGGCAACTGGCATCCCTGTCATTGTCTGTAATTTAGGGAAGTAAGGGGCAGCTTGCATACCTGACATTGTCCGTGTAATTTAGGGAAGTAAGGGGCAACTTGCATCCCTGTCACTGTCCGTGTCTCTTTGCAGGCCCGGGGAGACGAGAGTTGCTGAGCCGGAGGACCGGGACTCCATCCCTGCAAACTTCATCCGTCCGCCTGACCACCTTCCCCGTCCCTCGTCGCTTCCTCCTCCCGCCCCACCCTGTCTCTGCGGCCTCTGCCCGCCGCCCTCCCTCTCCCTGTCCGCCTCCTCCTCCAGGTGCTCGTCCACGTCCTCCTTGTCAAGCGTCGCGGAACAGAGAGCTAGCGGGGCTCCTCCCGAGGACCAGGGCTGCCTCGGCGCCGGCCTCCCTTGCCGTCAGCACTCCCCAGCGGCGGAGTGCGGGTCAAGGCCGGGGTCACAGACAGAGGAAGGAGGTCTCCCGCGGGTGGGTCTCCCACAAACCTCGCAGCCAGCCGGTCCACCCGGCCAGTGCTCGTGCCAGACCCACAGCCACAGAGACTCGGGGTGCCAGACCGAGCACCCGTTTACTCGGCACTTTGACGACGGGTCCCTTTTGCGTCAGCGGTGCCCACATTTCCGGCAGTGCCTTTCCGGCCCGGAAGCGGACTTGGTGTCCTCCCGCAGGTCGCCGTGGCTGGAAGGGTGGCGACCCGACACTCGCGGGGTAGGAACCTGCGCCGCTGCCCCTGTGTGTACTTCGTGCTCAGACCGCGTGTCGGGTGAGCGGGCGGAGCGTGACGACTGTGATAATGTGTGCGGGTGCCGCAAAGGGCGGGCGGACAGCGCGTGCTTGTACAGGGAAAGGACGTGCCCGTCAGATGAAGAGAGTTGTGCCGTCTCGCCGGAGCCTCTACCGGGAAGGATCGCACAACGGACTGCGTTAGAATCTCATGGGGTAGGGGGGACCAGCCACTCGGAACCATGCAGCCGCACGTCTGCTCTTTCTTCCTGTCTGCGTTGCCAACAGCGACAACGGCTCCTGCCGGTGCCGTCCCAGACCAGAGACTGGCCTCACCAGCAGAGGGATCTTTCTGCCCGTCACGCTAACAACCAACGGCTGTGTTCTGTGCCAAACCCGAACCGTAACGCTTCTTCTCTCCCTCGGCCAGCCCTACTCCCCAACGAAGCGAGAGACTGCGAGACTTGGCCTGGCTCATGTTCCCACAGGTGGCGACACTGGTCGAGGATGTGGCGCATGCGCTATGTGGGACGCTGCCTGCTTCTTTTGCTGCTGACGGGGCTGGGCGGGCTGTTCGCGCACGTCACCATCACCGACTACCACGTCGGGGATCAGCATGGCGGTGGTGACGTCATAGGTGGTTTTGGAGGCGGCTTGGGGTTTGGAGCCGGAAACGGAGCCTTGCATCCGGTCAACATGCTGATGGTAAGAGAGAGAGAGAGAGAGAGAGAGAGGAGAGAGAGAGAGAGAGAGAGAGAGAGGTATCATTGGCGGGAGCTGCCACAAGTATCATTTTTGCCGCGACAAACACGTGTTTGTCGCGACAAGCATATTTTTGTCGCGACAAAACACGTCTTTTGTCGCGACAAAAATGATACTTGTGGCAGCTCCCGCCAATGAAGAGAGAGAGAGAGAGAGAGAGAGAGAGAGAGAGAGAGAGAGGAGGAGGTGGAGAAGGAGGATATTTTATTACGCAAGGATAAAGATAACCCGTTTCAAAAGCAACGTTGGGGAAAATTCTGAGAGACTGTGTGGAGTGCATAATTAAGGGCTTTTCCGTGCTCATAGCTGATAGATACCATCTTGAACTCAACCAGTGGATTTTGCGTTGAGTAGGACTAGATAAGACATTACATCTCATGGGCCATCAGCACGGCTGAGACAGCTGAGGCGTTGGGTAGAAGGACGATGGTAATTAAGATAAATTAACAATAATTATATTGACGGAGGATGGTCGCTGATCTATATGTTGATGGAGGCTGGTTGTTAACTGTATGGTGGGTGGTCGGAAGCTATGTCGATGGAGGCTGGTCGC
>JABMCL010001942.1:297500-307500 GCA_018857735.1 Alviniconcha marisindica
TTTAATGTTTCATAATTGTGAGGGACAGAGTCACAAGACTGTCCACAGAACACACCGTTTGAAGTGAAAGGAGAACCGAAGCAGATTCGAACGGAGGTCCCTCTGCTTACCAGCCTAACGCCTTATCGCTAGGCCAAACCGGCTCACTGGAAGCGGTATCGAACCTAGGCCCTTCTATTTACCAACCTCACGTCTTACCGCCAGGCCAAACCAGCTCACCAAACCCCGTCCGTTTCGTTTCAGTGTTGCTTCACGTCCACAGAAACCGTCAGGCTTATTAGGGACGGGGAGCGCAGGACGGCCACCTCGACCTTCTCACAGCTCCCGAGCTCAGTGCAGTGCCCTTATTTGCCAGTTACGGTAACCCGCCCCTGTCAGCCTTCATCCAATGAAAAAGGAATCGGCCCTGCGGCCGTGTCTCCGAGCGCTAGGCTGGCTCCGTCTCCCCAGAACTGCCGCTCCATCTCTTTGTACTTTGCTTAACGACACAATAAACACGGAGCCCCGTCATGCCCCGGGGCCGAATCTCGTGCCAATTCATTCCTTCCGGTTTCGTCTCCGTCACTTCCGCTGTCTCCCTGGGGAAGATGTGCAGGGATTTTCCGCCCAGTCGGGGGCGTTGTCAGTTCACCTCCGCCGTGCAGGTTTGTGGATTTGCTGGAGTGTGCATGTCAAGGCGCTAAACCCCCTGGCTGGGAGAGCAGGAAGGCCCGGTGTGCCGGGTTCACAGAGAACCCGCCCTGTGGACAAGGCTAGATGGTGGATTTGCTGGAGTGTGCATGTCAAGGCGCTAAACCCCCTGGCTGGGAGAGCAGGAAGGCCCGGTGTGCCGGGTTCACAGAGAACCCGCCCTGTGGACAAGGCCAGATGGTTGAACAGCCAGTGATGGCTCCGGGGACATTGAACTAAGTGGTACAGACGGGGATGATAGAAGTAATCGTGCTATGATATCATTGTGTAGTGGAAGGTAACGATGATACATACAGACACACACGCAGGGTGATTACTGGTATTATGCGGTAGTAAATAGATGCCGTGCTGGGGATATTCTGCCCTGTTAGATATAGCTATCAATCAGAGAGAAAAGCCCAGTCGCTTTCATGCCGGGGAGATTTATTAGTAACAGCACGCAGGTAGGCGCGCGCGCGCTCGCACAGACAGACAGACAGACAGACAGAGACACGACCACGCACGCACGCACGCACGCACGCACGCACGCACGCACGCACGCACACACACACACACACACACACAGACAGACACACACACACACCACGTGCAAGCACACCCACCCCCCCCCCCCCCCCCCCCCCCCCCCCCCCCCCCCCCGCACACACAACCCACCTAGCAGACATGACGTTCAGTTCTTTTCATACCCACCACCCCAAGAAGAGGAGAATCTACTTGGGGTGGGGTGGGGTGGGGTGGGGGGAGGGGGGGAGAAGAAGAAGAAAAGAAGTTCAGCAACCAATAAGTATTGTCGTTTTCACACCTTGAGGACTGATGTTTAATGTGACCACGGTACGTTGAATACGGATGGGGAAGCTGGAACCCCTTGGAACACGGTCTGAGAGAGAACTCGAACTCGAATCGAAAACTTTATTTTACAAGGATTGTAGTTTGGTTCTGTCAAAAACCTAACAACTAGTCCTTGCTAAGCTACTGATGAGTAGATACCAAGTTACAGGCATTATTTATATACATATAGGCATGAATGAGTGAGTGAAACGTTATACATGAAAATTTCCACACAAAACAGCGTGTTCACAGCGCCAGATGCACACCTGCATACATCACTCTGTTACACATTATGAGCATCCAACCAGCAACTAGGGCAGTAGAACATCTGATCAGTTCATATAACTAGTATTGGAAAAGAAAACAGAAGCAGTCAATGCTTATCTTATAAAGAACAGTAAGGAAAGGGGGGGGGGGGGGGGGGGGGGAGAGAAGAAGAGAGAGAGAGAGAGAGAGAGAGAGAGAGAGAGAGAGAGAGAGAGAGAGAGAGAGATGATTGATTGATTAACTTTATTTCTCAACGGTGAAGATATTAGCACAAAGGCCCACTCACATATCTGCCGTTGCTACAGTACTACTAATAACCAAGACATTCACAGTGAAATATTATTACAGAAGGATATAGACAAATACAGCATCAGTAAAAATAAGAAAAGAGAGAGAGAGAGAGAGAGAGAGAGAGAGAGAGAGAGAGAGAGAGAGAGCAGACAGAAGACAGACAGACAGACAGACAGACAGACAGACAGACAGAGATGGGGGGGGGGGGGGGGGGGGTGGGGGGGGGGGGGGGTGCCCTTTCACCATGCCCGGGATCCACGCGCCAGCTCGGTGGGTAGATGAGAAACAAGGACGCCTCGCGCTGTTGGCCACCACGCTTTCTGCTCGGCCCCCAGGGACCGGCTGATGAATCGGGCAGGAAGGAGGCATTCTGCCCCGACCTGGGGGCTGGGCTGAGGTGTGAGCCTGGTGTGAGATGAGAGCTTGGTGTGAGATGGGAGCTTGGTGTGAGGTGGGAGGTGCTTACTTACGTCTTTTAAAGAGAATTGTAGCCAGCGGTAACCATACTATTGCAATAAAAGTAAAACAGTGGGGGGCGGGGGGGGGGGGGGGGGGGGGGGGGAGGAGAGAGAGAGAGAGAGAGAGAGAGAGAGAGAGGTGCTAAACCTTGTGCTGCATTATCTGTTCCTTCGAAAGCAGCGTTCCTGCCAAAGTGTTAGAGCTTTGCCGCAGTCGCGTATTCCAGTGCATCTTCTGGCCGTACAGAACAGCCTGGCATATTCTCATTTCACGTGACACATTCTGAACGAACGCACCACCGCCTCCCACTGACTTATAACGGCACAAAGAAAGAAAGAAAGAAAGCCCCAAAGCCTCAGAAAAACCACAGCAGCAGGGCCGCGGGTGGGAAGGCAGCTAGCTTTCAGACGGCAGACACACCCAGGTGGACGGCAGTGACGCCTCGCGCCTCCTGATTCAATTCCGCCCCGTCTCCCCGACCGCTCCGTAACGCGCACGCTGATTGGCTGGCTGGGCCAGAAATAGCAGGGCGACACTGCTGCAGACGACGACGTGAGCGCGTGGGTGCCGGTCCGGGACGAGGCGTGTGGCTGGCGCCCCGTGGGGACTCGGGATGTTCGTCATGACCAGGCTCCAGTCTGCTGGTACCCGCACCTTGTCGGGGTGCGGGTGGGGGTGGGGGTGGGGGTGAGTGGCGGTTGAGTGAGTGACCTTGAGTGGCGGTTGAGTGAGTGACCTTGTCAAATCTGTGGACGCGCAGGGGTGGGGTGGGGGGGGGGGGGGGGGGGGGGGGGGGGTGAGTGGCGGTTGAGTGAGTGACCTTGAGTGGCCGTTGAGTGAGTGATCTTGTGACATGTGGACGGGCAGGGGGCGGGGGGGTGTTGAGTGGCCGGTGAGGGATGTCACACCTGACGACAGGTTGGGGGGTGGGGGGTGGGGGGGGGAGGGGAGGGGGGACCGCACAAACTGTCTGGCGGAATGGGTCACACAGTTGAGCACAGCTGCTTGCGTCAAGTAAGCAGAAGAAGAAGAACACTCGAACCAATCTTGAAGAAGAAGGAATTACAAGAAGAGGAAAATGTTAGCAGCAGAAGAAGAAAAGTCAGATCAGAGTTTGCACGCACGGTCGGTTCAGAGTACTTCAGACACAAGCAAGTGGGGAATAAATTAGTTTCCTTTGCTTGAGTGTTGCTCGCAGGCACGTGTGTTTGTGCATATGTGTGTGTGTGTGTGTGTGTGTGTGTGTGTGTGTGTGTGTGTGTGTGTGAGAGAGAGAGAGTAAGAGAGAGAGAGAGAGAGAGAGAGAGAGAGAGAGAGAGAGAGAGAGAGAGAGATAAGATAAGATAAGATAAGATAATACTTTATTACACAGGGATAAAGATTTAAGCACGTGTCGGCTTTTTTACAAATCTGTCCCTGATGACAAACACAGCAACACTCAATACATCAAACAAGAATTCCATTAAATACGCTAGAGAAAAAACGACTTAAAAACAAGAGAGAGAGAGAGAGAGAGAAGAAGAGAGAGAGAGAGAGAGAGAGAGAGAGAGAGAACTCGAAAATTTTAATACTCAAGGATAGTAGCGTTAGGTCCATTTGGACCTGTGTTTTGGACCTGTCTAACAGCCAGTCGTTGCTATACTACGAGAGAGAGAGAGAGAGAGAGAGAGAAGAGAGAGAGAGAGAGAGAGAGAGAGAGAGAGAGAGAGAATATTATTTCCGCAACGGTCTGGTTTCCGGTAACGTGACTGAGGCAAATGAATGTCTGCGGACAGCGCTGTAGCCAGCATTATTTGACCAAGAATAGACGACCAGATTAATTGTGCTGTTTTCCCCTCAGCTGCTGCGGCACTTCCCGTCCTTCATGTCTGTGGTTGACGCAGAGTCGCCTCTGGTACTAACTCCGTATTGGGGCAGTTTTCTCTGCAGCGAAAGGGCGAGGTGATTCTGTGAACGATGGCATAGCTTCCTTTGGCTGTACAACCTTTGATTCCATGCACTGGCATGGCCGGGGGCAGGCGGAGGCGGCCCCAGGGGGCAGCACTGGGCACAATGCCGAGACACGCTTGCCGAGCTTCAAGTCTTGAGGTTCTGGGCACAGATTATGACCCCACCTCCACACCCATCGCACGCGCGCTCGCACACACCGTGCAGTGGACACAACGCACACGCACACACACACACACACACACACACACACACACACACACACACACACACACACACACACACACACACACACACACACACACACACACACTATGAGGTTGGAGGCTGTGAGGCTGGAGGCTGTGAGGTTGGAGGCTGTGAGGCTGGAGGCTGTGAGGGCTGGAGGCTGTGAGGTTGGAGGCTGTGAGGCTGGAGGTTGGAGGCTGTGAGGCTGGAGGCTGCGAGGGCTGGAGGCTGTGAGGCTGGAGGCTGTGAGGCTGGAGGCTGTGAAGGCTGGAGGCTGTGAGGTGGAGGCTGTGAGGCTGGAGGTGGAGGCTGTGAGGCTGGAGGCTGTGAGGTTGGAGGCTGTGAGGCTGGAGGCTGTGAGGCTGGAGGCTGTGAGGTTGGAGGCTGTGAGGTGAGGCTGGAGGCTGTGAGGTTGGAGGCTGTGAGGCTGGAGGCTGTGAGGCTGGAGGCTGTGAGGCTGGAGGCTGTGAGGCTGGAGGCTGTGAGGTTGGAGGCTGTGAGGCTGGAGGCTGTGAGGCTGGAGGCTGTGAGGTTGGAGGCTGTGAGGCTGGAGGTTGGAGGCTGTGAGGCTGTGAGGTTGGAGGCTGTGAGGTTGGAGGCTGCGAGGTTGGAGGCTGGAGGCTGTGAGGTTGGAGGCTGTAAGGATTGGAGGCTGTGAGGCTGGAGGTTGTAGGCTGTGAAGTTGGAGGCTGTGAGGGCTGGAGGTTGGAGGCTGTGAGGCTGGAGGCTGGAGGCTGTGAGGTTGGAGGCTGTGAGGGCTAGAGGTTGGAGGCTGTGAGGTTGGAGGCTGTGAGGCTGTGAGGGCTGGAGGTTGGAGGCTGTGAGGCTGTGAGGTTGGAGGTTGTGAGGCTGGAGGCTGTGAGGTTGAAGGCTGTGAGGTTGGAGGCTGTGAGGTTGGAGGCTGGAGGCTGAGGTTGAAGGCTGTGAGGTTGGAGGCTGTGAGGTTGGAGGCTGGAGGCTGTGAGCTTGCGGGCATAGCACAGCGAGAAAGGCAGTACACAGCTTCTCCCCTCTGTGTATTTCGTGACTGCCGTCCAGAGACAGATAGGCCTGTCAGTTCGCCTCAGCCCCCGCCGGCACTGTCGACCTCTCCCCCCGACACCTCTTGGCGGGGTCTCTCCCACGACCAGGCCTGCTAGAAATGGAGCCCCTTCGGTGCAAGCCAGATTTGCTCCGTGCACACTTCTGAGCCCACAGCTGACACTGCTTGTGGTGCACTTCCGCTAAAGCAGAGGAAGTGAAGAAGAAGGAGGAGGAAGATCACGAAGAAGTAGAAGAAGGACACGTAACTGCCGGCGGGGCCCCTCCAACGGCAGGCCTGGCAGAAATGGAGCTGGCCTTCACCTCTGTTACAACGTCAAAACCAGTCGTCTAACACCTGTCTGGTACTTGGTTATAGTCCATCGGCACTCACAACAGGAACCTGCTTACATCGCTTGTGATTATGAGCAGGATGACCCATTTTATTCCCTGCTAGCCTAAACAGGAAACTGCGGTAGGCGAGGCTAACGTAGGGTTAGTTAGTAATTTGATTTTGACGTCCTGTCAGCCTCACAGGGTCACCTCAGGACGATCTCTTCATCATAAGCAAATGCATTATATATGAGAATGCTCTCGTATTTCAAAAGCCGTCTGGTGCATGTAAACCCTTTCTCAAATCAAATTCACAGAACCACTCCCAACCCACATATAAAACAAAGCATACATACACAAACATTAGACACACAATTTCGAAGAGTTAGTCCCTTCAATACTGCCGTTGTTAAAGAAAGCATAAAGGTATAAGGCTAGGATTGGGCAGTGGCCTATTCTTACAGTATGCCGTTGCTGAGCTACTATATATATATATATTATCAACACCTGCACCATGGTATCAAATGACGGCAGCATCCAGTGTACTATTAGTGACAGTAGAATGATTAAAATATTGACTGTCACAGGCGGAAGGCGGAGGAGGAGTGGGAAGAAGAAGAAGCGGGAAGGGGTGGGGGGTGGGCGAGGGGGCGGGGGAGGAGAGAAGAATCAGGAACGCCCCAGGCTCCAGTGTTCACTCCTCAGCTTGTCGCTGTCCGCGCTCTGCTGCACTGTGGCATATTACTCCGATATCCAGAGTGACAGCGTTTTCTTCTCTGCGGCCACCGCCGGCCACAAAGCAGCGGCAAAATGGAATGAATATCGTGGCTCGCCATGCGCGATTCATTAAGGTTTTCGGTTCACCTCTCCACGTCTGGAAACTGGACTGATCTGGGAGATACGGAACATGTTTGATCAAATAAAATGGCATTGTAAATGTATACAGGAAAGAGTCATTTGAATTTGGCTAGCTGTCATTTGTTCAGAGAGAGAGAGAGAGAGAGAGAGAGAGAGAGGAGAGAGAGGAGAGAGAGAGAGAGAGAGAGAGAGAGAACTCAAATTCGAAAACTTTCGAACAAGAAAACTTGATTTTCCAAGGATTGTAGTTTAGGTTCATGAGAGAGAGAGAGAGAGAGAGAGAGAGAGAGAGAGAGAGAGAGAGAGAGAGAGAGAGAGAACTCGAAAACTTAATTTTACAAGGATTGTAGTTTAGGTTCAGTCAAAAACCTAATAACTAGTCCTTGCTAAGCTACTGATGAGTAGATACCAAATTACAGGCATTATTTGTATACATATAAGCATGAATGAGTGAGTGAAACATATGCATGAGCATTTCCACAGAAACATAGCGTGTTCACAGCGCCAGATGAACACATGTCATACATCATTCAGTTACATATTATGAGCATATAACCAGCAAATAAAGCAGCAGAACATCTGATCCGAGTTCATAATTATAACTAGTATCGCAAAAGAAAACAGAAGCAGTCAATGCTTATCTTATAAAGAACAGTAAGAGAGAGAGAGAGAGAGAAGAGAGAGAGAGAGAGAGAGAGAGGGGCCGCAAAAACCGAAGAGGGAAAAACACCAAAAGACGAAGCGAAGCCCCACCCCACGCCAGCCAAACACAGACGTCCAGCTACAAGGTCCACGAACCTGGCCAGGCCTAGAGGAAGGAAACGCGGCCACCACCTACAGTTCAACGTGACCCAGCGGTCACGAGCCCCCTGTGACCCCGCCAGTGCTTGTGACGGCCTGAAGTGGCGTGGAGACGGTGCGGGTGACAGCGTATTGCACGTGCCGTCATCTTCAGGCCACTTCTGCACGGCCAGGGATAGCTGCAGGGCGTCCTCGCCGGTCCTCAAGTGTCGCCCTCTCACAGGGACAATGCATGGCGCGATGCGGGACCGCTGGGCCCCCCTGTCCCACCCCACAGCTGTCGCTGACAGTTCCAGTGAAGAGACAAGTTTGAGTCTAGTGCCAGTGCCACCTTGGATACCTGACAGTAACTGACACGGTTGTGGGGGACAAAGGGACTCAGGTCAGTTCAGTTCAGTTCGCGACAGGGGTATCATCACCCGTGTGTGTTTGTTTTTTAAACGAGGGTAATATGGAAGGTACTAACTTGAGAGAGAGAGAGAGAGAGAGAGAGAGAGAGAGAGAGAGAGAGAGGAGAGAGGAAAAAAAAAAAAAGTGGAGGGAACTTGAAGAAGAGGAAAAAAAGAGAAAAAGGAAGCGGAAACAAAACCAAACAAAACAAAAATTTTCATACAACGGAATCTTTTATAGATTGGTGGAATGTACTTTTGGTTTTTTTGTGTTTTCATACATATTCGCGTAGGGTTGAATTTTGTATATTTGACTTGGAAAATGATTTAATATGAGAAGAATTTGTGAATCTGCGTTCGCTTATAACAGAGTTTGGTCGTGGAAAGTGCTTTTGCTGATGACAGAGTTTGGTCGTGAAATGTGCCTTTGCTGATGACAGAGTTTGGTCGTGAAATGTGCTTTTGCTCATGACAGAGTTTGGTCGTGAAATGTGCTTTTGCTCATGACAGAGTTTGGTCGTGAAATGTGCTTTTGCTTATGACAGAGTTTGGTCGTGAAGTGTGCCTTTGCTCATGACAGTTTGGTCGTGAAATGTGCTTTTGCTCCTGACAGAGTTTGGTCGTGAAATGTACTTTTGCTGATGACAGAGTTTGGTCGTTTTGAGGAAACGTGCTGTTGACAGGTCGGTAATATCTGATTACAAAGTCCTTCGGGAAAACCGATAATTATTCCCTCCACGTCGGCTCTCAGATGTGTCTCTGCTGTTGTCGTTTTAAGGGAAGAGAAGGTTGACGTTGCATTGGATGTCAGAGATTTGACCAGTGAGAGCCCCCCCTCCCCCCCCCCCCCCCCCCTTCCGCCCCCCCCCCCCCCCCCCCCCCCCCCCAGCCCTGTTTTACTCTACCGGAAGCCGGGAGTGTAAAATGCATTATGGATCTATAGAGGCGGGGGAGGAAGGGGGGGGGGGGGGGGGGGGCAACAGCGTGTAATGTTTGGCGTCTTGTTGCTCAGACAGTTTGAGTATTTGGCTTCGTTTACAAAGGGTTCGAGCAGTTAGACATTTTTCGAAAGCCATTACAGTGACATTCCCGCTAACCGTAAATATTCACTAGCAAACAGCAAAAGTATAGACAGGGCTGTGACTATCCACTAGCAAATAGCAAAAGTATAGACAGGGCTGTAACTATCCACTGGAAAACAGCAAAGGTATAGACAGGGCTGTAACTGCCCACTGGCAGACAGCAAAGGTATAGATAGGGCTGTAACTATCCACTGGAAAACAGCAAAGGTATAGACAGGGCTGTAACTGCCCACTGGCAAACAGCAAAGGTATAGACAGGGCTGTAACTGCCCACTGGCAAACAGCAAAGGTATAGACAGGGCTGTAACTGCCCACTGGCAAACAGCAAAGGTATATACGAGGCTGTAACTATCCACTGGCAAACAACAAAGGTATAGACAGGGCTGTAAGAAGGCAAGCGAAGCGACCATTTTAGACCTGTAAAAGAATTAATCGTTCTTTTCAAAACTTGTGAGCGTTTGCGCTGTTCCTTATTGCGAAAAGACAATAGTATCTCGATTGTGAGACTGTTTGCCCCCATGTAGACTGTGTTGGTTTTTACCGCAGTAGTCTAGAAATGCCTCCAGCATCAGAAGATGGAATCCGAGTCGCTTTCCGCGACTCAAAAGGCATATATATCACTCTGCCTGTTGAAACTTTCAAAGTTGGAATTTTGCGTCGTTGTTTATTTGTTCAACACACACACACACACACCACGCACGCACGCACGCACGCACGCACGCACACACACACACACACACACACACACCACACACGTGACCCACCACACACACACACCAACACACTCACACACACACCACACACACA
>JABMCL010001942.1:312500-320000 GCA_018857735.1 Alviniconcha marisindica
TGCTTTTAACAGAAGGAGAACCAGATCGGCATCGGCAAGGATCAATATAACCACAGCAGATTTTTGCATCTATCTTCTCTTGACTGCCAGATTCTTCCAATTTGTTTGAATACCCCTAGACCGCGGAGCCCTTAGTGCCCCATCGTGCGTGTTTAGTTGATAAGTTGTTTGATCAAATCTGTTTACACGAGAATAACGCCGAAAGACACAGAGAAAATTATTGCGTTGTTTATTGCCACCTGAAACATTGGTACGAGCAGCGCTGTTTTAGTTCGTTAAGCGTAATGCTGAGTGTTTCTGTGTGCAAAGTGCGATGAACCTGAAGAGGTCTTCGGTCTCTTGCTGGAGAATTTGCACTGTACATTGAAGTGCGTCCAGTCGACCGTAAGTCCCTGACCGCGTGATCGAACCGCAACGAAATCGATCGGGCATTGGTGAGCGTTTGTTTGTTTGCTTAGCTTTTCGCCAATCGTCAGCCAAGTCAGTACTGACACTTTATGCCACGTTGACACCAGGTCTGTGTTCCCGGAAACCTGTACAAAACTCCCCAAAGCAGAATTCCCCACCCAACGCTTGTAACGATGACCCCAACTTCCGTTGAGGCCAAGGCCGTTCATCCGGCAGTCTTTCCCGGACAGTTGCGGAAAGCATCACGTTGATGACCTGGTCTTGACCCGGCTGAAATGACCTGTCCTCCCCGGACCACTGCCTGTCCAGGAATAGCCAGACCTCGCTTCCAGTCCGGCCGTTGACACGCGGAGGGTCCTGCCTCCTCTGGCACCGGCTCCGATACCAACGCCCTGTCTATCGGGGTCAGGCAATATTTATGTGTCGGGCAGGGAGTGGGAGCGGATGCAGTGATGCATTGTGGGAGGTTATTACCTCCACCACCACAAAACTCCCCTCATACCGCCGGCGACCGTGGCGGATGCACGATGAATAAATCACAATGCTGCTCAAAATCCTCGCTTGGGCGGCGGAGTGATAAACCTTTTGGGTGGTTTTCACTAGCTTTTCTGGTGTCGGGCATGTCTTTGAACTTGCTAGGAGAGAGAGAGAGAGAGGGGGGGGTGGGGGCGGGGGGCGGGGAGAACAACAACGACAAAGAAAAAAACACACAACAAAAACAACTAGAGACAATGTCTGGATTGTTTCTATACTTTCAGGCTACACTTGCTTTGAGCCAAACACACGAACGGTTAAAAAGAAGGCTTATTTTGATGGGGCAATGGAAAACGCGTCCATAATTTCATGGTA
Organism: Alviniconcha marisindica; assembly: GCA_018857735.1. Classification (NCBI taxonomy): domain Eukaryota; kingdom Metazoa; phylum Mollusca; class Gastropoda; family Provannidae; genus Alviniconcha; species Alviniconcha marisindica. The sequence continues at coordinate 313,758 of JABMCL010001942.1, forward strand.
AGCCCCCTTTTCAAAGCAGCGAAACGACGGTTAAACGATAATAAATTAAAAGATTATACTTACCAGGTACCGGTACAAAAATGCCTGGAATGTGTGGAAGAATAGGTGTCGAGCCAACGGTCTTCCAGAAACTCCAGGTATTCCACTAACTGTAACCAAATAGGCATAATATTGTAATTTATCATCGTAAACTGTCGTGTGGTGTGTGTGTTTTTTACACAGATTTTGTGTGTTTGGATCATATTTTAGACCGCTAGCAGTCCACCTTGAATCAGATTTGTTTTCTTTTACATTTGTTTTGAACTCCAGTATAGCCAGGATACCTATCATTTCCACATTGACTTCACACACACACACACACACACACACACACACACACACACACACACACACACACATACACAAACAAAACACACACACACACACACACACACACACACACACACAACACAAACACACACACACACACAACACACCACACACACACACACACACACACACACACACACACACACACACACACACACACACACACCACACACACACACACACACACACACACACACACACACACGACACACCACACCAGTTGAGATAGGACTGCCAGTAGCGCGCCGCGCGCGCGCGCTGTGTGTGTGTGTGGTGTGTGTGTGTGTGTGTGTGTGTGTGTGTGTGAAATGTGTCATACGGAGAATCAATCTCTGCACATGATAAAAACTCCAATCTTGATTTCTGCAATGCATGTGAAGTCATTTCCAACCAGATAATCAAGTCACGTTGTTATTAGATCGATACTGACGACGTTTTTCCGAGCTATATGCACACTTGCACTCATCATATTCACGGTTGAGAAAACGAATACCTTCTTCGGGATGTTTTCTAATTCTCATGGTGGCGGGATGCCATGCAATCAACCCTGCTCGAGCGCTTATCATTAGACCAATTAATCCTGGACACCGAGCACGTATCTATCAACTGACCCCCTCCCTCCCCAACCCGCCCCATCTTCGTCTTTCTTGTCGCTTTCAGCATCGCAGCGCCGATCTTTGAGCAGCTCTTTCAAAGCCGACCAGGTCAGTTGACCGAGGAGACACAGGCTTGTTTCACTTGCTGTCGGAGTTTGTGTATTGGTGCATTGTTGGCTGTCTGATCACATTACTTCCGTTCCTTTTCAGTGAATAGTTGAGCACCCTCTTTTATGATGGGGTCGTTTGAGTATGTTGCATCTCTCTCTGTGTCTTGTTTTTGTCTGTCTGGCTTTCTCGCTCTCTCTGCGTCGGCCTCTCTCTTTCTCGCTGTCTCTGTGTTTGTCTGTCTCTCTCTTTCTCGCTGTCTCTGTGTCTGTTTGTCTGTCTGTCTGTCTGTCTGTCTCTGTTTGTTTTTTCTCTCTCGCTCTGTGGTGCCATGCTAATCACATGCTCCTGTAAAAACAAAGTCAGTGGTAATTACTACACGACAAAAGCACCATCTCTCAGACTTGTCGTTGAGACTATCACTGGATGGTCAGAATATTGAAAATGTAACTGAACATCGCCTACTAGGTCTCATTGTTGGCAGAAAATGTCTATGGCAAACCCAGATCGAGCACATATGCAAAAGCATGTAAAAAAACGAGAACAAAATAAAATAAAAACAAAACAAAAAACATGTTTCTTGTTTCTCAACTATTACATATCATCAACATCAATACCAGAAAAATCTACAACGCTCACATGAAACCTCACATCGATTATGCGTCAGTAGTGTGGGATGGCTGTGGCGAAGTACAATTATAAAATTGAACTCCTTACATCGAAGGGCAGGCAAATTGATCCTTCCTGATCTTTCCCTATCTACAGAGCAAAAGGTTAGTGTACTTGGAGTTTCATACCTACCACAACAGCTCACTTAAAGGAGCATAAAAGGTTTAATAATAATTCCCGAAACTACCTGGCACAACTTTTATTAGCCACCAGTCCCACTACACTAACTCCAGGAATAACCTCTACGTGCCAAGGCCAAAGCTTGACTTGTTTAAAACTAGTATATCATTCACTGGAGCGTCCCTCTGGAACTCCTTGCCTCAAAACATAAAATCCTGTATTTCTCTTTCTTGTTTCAAACTTAATTTGCACCAATATATGTCTGAGAATAACCTTTCGTCAAACTTGGACGTAATTGTTTCAATCAAATGTTTGCCTACAAATTTGAGTGTTATATGCATGTATACATGTATATCCATGAAAGAAATTCAATTCCGATGTTTCTGCACTTTTGTAGCATTAATCAAGTGCTTATTCGTGCTTATAATATCTGTTTGTAGTATAATGGCTGTTAGATAGGTCCAATGGACCTAACACTACTACCCTTCATTATTAAACAGTTCGAGTTTGAGTTCGAATGCTCTGGACCTAACACTACTATCCTTGAGTATTAAAGTGTTTGAGTTTGATTTCAAATTCTCTGTGTCTGACTCTCCCCCCCCCCACACACACACCTCTCAGGCATTCCCTCTCTGGCTTTGTCTATCTGTATCTCTATGTGTCTGTTCTCTGTGTCTGTCTGTTTGTCTTCTTTCTCTGGGTATATTTGTGTATGTATGTGGAATAGGAAGCGCATTTTTGGCGCGCACATGTCTCTTTTCCATTTTCCTTCTCATGGATTGCTAGTGCTGTTCTACCGGCTCAAACTGATTTCACATTTTTTGTTTTGATATATGTGTATTTTGTGTGTGTGCTTTATCATGTAATCAGTATAATGTAGATTTATTTGTAACTCAGTAACATTCGCTCATGCGTGTAGCTGGGAGTCAGAATCGTCTTAGAATAAAGTTTGAGCCTTCTTCATTCATTCATTCATTCTCTCTCTCTCTCTTTCTTTCTCTTCCCCCCCCCCCCTGACATTATCATCTTTTTCATCATGACTCAGGTAGCCAGTGTTGTTACTATTGTTTTATGTGTAGCCTATTGGCATGTAGATTAGCAGGGACAGATTGTAAGAATAGGCAACTGCCTAAAATCTTAATCCTTGTGTAATAAAGTTCTGATTTCTGAGATCTGAGTTCTCTCTCTCTCTCTCTCTCCCCCTCCTCCCTCTCTCTCTCTCTCTCTCTCTCTCTCTCTCTCTCTTCTCTCTCTCTCTTCTCTCCTATCGATACAAATCACGTCTATATATATAATATATGATCATATGTAGGGATAATCCAATAACATAAAGAGAAAAAAAAACGAGAGAGAGAGAGAGCAGAGAGTGTGGTGTGTGTGTGTTTGTTGCAAGTAAAACGAAAAAAATAAGTTATAGATGATGCAAACAAGGAAAGGTTTACAATGCCTGTTTTCAACGCTGCAGAAATACATATTTGAATCAATCATCATCGTAATAGACAACAAAGTAGAGAGAGAGAGAGAGAGAGAGAGTGTGTGTGTGTGTGCATTTTCAACGATTGCACAGTAAAAACCGAAACAAACACATTAAAGCTTTATCAGCAAGAGCAAAGAAGGGAAAAAAAGCGTTAACATACAATGCCTGATTTTGGACAACGCATGCAAAGGAAAACCATACTTTGCCAATGCCTCCATCTTCAGCCCTTAATCAGCACTAAACAGAACGTCAGAAACAGAACTGAGGAAAAGGATTCCGCTCAATACTTACCTGATCAGTTAACAGTCCACATAGGTGTAGGTGGAGGAATAGGCCGGAAGATGACCGAGTGGACATATGAAACAGTTTCCTTCTTCCCGACCCCACAGAAAGAAATAAGCTAAACTGGAGTAATGTTTCAAAGTATATATGAAAGAAAGAAAAAAATTGCGAAGATCAGTGTCCGCGAGGATATAAATACCTGGGCTAAAAAAGAACGTAGTGAGGAGAAAATCAATCGTCTTGCCTTGCCCTTTTGCTGTTTTCTGGAAAATCATCGGTTTGCCTGCCTTTTTTAATCAAGAATGTTTTGTTGTTGTTAGTGTTGGCTTTTTGTGTATGTGTGTGTGTGTGTGTGTGTGTGTGTGTGTGTGTGTGTGTGTGTGTGTGTGTGTGTGTGTGGGTGTGTGTGTGTGTGTGTGTGTGTGTGTGTGTGTGTGTGTGTGTGTGTGTGTGTGTGTGTGTGTGTGTGTGTGTGTGTGTGTGTGTGTGTGTGTGTGTGTGTGTGTGTGTGAGGGTGTGTGTGTGTGTGTGTGTGTGTGTGTGTGGTGTGTGTGTGTGTGTGTGTGTGAGCGCGTGGGCGATGTCGTGTATGTGTGTGTGTGTGTGTGTGTGTGTGTGTGTGTGTGTGTGTGTGTGTGTGTGTGTGTGTGTGTGTTAGTTTTCCGTTTTTCGAGCCAATCTTGTGTTGTGTCGTTCTCCTTCCATTGCTATATTTACACGTTTTCTATTTCCAGTCAGTTGAGAGGTGCGTCTGCATCGAAGGGATTGGGGGGGGGGTAGGGGTAATATTTCATCAAGTCATATCGATTTCCCCCTCCATCTAAGCCATATGGAATTTAACTTCATCGCATATCTGTGCTCGGAGTTCTTTTTCCACCATTGCTTCTCCAGCACGCCCCCATCCCTCCCATCCCCTCCCTCTCACCCGCTCCCACCCCCTCCCTCTCACCCTCGCCTTCTCAACGCCTCCCTTCCACCGGTCCCTCCTTGTGTCTGACGATTTTCGGCTCCCATGGCGTGCGTCGAGTGATTAATCCCACACCCCACTCATTCCGCTAAATCCCGGACTCGACCTACACACAAATCACAACCGTTTTCAGATCCGCCCTTTCACGTGACACCCATCTTTTGGTGACGTCATGACTCGCTTAGCCAACGCCGCCGGTCACGAGTGAAATGCTGAAGCGGTGCTTCCTCTTGTCATGATCATGGCGATTTACGGTACTCATGGTCATGCCTTATTGATCGCCATATATTCTCGGTGTGCTCTCCTGGTTGGGTCTGATTACGATTTACGGCAGGCGGTGGATAGGGACACAGTCACACTCCGAGCACCGCTTCCGGCACCCTCCTCCAAACTCTGCCAGACTTAGTTACGCCACTGAAGGGGCACTCTTTATCTCCGCGCAGCTGTCCACCGACGCGGTCGGCGCCCTCCGAAAGGTTCGGGTACTAATATGACTGTAGAAGCAACCTAGCGCCAAAGCACGCACGTCAACATGAGACGCATCCACCCCGGGTAGAAAAAAGAGTTCCGTCTCGATTCAAACGATTGTGGTTTTATTTGTGCTTGTCTAAACTTTGTTGGCGGCTATAAATGACACGCCTTGTTTTATTTGAGTTGTTTGTAACAAACTTACTACTGTTTGAGCACCAACAAAAAACTGCTCGTTAGCTGACAGTTTTCTGGACCCTACGGCGTAACTAAATACGGCAGTGGTTGAAGGAAGGATGTGGTAAACCAGTGCTTGGAGTTCGGGGACACAGCTTCACGGCTAGGCCTGACTTCAGTCTCAGTTAGTTACGGGAAAATCGAAGCTGGATCGAGCAACCTGCCTGGCGCTGCTTATCCACAAACGACACAAACCGTACTTGCTCTCCTCCCAGACAAGACAACTGCTCCGTTTGCGATTAGCGTTTTCAAAACTCGCGTCTTGGCTTCATTACTTCTGAAGTGAAGCCCATAATGCGCCTTGCGTGTGTTAATTGACGACTTAGCAGACGGTGGGCTTGTTTTATGGGCCGTGTCTACATGGGGCATTACCACACGCTGCCAGCAGTTGATGGAGGCACCACCAGGGGTGGGAGTTTAAACAGAGTGTTACTGCGGTCCCCCGAAATGGGAACACAAAATCCCTGACACTAGTCCCCTGTAAGCAATCCTAAGCACATCGCTGTCACCGTGCAATCACCATCACTTCTTGTGCCACACCTCTCATAATAATATTAATAATAATAATAATGTACATTTGTCATGCGCTCATCAACGCCCTGAGCGCTCATCTCCGGCGTCCTTAGGGTACCCTGTCTTTAGGGCCATCAGGACATTCAAATCCAATGACTGACAAAAGTATCAGATCCAAACACATAAGAGATTCAAAAGAATGCTTATTTATCATGACATATTTTCAGGGAAATCCCCTTCTTCAGGCCACAGAACGACACTTAAACAACAGTGAAACAGTGAAGTGGCCCGAAGAAGGGGATTTCCCCAGAAAATTTTGCATCGTGTTAACTATGTCATAATAAATAAGCCTTCATTTGAATCTTTTATGTGTTTGGATCTTATTTTAGAGCGCTAGCAGTCATTCTTGTTTTAGATTTTTTGTTGAAAAATGTTAT
>JABMCL010001942.1:325000-332500 GCA_018857735.1 Alviniconcha marisindica
GCGGAGAGAGTGAACGAGGCCGACACTGTGTGTGTGTGTGTGCAGAGCTGGAGGAAGCGGTGTACCACATCGCCGACATGGAGAGCAACAGCCAGGCGCAGTGCAAGTACCCCCAGCCTCAGGTGATCTACATCGACGACCCGAAGAAGCAGAACCGCCAGTTCTACCCGGAGTGCACCGTGATTCACCGATGTCGCAACGACAGCGGCTGCTGCGGCAGGAACTTCGAGTGTGCGCCCAAGACGAAGCGAGTCATCTTTCAGACGTTTCTGGTGAGTCACATTGAAATTTGACTTTCAGACCTTTCTGGTGAGTCACAATGAAATTTGACATCTTTCAGACCTTTCTGGTGAGTCACAATGAAATTTGACATCTTTCAGACCTTTCTGGTGAGTCGCAATGAACGTTGACATCTTTCAGACCTTTCTGGTGAGTCGCAATGAAATGTGACATCTTTCAGACCTTTCTGGTGAGTCACAATGAAATTTGACATCTTTCAAATCTTCCTGGTGAGTCACAATGAAAGCAGACATCTGACACCTTTCTGGTGAGTCCTCAATAAAGTAGTTATCTTTTAGGCCTTGGTGGTGAGTCGCAATGACAGTAGACATCTAACATACCTTTCTGGTGAGTCACAATAACAGTATAATCTGACAGACCTTTCTGGTGAGTAGACCTCTGACAAACCTTTGTGGTGAGTCAGAATGACAGTAGACATCTAACAGACCTTTCTGGTGAGTCGCAATGACAGTAGACATCTAACAGACCTTTCTGGTGAGTCACAATAACGGTGTAATCTGACAGACCTTTCTGGTGAGTAGACCTCTAACAAACCTTTCTGGTGAGTCACAATAACAGTGTAATCTGACAGACCTTTCTGGTGAGTAGACCTCTAACAAACCTTTCTGGTGAGTCACAGTAACAGTGTAATCTGACAGACCTTTCTGGTGAGTAGACCTCTAACAAACCTTTCTGGTGAGTCACAGTAACAGTGTAATCTGACAGACCTTTCTGGTGAGTAGACCTCTAACAAACCCTTCTGGTGAGTCACAGTAACAGTGTAATCTGACAGACCTTTCTGGTGAGTAGACCTCTAACAAACCCTTCTGGTGAGTCACAATAACAGTGTAATCTGACAGACCTTTCTGGTGAGTAGACCTCTAACAAACCCTTCTGGTGAGTCACAATAACAGTGTAATCTGACAGACCTTTCTGGTGAGTAGACCTCTAACAAACCTTTCTGGTGAGTCAGAATGACAGTAGAATCTGACAAACCTTTCTGGTGAGTCACAATGACAGACATCTATCTGACAGTCCTTTCTGGTGAGTAGACATTAGGAATGTAGTTATTTTTCAGACCTTTCTGGTGAGTCATAAGATGTCAACTTTCACAGTTTTGTGGTGAGTCAGAATTAGTCATCTTTGTTCGGGTTGTTGGTGCTGGTGGCTGTGGTGGTGTTCCTCCGGGTGTGGGTGGCGTGGTGAGTGCTGATTGAGTGGGTAGACTTGTTGTATGTACACATGTGGTCATGCCTCCGTTGTGGAAAATGGAAGTATTCCCTCTGTGCGTCTGTTTGTCTGTGTGTGTTTGCCTGCCACTTTGTATATCTGATTGGCTGCGACTTGGAGGTGGCTTGTTTTAGTGTGCATGGTTTATACGTCGGATGTGCAGGTTGCTGGCACCCGCCTGTGCGAAACTGCGAAAATGTATGGCATGTCAGTGTGTGTGTGTGTGTGTGTGTGTGTGTGTGTGTGTGTGTGTGTGTGTGTGTGTAGATTGTTGCATTCTGGAATTTATATTTTATTTGCTGATTACTTTTCTACAAGGCCAGTTGCAATGTTTTGTCTATTTCGCAGTGCACTGTATGAATGGAACGTCACCAGGACAAACCCTTGTGTATATTTTAATGTCAGTGGCAAATAAATAGCATTGTAGCCCCATCTGTCTGTCTGTAACTCTCCCCTCCACCCCTCCACGGTCCTCAGTTTCTTCCTCCCCCGTCTCTCTGTATGTCTCTTCTCGTCTGTATCTCTTCCTCTGTGTGTGTCTCAGTTACCTCGTTTTCCTTCTTGTCCTCTCTTTTTCTGTATATATATATACATCTTCCTGCCCCTCCTTCACTTCTGTCTCCTCCCTTCTCTTACCGTTGTATTACAAACGATGTTTTTGTAGGTTGTCCTTCCTTCTCCTTCCCCTGTTGCCTACCTTCCCTCCCCATCGCTCTTTCCCCTCCCCCGGTCTCCGCTGTCCTGTCTGTCCGCCTGGACTTGTTCTCCCTCACTTGAGTCCTCAGCCCCAGAAAGTCACTCACGCCCTCCGCTGGACTGCCTCAAGAGGTTATAGTCAGACCACACATGGCGTCATCCTCACAGGTTCCACGAGCTTCATACGAAACAAACAAAACAAACAACAACAAAAAACCTGCAGTGGGTGTACTGCCCTGGGCATGTCTGGAGTGAAGGGAAATGACCGAGCAGACAGACTGGCGGGCAAAGCAACCATCACGAGTGGCTTGCATCTCGGAAGGACTGAAGCGTTGAGGAGCTTGAGACACTGTGTCTGCGGGCACAAAGCCAGTGACCTCAGACTGTCGATCGCCTGGAGGAGAGAGGCGTGGACGAGATGATGGAAGTTCGTGTGACCAGAGGCACGTGACCTGGACTGACCAGTGACTGCAATGTGTAAAGAACGGGCTGGGAAACCGGCTCTGACGCCTTATCTACTCTGTCTTCTGAGACAGTCACTTACTGTGATTAATCCGTCATGCTCTCTCTCTCTCTCTCTCTCTCTCTCTCTCTCTCTCTCTCTCTCTCTCTCTCTCTCTCTCACACACACACACACACACACACACACACACACACACACACACACACACACACACACACACACACACACACACACACACACACACACACACCTGTGTTCACTTTCTCCCTCATATCTGCAGTCTAGTCCCGCACAGTGTTAGCAGCCGCCATTTCTCAACCAGGATGGATGGAGTGAGGAAAGCGGAATTAAGAAAATGGAAAATTAACGACGGTCTCACCCTCGCAACGGTTCTAGTCGAGGCTAAGTGGAAACGCACGCTCTTTCTGCCCTCCTGACCTCTGCAGACTCCGGCTACCCCCTAATACATCATTTCCGTCCGTCCCTGCTGCCGACTGCAGTACACCAGACCGGACTGGGTGATGAAGACAACGACCGATGCCGTGCAGGGACTTGCTAATGGTTCCATTTCCGGTAATATGGCGTAGCTGATGATCTATTGGTTCCTCTCCCTCCTGCGTCAGTTCTACATGCCTCCACAGCTTACTCGGCCAACGACAACGAGGCTGGACCGTAATTATCTAGGTCATGCAGATTCTCTGTCACGGAAAAGCGTTGGTGGTCTAATTTCCACAGGCTGAGTAATGGGGAACGAAGTGCACGGTGTCTGGATTGCTGAATAAGTTCAGGTCAAGGTGATAAAGCGCCCAGAACGGCCCGTATACGGTCCACCCAGTCTCCGAGAAGTTTCTTCAACGTTGCCTTTGACACAGTTCCAATGTTCATCTGGTTGACGGTGGTCCTTTCTAGGACAGTCGTACAGCGCTTCCTCTCTCGAAACCTCCCCCCCCTCCAGGCGAACGATGGTGTGATGTCCTTGGCTTTGTGTTGCAAGTTCCTCAACGATTCAGATCTTCCTAGGGGCAAGCCGTTTATGAGGGGGTGCTTTGAACGCCAGTCTGTCTGCTCGGTCATTTCCCTCGGCTCCGTACACGTATGTTCAGGGCAGTACACCAACAGGAGGGTTTCAAGGTGGACGTCGAACATTAAAGGGTAATATTAGTAAGAACTCTTTTAAAGTGTTGTATACGTGAAATAAATACGAGCTCCCGGCGATGTTCAATATCGCAATGCAAAGTAGAGAAAGAAGCAATCTTAAGGATCAATACAAAGAACACGTAGTGTGTACACATACAAGACTCAGCCATTTGAAAAAAAAAATCATTCAGCTACCCTTCATTCTTTGTGTAGATCATACAATATTAGTTTTCCACTCGGCGGATAGACAAATAGGTAGACATTACGAAGAGGCGGTGCGGAAGAGGTGTGTTCTGAGTTGAGCTGTAAAGAAGAGAGAGAGAGAGAGAGAGAGAGAGAGAGAGAGAGAGAGAGAGAGAGAGAGAGAGAGAGAGAGAGAGAGAGAATGAAACAGAATGACTGTTAGCTGTGTGTCCGTGTCAAAGCAAATAAGCGTTCGCTTGAACCTTTTTGTGTTTGGATCTTGTAAAGAAGAGAAATACGAGAAGTGATATCCTGTGGCAGGAATTCCAAACAGCGGGATCCTGGCATTGACGCGTGGTGCATGCCACTTTAGGTCTGTGGTCTGTGGTCCGACCGTCACCTCTTGAGGTAATCCATCGGAGGGACAGGTGTGACTGCATCCACCTTCAGTGGACGTCGACATCTTGGTGACTGAGCCATCAGTGTACACTAAGAAGTAATGCGGTTTGTTGTTTACTTGAGAGAGAAGCGCATATATATATTATATATTGATTGATTGATTGAGTATAACTAAATTCCAAGCATGTCTTGGTTTGAAAACTTTTGCTCCAAATTTTCGCCCATCGTGGGGCTTTTTCAAAGCCTGCCCGGTCGGCTAGACTGATTCCTACGAAACGCAATTTGATTATAAAGTACGTCATATTTTTTTATGCATCACGCTTTCTTGCACACGACATACATTCTAGACGACTAGCGAAGACACTTCAGTACTCCCTGTGTGTGTGTGTGTGTGTGTGTGTGTGTGTGTGTGTGTGTGTGGTGGTTGGGGGGGGGGGGGGGGGGGGGTGTGACGGGCTTGGATGGGTATGACGCGTGTGGAGCCGAGAAAGAAGAATACCAAGTATTCAGGGCAGTTCTCTGACATTGATTTGTGCGATGCTGCAAGGTCGATGTTGTCTGGATTCCTTCAGGACAGCCAGTCTCCGTGAAAACGATGACGCCGGGTGCAGGCTGTAATTGCTATGGATTACAGGAGGAGAAAAAAGTCTGAGTCTAGGGTGCCGAAATTAGAGCACTCGCAGACCTTTTTCCTGGCCCTTGATTGGGCTGTTTGGCTGGTCCTCTTTTTTTCTCTCTCTCCCTTGATTTGCTGCTGCTTTCCTCTCCCTTGATTGTACTGTTTGGGTGACCTTTTTCTCCCGGGATTGTGCTGTTTGGATGACCTTTCCTCTCCCTTGATTGTGCTGCTTGTGTTGCGTTTCCTCTCCCTTGGTCGCCTTTTTCTCTCCCTTGATTGTGCTGCTTGTGTTGCTGTTTCCTCTCCCTTGGTCGCTTTTTCTCTCCCTTGATTGTGCTGCTTGTGTTGCCGTTTCCTCTCCCTTGGTCGCTTTTTCTCTCCCTTGATTGTGCTGCTTGTGTTGCCGTTTCCTCTCCCTTGGTCGCTTTTTCTCTCCCTTGATTGTGCTGCTTGTGTTGCCGTTTCCTCTCCCTTGGTCGCTTTTTCTCTCCCTTGATTGTGCTGCTTGTGTTGCCGTTTCCTCTCCCTTGGTCGCTTTTTCTCTCCCTTGATTGTGCTGCTTGTGTTGCCGTTTCCTCTCCCTTGGTCGCTTTTTCTCTCCCTTGATTGTGCTGCTTGTGTTGCCGTTTCCTCTCTCTTGGTCGCTTTTTCTCTCCCTTGATTGTGCTGCTTGTGTTGCGTTTCTCTCCTTGTCGCTTTTTCTCTCCCTTGATGTGCTGCTTTGGGCCCCTTTGCGTTTTTCTCTCCCTTGATTGTGCTGCTTTGTTGCCGTTTCCTCTCTCTTGGTCGCTTTTGTTCTCTCCCTTGATTGTGCTGCTTGTGTGCCGTTTCCTCTCCTTCTTGGTCGCTTTTCTCTCCCTTGATTGTGCTGTTGTGTTGCCGTTTCCTCTCCCTTGTCGCTTTTTCTCCCCTTGATTGTGCTGCTTGCTTCTGCCGGTTTCTCTCTCTTGGTCGCTTTTTCTCTCCCTTGATTGTGCTGCTTGTGTTGCCGTTTTCCTCTCCCTTGGTCGCTTTTTCTCTCCCTTGATTGTGCTGTTGTGTTTTTTCCGTTTGCTTTTGGTGGCTTTTTCTCTCCCTTGATTGTGCTGTTTGGGTGCCTTTTCCTCCCCTTGGTCGCTTTTTCTCTCCCTTGATTGTGCTGCTTTGTGTTGCCGTTTCCTCTCCCTTGGTCGCTTTTTCTCTCCCTTGATTGTGCTGCTTGTGTTGCCGTTTCCTCTCCCTTGGTCGCTTTTTCTCTCCCTTGATTGTGCTGCTTGTGTTGCCGTTTCCTCTCCCTTGGTCGCTTTTTCTCTCCCTTGATTGTGCTGCTTGTGTTGCCGTTTCCTCTCCCTTGGTGCTTTTTCTCTCCCTTGATTGTGCTGCTTGTGTTGCCGTTTCTCTCCCTTGGTCGCTTTTTCTCTCCCTTGATTGTGCTGCTTGTGTTGCCGTTTCCTCTCCCTTGGTCGCTTTTTCTCTCCCTTGATTGTGCTGCTTGTGTTGCCGTTTCCTCTCCCTTGGTCGCTTTTTCTCTCCCTTGATTGTGCTGCTTGTGTTGCCGTTTCCTCTCCCTTGGTCGCTTTTTCTCTCCCTTGATTGTGCTGCTTGTGTTGCCGTTTCCTCTCCCTTGGTCGCTTTTTCTCTCCCTTGATTGTGCTGCTTGTGTTGCCGTTTCCTCTCCCTTGGTCGCTTTTTCTCTCCCTTGATTGTGCTGCTTGTGTTGCCGTTTCCTCTCTCTTGGTCGCTTTTTCTCTCCCTTGATTGTGCTGCTTGTGTTGCTGTTTCCTCTCTCTTGGTCGCTTTTTCTCTCCCTTGATTGTGCTGCTTGTGTTGCCGTTTCCTCTCTCTTGGTCGCTTTTTCTCTCCCTTGATTGTGCTGCTTGTGTTGCCGTTTCCTCTCTCTTGGTCGCTTTTTCTCTCCCTTGATTGTGCTGCTTGTGTTGCCGTTTCCTCTCTCTTGGTCGCTTTTTCTCTCCCTTGATTGTGCTGCTTGTGTTGCCGTTTCCTCTCTCTTGGTCGCTTTTTCTCTCCCTTGATTGTGCTGCTTGTGTTGCCGTTTCCTCTCTCTTGGTCGCTTTTTCTCTCCCTTGATTGTGCTGCTTGTGTTGCCGTTTCCTCTCCCTTGGTCGCTTTTTCTCTCCCTTGATTGTGCTGTTTGGGTGACCTTTCTCTCTCCTTTTTATACACTTTGAGTGACATTTTTTTCCCCTGTCTCCCTTGACTGTGCTGTTTGGGTGACCTTTTTCCTCTCCCTTGGCTGTGTCTCCTGGTGGCCCTTTTCCATCCCTTGATTGTGCTGTTTGGGTGGCCGGTTTTCTCTTCCTTGATTGTGCTGTTTGGGTGGCCGGTTTTCTCTCCCTTGATTGTGCTGTTTGGGTGGCCGGTTTTCTCTCCCTTGATTGTGCTGTTTGGGTGGCCGGTTTTGTCTCCCTTGATTGTGCTGTTTGGGTGGGCGGTTTTCTCTCCTTTGATTGTGCTGTTTGGGTGGGCGGTTTTCTCTCCCTTGATTGTGCTGTTT
>JABMCL010001942.1:337500-367500 GCA_018857735.1 Alviniconcha marisindica
AAGAGTTGTCGGAAACTTTCCAGGTCTCTGGTGTTAGTGCCAGTATGCAGTGCTGATCTTGAGGCTTCACCAAGGTAAATGCTTTCGGGGAGATGATGAAGAGGGGTGACCCTTTTGTCCTCAGTAGCAGCAGCTGCAGCAGCAGGGTTCGCACCCACTGACGAACATTACACTCTTGGGTCGGGGCAGCAGCAGGGTGCGCACCCACTGACGAACATTACACACTTGGGTCGGGGCAGCAGCAGGGTGCGCACCCACTGACGAACATTACACACTTGGGTCGGGGCAGCAGCAGGGTGCGCACCCACTGACAAACATTACACACTTGGGTCGGGGCAGAAGCAGGGTGCGCACCCACTGACGAACATTACACACTTGGGTCGGGGCAGCAGCACAGCATGTCAGGGGAAGTAATCAATGGCCCTGGGCCCCGGGCCGCCAGTGGCCCAATTAGCACTCGTGTTTCAAAAACAACTGCGGTGCAAAAGGGAAGCGGCGGTGCTGGTGTTGGCACCTCGGGGTTGTTTTGACGGCTGATGAATGCACACCGTACCGCCTGACTCTCCACAGATCAATGACACAGCAGCGCCGTTTCGCCGTGTTCCATAGTCTTGCGACTCGGGCAATCGAACACACGTTGATGGAAGGACGCGGCACAGAGCTTTGCCTGTTGTATCGCTTTCATTGAGGCGGCCAGGGATTTCTCGGCGCGAAGGCGAAAACTGCCTGGGCGCAGATGTTTTCTGTGACTTTCCAATCCAACTTGGGTTATGTCGGGCCATTGGATTGCCCTTTCCATACTGCAGCGAAAATAGTCACCGCCACCGACATCAACACTATCCATTGGCTTCAGCGCTGCTTCTTTCTGGTTTTAATGCGCTTTGTAAGCGTCTGTCTCCGTTTCTCTGTCTCTGTCTGTCTGTCTCAGTGCTTGCGGGCCTGCCTGTCATCCTGCCTGCCTGTCTGCCTGCCTGCCTGTAAGCATCCCGACATACTCATGACGTGCACAATGCACCTAGCAATTATACTAGCCGATCCAGACGTCGACATTCAGATATGTCCATAACACAAAATTAATATCATGTACTGACTAGTGATATCTTTAGCCAATCCAAAATGACAATCAGACATGTCTAGAACCGTACGTCATGTACCCAGTGATATATATCACTGGCCGATCCAAAACTAAACAGTCGGCAAAGATGTTGGACTCGCCAGATTGTAAAGAGGACGTGTTTGACTATAACTTAACACTGTGGCGAGTCAGTTTTTGTCTTCTTGCACGTGCTGCCTGTTTCAGGCTGTCAGCATGGACACTGTAACATACGCTGTTGCTATAGACACGCAGGTCGCTAGGGGGACGTAACTGACTGTAAAGGCTCTGGTCCACTTTCAAACACGGCCATATGCCTACAACATGACGCATCATGTCACCAACAGATTTCATGTGACATGCTACGTACTGGTGGACGGAAAGGAGAGTGTGGGTAACAGTCAGTCATCGCTGTGCAGCGTTGGTAGAAAAGAAAGAAAGCTGTTACGTCATAATTCGTGACATAATATCACCGAAGTTAAAGAAAATACGCAATATTGTTTTTAATGTGTTCGAAGTAAGGTCTCGGCTAATCAGACCAGATGCATTACGTAGCCTGCTGGTAGTAGGCTCGGCTTACCGAAAATGCCTTTACGCTTTTTCCATCGATTATTAGACGCCTTTTTCAGATCAGAATCAGATGAGAATGGAGGAAGTTCTAAACCTACATGACACAATCAGATGAGAATGAAGGAAGTTCTAACCCTACATGACACAATCAGACGCACAACGTTGGTGTCACGGTGTGTATGTTCCCATAGCAACTGATCGTACATGTTGTAGTCATATGTCCGTGCTCTAAAGTGGACCATAGCCCTAGCACAACATAATAATGCACGTCGGTTGCACGTGCCACATGTTTCAGGCTATCAACACGGACACTGTGCAGCTGGACTCTCAGCTCGTCTTGGAGACAGGTTTGAAACTTTAATTTAGCCGTACACTGCTTAGAATCTTGTGACACATGTTGCACGTGCTGTATGTTGCAGGCTGTCAACGTGGACAGGGCTTCAGACACCGTGTTGCTGGACTCGCGGATGGTGGAGCGGATAGCGCTGGTCAACCACACGGAGTGCGAGTGTCGGGAGAAACCCCGTCTACCAGAGTAAGTTTCACTCATTTTCCCCTGGTCTTCTTACCACCCCTGCCCGTCATTTCACTGTGAGCCTTGGTGGTACTGTATCAACACACAAGGGAGTTAATTAGCCTTCGAAATACGTACCACAAGTACCACAACAAAGACCCGAGTCGCCTACGGTAACTCACCGTGTAAATACAAGGTACATTATTATTATTACTCATCGCTTTTATATAGCGCTATTCTCCGCTCTCGAGCAGACTCACTGCGCTCGCATGTGATTCTACATGAGTGAATAGCTTTTTATAGCGCGTTTTTTTTTGAATATCCACCAAAAAAATATGAACATAAACTCCACCTGAGGTACATCCTCTTGGTAGTACTGTCTTTGATTCCGCTACGCTACTGAACGGTAGCGAACGCCCAGGCGAACAGGGGAGGGAACTACAGCTACATGCTGGTGGCTGGTCACCCAGCGAAAGGCGCCAGTCATTCCTTCGTTTGTGCTCGCTGTCCATTAAAAAATTACACCGACCCCTTCGGGACGTTTAACCGCCCACAACGCTTCCTTCATGGTCCTGGTTGTCTGTGAAAAAGCTGAAATGACTCCACCGTGATGTTGATAGCCATCCACTACAATACCTGGCTGTCCACTTAGAAGCTACATTGACTCCGTGATGTTCAACCATCCAGGAAAGAACTGCTGCAAGGACACGGCGATGTGCGGCCATCCAATGAAAAGCAGCGATGGTTCTTTCGTTTAACTGTCCACCAAGAAGCGGTAGTAAATTCCTGGTGCTAATTCGCCAGCCAATGGAAGGCGGTATAGATGTCTTGATAAACGATTAGACACCAGTCTCATCAATAGAACGCTTCCAACTCCCTTTCGACCACCGTTCCCATTCTTTCCATCCTGAAGTTTTACGTTTTGTCAGGGAATCAGTTGCGTGCTTTCAAACGTGTATTTTCAGCGTGGAGTCGCTGATTGGGGAGCGATGGCACCAAGCCTCACTGACGTTAAGGCATAGTCTCGCCTTGAGTTGGTATGTGCTGGTTCACCGTCTGCTTTGTGCTGAATCGTTGGCAACATCACCGAATTAACTGTAACCAGAGACGGTGGTGCCACAGAGATAGCGGTCCGACTATCTCAGACTTAACATGTGTTCGTACTCAACAGCTTGCTGCCTACGTTGGCAAGAGCCTTGGTGGGAGCTTGTTCACTGTCAAAGTTAAGTGGGCTGCACCAGTGTCTTCCTCTGACAGAGTGCGTGCAGTGGGTTACAGCTCAGCTGTAAGAATTAGAAACGCAGTTTGAAGTGAGTTGATATTTAACGCTCTGCCAGTTGCGAAAGGTGTTTCAGGGCAAAGCGCGAAACTGAAACAAAATCTAGAGAACATTTTGAGATTGACTGACGAATGCCTTTCCGACAACCTGTCTTTTAAACATGTTAAGTCAGAGAGAGAGAGAGAGAGAGAGAGAGAGAGAGAGAGAGAGAGAGAGAGAGAGGCCATGTGCGTTTGGCAAGACCTTAAAATTGAATAACTCGCGTCCATTTCGAAACTTTCCAGTGTCGAGAGAAGGCTTGGTCAATTATAGTCCTTGCTGGCCGTCCCACACAGCGTGTGTATATAGTGTCTGGCTTACCAGACCTCAGCTGTGAGGACAATGTCACACAGTGTGCAGTGTCTGGCTCACCAGACCTCAGCTGTGAGGACAACGTCACACAGTGTGCAGTGTCTGGCTCACCAGACCTCAGCTGTGAGGACAACGTCACACAGTGTGCAGTGTCTGGCTCACCAGACCTCAGCTGTGAGGACAACGTCACACAGTGTGCAGTGTCTGGCTCACCAGACCTCAGCTGTGAGGACAACGTCACACAGTGTGCAGTGTTTGGGTCACCAGACCTCAGCTGTGAGGACAACGTCACACAGTGTGCAGTGTCTGGCTCACCAGACCTCAGCTGTGAGGACAACGTCACACAGTGTGCAGTGTTTGGGTCACCAGACCTCAGCTGTGAGGACAACGTCACACAGTGTGCAGTGTCGGCTCACCAGACCTCAGCTGTGAGGACAACGTCACACAGTGTGCAGTGTCTGGCTCACCAGACCTCAGCTGTGAGGACAACGTCACACAGTGTGCGTGTCTGGCTCACCAGACCTCAGCTGTGAGGACAACGTCACACAGTGTGCAGTGTCTGGCTCACCAGACCTCAGCTGTGAGGACAACGTCACACAGTGTGTAGTGTCTGGCTCACCAGACCTCAGCTGTGAGGACAACGTCACACAGTGTGTAGTGTCTGGTCAGCCAGACCTCAGCTGTGAGGACAACGTCACACCGTGTGTATATATAGTGTCTGGTGAGCCAGACCTCAGCTGTGAGGACAACGTCACATCGTGTGTACTGTCTGGCTCGCCAGACCTCAGCTCTGAGGTCAACGTCACACCGTTGTACTGTCTGGCTCGCCAGACCTCAGCTGTGAGGACAACGTCACACCGTGTGTACTGTCTGGCTCACCAGACCTCAGCTGTGAGGACAACGTCACACCGTGTGTACTGTCTGGCTCGCCAGACCTCAGCTGTGAGGACAACGTCACACCGTGTGTACTGTCTGGCTCACCAGACCTCAGCTGTGAGGACAACGTCACACGTGTGTACTGTCTGGCTCACCAGACCTCAGCTGTGAGGACAACGTCACACCGTGTGTACTGTCTGGCTCACCAGACCTCAGCTGTGAGGACAACGTCACACCGTGTGTACTGTCTGGATCGCCAGACCTCAGCTGTGAGGACAACGTCACACCGTGTGTATGTTGGTCGCCAGACCTCAGCTGTGAGGACAACGTCACACCGTGTGTACTGTCTGGCTCCAGACCTCAGCTTGAGGACAACGTACACTTGTCTGTCTGGCTCCCGACCTCAGCTTGAGGACAACGTCACACCGTGTACTGTCTGGCTCACCAGACCTCAGCTGTGAGGACAACGTCACACCGTGTGTACTGTCTGGCTCACCAGACCTCAGCTGTGAGGACAACGTCACACCGTGTGTACTGTCTGGCTCACCAGACCTCAGCTGTGAGGACAACGTCACACCGTGTGTACTGTCTGGATCGCCAGACCTCAGCTGTGAGGAAGACAGTCCTGCGTTGACGAAGCGACTAGACAGCAGGCGAAGACTACTGTCTCCTTGCTGTAGTGGCAGACAAGCAGTGTCCGTCGACACCACTGTGGCACCAGCTTTCTTGGCATTTCTGTATGGCAGGTCACTTTACCAGCATCGGTGTCAGATTCCTTCTCTTCTGAGCACCTGCCGCACAGGTGCCCTTAGAGTTAGAAAACATTCCATTCCTTGGCCGGAGAGAGAGAGAGAGAGAGAGAGAGAGAGAGAGAGAGAGAGAGAGAGAGAGAGAGAGAGAGAGAAACTCGAACTCGAAACCTTTGATACTCAGGGATAGTAGCGATAGGTCCACTTGGACCTATCTAACAGCCAGCCCTTGCTATATACTACAAACACAAATAAGCACGACCGTACTGCAGACATATATTATAATCACGAATAAGCAACGAGAGAGAGAGAGAGAGAGAGAGAGAGAGAGAGAGAGAGAGAGAGGGAGGGGGGGGGGGGGGAGTTTATCCAGACACGGAATTCTTATCCAGCCAGCTTTTAACCTGTTTACACGAATGTGGCCTTCGTGGGCAGGATGACACAAACTACCTGCTTTTTGTGAGTTTGTATTTAAGACAGATAATTGAGGTGTCTGACTGTAGTGGGGTAAAGACACATTTCCTCTTTCTCGGAGTTTGAAAGAGATCTGAGCATTCTGCATGGTAATAAAACTCTACTGACATTTATAAGTTAGTTCATGGCGGTTTTTCTAATTTGACTGAACTTAAAGGTTACACCGGCAACAAAACGATAGGAACAGACGTTAATGCTGTTGAAACAAGTTTTTTTTCTTTCATCTGAGTTTAGTGTTTGAATGACTGTTACGGACATAGATATAATGATGAATATTATGATTTACGTATTTGTTAGTTTTTCTTTTATAGTATTGTTATAGGGTCGAGACTGCCGACACATGATCCGTTCCAGCGAAAACATTAATAAATAAAACTTTGTATTGGTTTTCTCGGATGTTGTTTAAGCGAAATCCAAAGTCTGCATGGTGATCAATAACCCCCGCCAGGAACCTTAACAGGTCAGTGTGTACACCAATACCGGCAACCTTGTACCGTTTTATCGTCACAGGAGAAGTCGAAAACACGAAGCCTTCTGAGCCTTGCCCTTCTCGGGTTTCAAGAAAGGGGCCTGGGAGGAAAAGGCTGCGCACATTTGGATCGTTGCCGACAGAGATTTTACGTTCATTTTTATTCTGCATCTTTTGACAAGCTTTTGAAGTCTGTAAACACTGTCGTTTGATGTCCATAGCAATCAGTGCCTCATCAAAGAGATCTCGAGTGGCAGACGGATGGGAATTTAAACGCGAAGAGTCCCGGCCGACCGGCGACACATGAACGGGAAATAGTTATAAATGTTGTGAGGGTTCCTTCCCTTTGATGTTGGCCAGTCAAGTGCCGGTTAAGTTTGAAGCTCTGACATTCGCAGCGAAAATACAATAAAAGGTGTGTGTTTTCTTGTGTTAGTTTTTTTTCTTTCTTCTTTTTTTCTTCTTCAAAGAAGACGCACTCTGTTCTGAAACTGATGCCAGTTTAAGATAAATCAACCAACGGCTCTGTCAGTCAACCAGTCAACCAGCCACTCAGGAGAGCAGATCAGTTAATTAACCAATCACTCTGTCAGGAACATGCCTGAAGCAGTGACAGCCACTGTTATTTTCACTCCATCTGTCTGACATATTCCCCTTGGCGACACCTGGCGGTTCGACTAGCCTTCAATTTCGGAACAAGTCCTATAGTTTGGACTCGTGTGTGTGTGTGTGTGTGTGTGTGTGTGTGTGTGTGTGTGTGTGTGTGTGTGTGTGTGTGTGTTGTGTGTGTGTGTGTGTGTGTGTGTGTGTGTGTGTGTGTGTGTGTGTGTTGTGTGTGTGTGTGTGTGTGTGTGTGTGTGGTGTGTTGTGTGTGTGTGTGTGTTGTGTGTGTTGTGTGTGTGTGTGTGTGTGTGTGTGTGTGTGTGTGTGTGTGTGTGTGTGTTTACTTAAAGCGGAGGGTTAAGCTGGAATGAATAGTGAGGTAGACAGAGAAAAACAGACACAGCAACATATGGGGGTGCTGATCGACTGGCAGTAGGAAGCAGGTAAGGGAGCATGAGAGAAGAACGGCGTGCACGATCACAGCGCGAAATGCCAGCAGTGCCATTAGTGTCCAGCGTGTGACCGGTGCTTCACCGTGTGACCGGTGCTTCACCGTGTGTCCCAGTCCCAATGAAACCCCTCTCCGGCGTTGTCCTGTCCACCTGCACTTCTAGCGCCTCGTCCTGTTCCACTCCCATAGTTCAGGAGCTGTGTGAGAGTCGAGGTGGACGTCCTTGACTGTCCGTCCTAACGTGCCTTCTGGTTTCCGTGGACGTAAAGATTTATCGCACCGTGCTTCGGCATTGGTCACAACTTGTCCCTAATATGTCAACCGACGTCTGAGGACATAAAGCATCACTTCATCATCATCATCTCCACTCCCTCCTCCGTCACCAGCCCCAGACTCACGACTGCAGCCTTCGTCGGTCTCGCCACGCCCTCACACAACAGTAGGCCCAGTCTGGGGGGTCGGCACTTGCTGGGTTTCCTTTGACCCCGATCTTGACAACCGGAACAGGTAAGTAAGTAAACATGGTGCTTAACTTCCACAGAAACCATAAGGCTTATTAGGGACGGGTCTTGCCGGAACAGCGCCAGCGTTGAGGTCATATGCCAACATCTCCCGTATATTCTCCCTTTTATTCTCCTAATTGCCATTTTCAGTTTTGAAGCTAAAGTGCACATACAGACAGACAGACAGACAGACAGACAGACAGACAGACAGACACACACACACACAACACACACACACACACACACACAACACACACACACACACACAACACACACACACACACACACACACACACACACACACACACACACACACACACACACACACACACACACGCACACACATGCGTTTTACTGTGCAAACGCATACAAAATGATCACATATACGTACGGTAAAGATCCTGCAGTCCATGTCAGAGTTCGGTGGATTATGGAAACAATGAAGATAACTCTGCATGCACTAAATGTGTCAGGAGTCTTCAGAATGTTGAAGCTGAACACTGTACGAAAGAAAAAGGAAACCCTGCAGTCCAATATCAGTGGTCGGTGGATTGTGGAAACTGCAATAAAACAATTTTATATGCAATAGGAACATGCGAAGAGCAATGAGCGTGCTAGAGTGCGGAAAACAGCTAAATAAAAGCGATCAATAATAACTTCACATCAGAACAGGCACCGCCCATTTTTACTGAGTCAAACCGCTGCAGCGTGTGTGTACCAAGTGCAGAAAGAAAACCTAACTGTAGTAACTGTTGCATAAAAGACAAGGAAGGAAACTGGTTTTTAACACCAGTCAACCAGGTAAGTAAGTAGACATGGTGCTTAACGTCCACAGAAAGCAACCAGGTTAAGGGACAACAGCACAAAAACGCCCAGTTAACCAGGTAAGTAAGTAAACATGGTGCTTAACGTCCACAGAAAGCAACCAGGTTAAGGGACAACAGCACTAAAAGCAACAGGCAACAGTTAAGAAAAGGTTGATAGTTGGTACATTGGACATCAGTGTTCGACAATTTGTTGTTGGCTACATCTCAACTCTCAAGGGAACTCTTGAATCTTTCCACGGAGACGGTGGCGAGAAGTCCATCGACCTCCAGAGTGAGTGCAAGACGTCAGTGAAGAGAGCTTATTGTCTGGGTGAGCCCCATCAGACCCAGTCGCGGTCAGCACCGTTCTACGTCCGACCACTCTGTCCTCCCCGACTTTGTGGCCTCCCCTTAACTATGGCGTATCGGCATTACTCTCTGGGAGCCGGACTGCCATTTGCAGTTTTGAAGCTAAAGTGGACACACACACACACACACACACACACACACACACCACACACACACACACACACCACACACACACACACGCACACACACACACACACACACACACCACACCACACAACACCTATAGACTGGAGAATAGTTGTATATCTGTATAATAAACTATATATTTTGTGAACGTACACATTTGTTAGTCTGGTTGTATGCATGGCAAATTCTGTCTTCTGCAACACACACACACACACACACACACACACACACACACACACACACACCTTTAGTAGTACTGGAAGAGATAGTTGTATATACTGTATAAAAAAAACATATATATTTTGTGAACGTACACATTTATTAGTGCTGAGTGTGGTATGTAAGTTTGTATCATGGCAAATTCTGTCTTCTCGCAACTGACGTTCGCTTGTAATTCGTATTCAGTACCCTTCAACTCGTGGGATCGCACACTCACAGCTCCATAACATGAGCGAGTTAGATCTACACATGTACGTGCACCAAGGGATTCAGTTCACTAAACAGAGCCGGAGAAGAATAAAATACCTTCTCGCATATCTTATATGAAGGATCGCAGCCAAAGTACCACCGATCTGCCTTTTCATGGATCTCCAGTTTACACATAAATTACTTCTGTACAAGCGGCTTTAGCATTGGAGATTTATAGGAAATAACCCACTCAAAACATGCCTTGTCCAAAAGGAAGAAGACATCACAGCAATAAATCCATCATTTTAGGTTTTCCTCGTGATCCCATCGACATGTTTGACGAGCTTGGTTGGGAGAATGCGAGAAACAACCAGCGAACGTTTGGGACTCAACAGAGGTCTCAGCTGTCAGCGATACCAAGAATAGACTTCTGCAAAGAGCCACTTCTTTTGAAAGGGAAAATGGGGACCTCATGCAAAAGCCGAGCCGAAACCTCCTGGGAAATCCGTTCTGTGACAAGTGGACAAGTGATGGCCATCAAAAGCCCTTCTTTTCGGCAGCAGACAGCAGAAATTCGTAGCAGTGGCAAAAGGTCTGGTCTTGTGTGTTTGACACCAGAAGGTAGAACTTTGTGGCAGTGTCGAGAGGACTGGTCATGTGTGGTTGGCAGCACAGGGTCGAAAGGCACTGACGGGAGACAGTGGAGAACGGTTTCCGACTGTTTGTTGAGCAGCTGCGGGTAGACCTATACGTGGGAGGCAGTGGCATATGTCTGTTTTCTTGCTGCACGGTGAACGTGGCAGGTACATGCACACATGTGGGCATTGCAGGTCAGCATTTGTCACCGTGTTTCTGTAAGGTTTCATGTCAGTTTGTGGTAAACGAACGAGAAGCACACCTGTTCCGAGGAATTAGAATTACTTCCCTGTGTTTAATTTAGGACCTACACTCTTTAACCCCCTTCACCCTCCACAAACAGAAAGCAAAGAACACACACACACACACACACACACACACACACACACACAACACACACACACACACACACACACACACACACACACACACACACACACACACACACACACAAACAAACAAACATACTAAAACCAAAACAACCCCCGCCCCCCAAAAACAACAACAACAAAACAAAACAAAATCACGACTGGCTGCACGAATAAATCATGGACATTGTGGGACACCAAGCATACAACATTTAATTACTACTACATGTGGCGACCATTTAGTTTTCTGCTTCAACTTGCCCATTATTGATTGCAGTTTTACTTCCTTCTCCTGCGGCGCTGTTGTTTATTCTGCATCCTTACCCTCCTCATCAGCTGGGGTTGACTTGTCCACATGGACCCTAGTGTACCGGTGATGTGGTCCACATGGACCCAAGTGCACTGGTGATGTGGTCCACATGGACTCTGCTGCACTGGTGATGTGGTCCACATGGACCTCATGGAGTGGCCCTGGCCCCCACTGGTGATGTGGTCCACATGGACCCTGCTGCACTGGTGATGTGGTCCACATGGACCCTGGTGCACTGGTGATGTGGTCCACATGGACCCTGCTGCACTGGTGATGTGGTCCACATGGACCCTGCTGCACTGGTGATGTGGTCCACATGGACCCTGCTGCACTGGTGATGTGGTCCACATGGACCCTGGTGCACGGTGATGTGGTCCACATGGACCCTGGTGCACTGGTGATGTGGTCCACATGGACCATGGCGCACTGGTGATGTGGTCCACATGGACCCTGTGCACTGGTGATGTGGTCCACATGGACCTGGCGCACTGGTGATGTCAAATGTCCTGCGGCTGTCCTTATTAGGCCTACTTATGGGCATATCGTCAATAATAGGTCAGGGCTTTACCTACAAATGACTTGTCTTTATACCAACGTTCTCTCCCTCAACGACTGTCAAAGGGTCCCTCTTCTAAACCTGGGATATGTGTGAATAGAACTTTGTGTGCTTCGCCCGTGAAGACAACGTTTTCGCCTGTCTGATCTCAGGGGCAAGCCCTCCTTATGTTTATTTTAATTTTAGTCGAAGGTCAGCAGCTATAGTTTGCACAGTGTGTGTGTGTGTGTGTGTGTGTGTGTGTGTGTGTGTGTGTGTGTGTGTGGTGTGTGTGTGTGTGTGTGTGTGTGCGTGTGTGTGTGTGTGTGTGTGATGACTTTGAATTATTAAGATACTATTAATTGAGTATTTGTTTGCGCTGTAATGTATGAGATCGAAAGACAATTTCCAGCTGGGATGAATACAGTGTACTGTTATCGTTACTTGTATCCTGTGTAAATGTACAGTTTCAAACAGCTAGACTTTGGTGTGCTCATTGTGTCAAATTGCCAGTGTGGAGGGCCTATGGCTAATCTCCAGATGAGGCGCTCGATAAGTGATCATGATTATTATAAGGACTTAAGGAATTCTGGTATTATTTTAGCACTGTTGATACACTGACATAACCGTCGTGGCTGTCTGGACATTGAAAACCGATTGTCTGTCTACTATTATTGTTATTAATCGTGGTAGACGACTCTAAAAACCGATTGTTTATCTACCATTATTGTTATTGCTAAGTTTGTGATGCTTGCCTTGCACCATGATGTGTCTGTGTTAGCCAGGGTCTGAGACATGACCTGCTGT
Source organism: Alviniconcha marisindica (assembly GCA_018857735.1). NCBI lineage: Eukaryota > Metazoa > Mollusca > Gastropoda > Provannidae > Alviniconcha > Alviniconcha marisindica. The sequence continues at coordinate 349,798 of JABMCL010001942.1, forward strand.
GGCAGGAACGTCCAGTCTTATTATGCTGGTGCAGGAATATCTTCATGTTCCAGAGGTACCCGTCGTGTGTTTCCGGGTGTGCCATCTTCGACAAGGCGTTCAGTCTGGTGATGGCAGAAAGCATGTGATGATACACCCGAGTGTTTCAGTTGCCTCTGGGTTTTTCAGGTGAAGACCAACCGCGCATGATGGTAGTGTATTTGATGATGACACATCCGAGTATTTCTATTGTCTCTGCGTCTTTCAGGTCAACGCCAACTGCAGATGGTGGTGTCCAGTGTATCTGATGGTGGTACATGTCAGTGTTTCTCTTTTCTCTGCTCCAATGGCATGTGGTTGATGATAATGTGTCCTGGTGCTAGCGCGGTGTCTTGGTGTGTCATGTCTACAGCAACTCCTGTGGTTGGCAGTGTCACATAATTAATGATGATACTTCCTGATGTTTCAGTTGCACACAGGAGTGTCCAGGGGTGTTTCGAGTGTACCGTTACGGGTGGCAGTGTGTGTGCGACTGCGTGTCGACTCCCAACGAGCGCTTTCCTCAGTGTGACCGGGTCAAGGACGGATACGACCCTCTGACCCAGGAAGACCTTGTGTAAGTCCATCTTTCATTCTAACAGTCTGGAACCGACAGGAAGACCTTGTGTAAGTCCATCTTTCATTCTAACATTCTGGAACCGACAGGAAGACTTTGTGTAAGTCAACTTTCATTCTGTTAGTCTGGGACCGACTGGAAAACCTTGCGTTAGTTCATCTTTCACTCCACCAGTGTGAGACCGACTGGAAGGCCTCGTGTAAGTTCATCTTTCATTCTATCAGTCTGAAACTGACAGGAAGACTTTGTGTAAGTCCACTTTCACTCTGTTAGTCTGAGACCGACTGGAAGACCTTGTGAAAGTTCATCTTTCATTCTGTGAGTCTGGGACCGACAGGAAGACTGTGCAAGTCCACCTTTTATTCTGCCAGTCTGGGACCGACAGGAAGACTTTGTGTAAATCCACCTTTTAGCCTGTTAGTTCGGGAGCGACGGGACAATCTTGTGTGAATCCATCTTTGATTCTACGAATCTGGGACCGACGGGACAATCTTGTGTAAGTCCCTCTTTGATTCCATCAATCTGGGACCGACGGGATAATCGTGTGTAAGTCCCTCTTTGATTCCATCAATCTGGGACCGACGGGATAATCGTGTGTAAGTCCCTCTTTGATTCCATCAATCTGGGACCGACTGAACGATCTTGTGTGAGTCCAGTCTGGGAATAATAAACAAGGGAGTTAATTAGCGCTCGAAAGACGTCACACAACCACAGCAACAAAGACCGTATAGTCTGGGACCGACAGGTAAAACATTGTGTAAGTCCAGCTTTCATTCTGTTTGTCTGGGACCGACAGGTAAAACATTGTGTAAGTCCAGCTTTCATTCTGTCAGTCTGGGACCGACAGGTAAAACATTGTGTAAGTCCAGCTTTCAGTCTGTCAGTCTGGGATCGACAGGAAGAGCTGGAGTTTGTCAATCTTCAATTCTATCAGTATGGGTCCGACAAGACGATCTTGTGCAAGTCTGTCGTTCATCCTTTAGTCTTGGACCAACATGACGACCTTGTGTAAGTCCATCTTTGATTCTAAAAGTCTGATTTCGACTGGACGATTTTGTGTAAGTCCATCTTTCATCTTTTCAATCTGGGACCGACAGGCCCATCTCGTGTCAGTCCATCTTTCATTCTGTCGGTCAGTCCAGTAACAACAGCACCTTGTACCTCCGAACTACCCTAAATCTATCCTATATCGTCCCACACATCTTTCATTCTGTCGGTCAGTCCAGTAACAACAGCAGCTTGTACCTCCGAACTACCCTAAATCTATCCTATATCGTCCCACACATCTTTCATTCTGTCGGTCAGTCCAGTAACAACAGCAGCTTGTACCTCCGAACTACCCTAAATCTATCCTATATCGTCCCACACATCTTTCATTCTGTCGGTCAGTCCAGTAACAACAGCAGCTTGTACCTCCGAACTACCCTAAATCTGTCCTATATCGTCCCACTCATCGACGAAATCCACCCTCAGATCTAGAACTTTTATTCTCGAAACATTTGATTAGCTCTCCCCGCTGACGAATGACGTGAAACTGTTATCGATTGATCGTTTTTTTTATTTTTATGTAGCACTGTTCTTTCTCTACTTCCGAGCACACGCACTGCGCTCTAGTCGTATGTGGCTCTGAATGAGTAGCTGTAGCTTTACACAGCGCGTTTTTGAACATCCACGGAAGTGGTATACACTCAGCGCTGTTTGGTTGTTACATTCTTGGTGCCACGTGAAATTGCTGCCTTCTCGGCACACGTTCTGTGTACAACATACAAACATTTACAGTGTTATTCAAAGGCACGTAGGTTCCTTTGGTTTACTAGTGCATGATGTATTATTTCAGTGTTGCCATTATACACCCAACTCTGACAGGGACTACAGGGTCTTTAATGTCCGTGTGTGATCTTTTGCATGAACGGGGACGGGGACCTCTGTTTATAGTCTCATCCCAAGTACTTTTGAAGAGTCTGCGCGGAATTTGACTCCGGAGAAATCAAGGGGCGCGTAACTGTCATTGATCCGTATGGTGACCATGCACGCTCCGTCGTTACTGATCCATGGTGACCATGCACGCTCCATCGTTACTGATCCATGGTGGCCATGCACGCTCCGTCGTTACTGATCCATGGTGACCATGCACGCTCCATCGTCACTGATCCATGGTGACCATGCACGCTCCATCGTCACTGATCCATGTGGTGACCATGCACGCTCCTTCGTTACTGATCCATGGTGACCGTGCACGCTCCATTGTCACTGATCCATGTGGTGACCATGCACGCTCCATCGTCACTGATCCATGGTGACCATGCACGCTCCATCGTCACTGATCCATGGTGACCATGCACGCTCCATCGTCACTGATCCATGTGGTGACCATGCACGCTCCATCGTCACTGATCCATGGTGACCATGCACGCTCCATCGTCACTGATCCATGGTGACCATGCACGCTCCATCGTCACTGATCCATGTGGTGACCATGCACGCTCCATCGTCACTGATCCGTGTTGACCATGCACGCTCCATCGTCACTGATCCGTGTTGACCATGCACGCTCCATCGTCACTGATCCGTGGTGACCATGCACGCTCCATCGTCACTGATCCGTGGTGACCATGCACGCTCCATCGTCACTGATCCATGGTGACCATGCACGCTCCATCGTCACTGATCCATGGTGACCATGCACGCTCCATCGTCACTGATCCATGGTGACCATGCACGCTCCATCGTCACTGATCCATGGTGACCATGCACGCTCCATCGTCACTGATCCGTGTTGACCATGCACGCTGCATCGTCACTGATCCGTGTTGACCATGCACGCTGCATCGTCACTGATCCGTGTAGACCATGCACGCTCCATCGTGCTTAACTTTGGAAAGCGAGCGCTAGCTCTCACTCTGCGACATCTCCCCCAGTCCAAGACCGGCTGTGTGTTCTGACCCATGTCCACCCAAATCTCCCTGTCAGTCAGCCGGCCAGCCTCTGACTCATGCTGACCTTAACTTAACCCTAACCGCACATGCCATTGTCCTCACAGAGTCAGGGAACGTGCAACAAAAAAGTGAAAATTGGACTGGGAAGCCCGGACTGGCGTGTGTGAATGTTCGACACCCACCTTCGGAAACTCCTGTGGGTGTACTGGCCTTGACATGCCGGAGTGAAGGGAAATGACCATGCAGATAGACCGGCTGGAAAAGCAGCTGTGACATGTTATTTGCGCCTTGGAAGATCTGAAGTGGTGATGAGCTGAAGACACTAAGTGCGGGCACAAAGCCAAGGACATCACACCATCGATCGCCTGGAGGAGAGAGGCGTGGAAAGAGGAAGCGCTAGACGATCTTCGCTGAAAGGACGAGAGAGGGCCATCGTTAATCAGACGAACATTGGGACCGTTTCGAAGGCAACGTTGGGGAAACTTCTGACAGACAAGGTGGAGCGCATATGGGCTTTACCGAGTGCATAGATACCATCTTGAACTGAACTGAACTGAACTGGGACCGGGACGAAAGAGGGCCAATCATCAATCAGACGGACATTGGAACTGTTTCAAAGGCAACGTTGGGGAAACTTCTGACAGACAAGGTGGAGCGCATATGGGCTTTTCCGAGCGCATAGATACCATCTTGACCTGAAGTGAAGTTAGGACTTAGTCCCTCTGTCCAAGACTGACTATATCTTCCGACCCTAGTCTCTGCTTTAGTCCCCCAGTGAAAGACCAACCATACCCTAGGATACACGACGATTGTATGTAAATCTACAGGTGCTATGTATTCTACACCACTGCTGCTCTCAGCGGTTGCTGGAGCGGTCCCAGAGCTGCTTTCAGTAGTGTCTGAATTTCGATCCCCTGTATCCTGACGGCATCATTCATCCCAGTCGTTGGTTAAGACCTTGATTCGGCGGGGCACCAGTGCCTCTTTCCAAACGCTTCAGTGGGGCTACGACCATTATGCTTCAGTCAGCGTAGCTTCCTGTGTCGTTTCCTGATGAAGACGGAGAAGTCGCTCGCCGGTGGGAATCAGCGATGCAGTTACAGGGGGCAGTCATCAGTCACATGTACAACCCGTGGGTCGTGGTCGCGCTGCTTCTTTCAAAGTTCACTCGCAGTGTCACTGTCTCGCCATCATTGTGCTGCACGCAACGCGTACACTGAAAACACACACACAGACACACACACAGACACACACACATGCTCACACACGCGCACGAACACACACACGCGCGCGCGCGCGCGCGCACACACACACACACACACCACCACCACACACACACACACACACACACACACACACCTACACACACACACACACACACATACACACACACCCTGACGAACATTACTAGACAACGGGTAAACTGCTGGTTTCATCTTCATGCAGGTTCCGTGCACTAGGTTTCTGTGGTTCATGGTTCTTCAAAAGCCTACATGGCGACATTGAGACCTGCACTGCACTGGCCGACCGCTAGTTAAACGTTGAAAGAACAATAACGCGGCTGACGACTGATCCATCAAGCGTATTTGTGGCCGGCACTCAATTGGGGAGACGGCCACGAAACGTGAATCGTTGGTTTAGTTCCAACAACAGCACTCCCCCATCCCGTCCCCTCTGCTTTTTTGATGTCTTACCATCATTCTCTCCACGTGTGTGTGCGTGCGTGCGTGCGTGCGTGCGTGCGTGTGTGTGTGTGTGTGTGTGTGTGTGTGTGTGTGTGGTGCGTGCGTGCGTGCGTGCATGCGTGCATGCGTGCGCGCGCGGGCGTATATGTGTGTGTGTGTGCGCGTGCGCGCATGCGCGCGCGTGCCTGTATGTGCGAGTGCATATTTGAGTGTGTGTACGTGGGTCTAAATGTGAGTGTGTGAGCGTGCGTGCGTGCGTGTATATGTCAGTGTGCCTGTATTTGTGTTTCGCCCTCCTTCCTGCTCCCCCTCCCCCCCCCCCCCCCCCCCAACGTTCCAAAAAGTACCTCACCCTCTCCGCGCCACACCGCCCGCCCCCCTCTCTTTGCCCGCCCCCCTCCCCCCGTCCCCCAATCCCCCTCAGCCACGACCTTGTTGTAATGGATGAGGGTGGCTGGATAATGGCCGTAGGAAGGCAGCATGCCTGGCAGGTTATTGATAGATCCCCGCCGCTCTGACGTATCGATTACCGCTCTGCGTACCGCGCATCCCTGGCCTCAGCCCGCCCTGTCCGCCGCCACCACCGCTGTCCATTTGAGCTAATTGCAAAACAAAGCGCTCCTTTTCACCACCCTTAAAGTCCAGAGGGGACTCGAACCTGCACATCGATTGATGGTAGTGCGATGGGGCTCGCTGCCGCCCCGAGACATGGGTCACGTGACGCGTTACCGGCTACGGAACGCCCCTTCACACAACGTGTCAGCGGTTTTCCGATTTATTTGGATGATTTCCCCTAACCGCTGAAGTTGACATATGCAAATTCTGATGCAGAGACTTGCGTTTATGTTTAAGGGCGGATGGAATAAAATATGATTGATAGCTAAATTGTGTTAGAAAGTAAGCGATCATTTTTATACCGTATCTTTTGAGTATCGTCGTGCGAGTACATAACATTTAGGGCATATGAATGTGTTAGTATATGGGCGTGTATGTGGTTTTGTGTGTATGAGATATGAAGGGAGTAGGACTTTCTTCTTTCCATTTCTTCCATACACGTTCTGTCTGTTTAAATTCTTCCGGATCTAAATATTGTGCATCATCAATTTATTGATTTTTTTTTCTTCTTCTACACTTCGACCTAGGAAATAATAATAATTATAATAATTATGACTTCAAAAATCGAGTTAAAACAACAAATACCCCAAACAAATAATCAAATTATTAACAACGAAACAAAACAAACAAACAGAAAACATACATGATTTTGTTTTCTTTCTTTTGCCAGGTGACAGATACACCGAACAAATACTGTCACGATGCTAAACACATTCACACACAACTATTCACGCTAGTCAGGTTACATGCCAGTGTCAACAACAGCAGCAACCACCGCGACAATAAGTACATGCTATGTACGTCAACATAAATAGGAGTGACTAATTACTGACCAGCACGTATCGATGACTAATTATCGAAAAATGTATATACAGATTATGTGGCTGAAACTCGGAAATCATTCCTGTTTCTCTTTTATTTTTCAGCTGCATCAAGTCTGGTCGGTGTGGCGAACCCAAGTGCTCCATCGGTCAGTTCGACGTGTCCACGGGCTTCTGTCCGGTCAAAGACGTACACTCCATCTCCAGTGACCTACTGCGGGCAAGGTTACGTCACCAGCATCAACTACGTCACGCGCGCCGGAAGTCCGTCACTGAAGGATCCGGAGACTTTTAGAAACGGAAATGTGGTCGTGTTGAGGACAAATTTGCAGAATTATTGAAGAATATTGACGAAGGGAAAATACGATTTCAAGTCATGCACTTTTCGAAGTATCATACTTGATAGAAAATCTGTATCATAATTATGATATTGTGCTGTCCGAAAAAGCGTTGATTTGGGGGTTAGTGGTAATTCATGCAGACGGGCCATGCCTCTCCCAGAAACCGACTAGAGTAACCAAGGGACTGAACATGGCTTGGATGCCATGAAACGTGGTGCCACTGAGATTAATCAGTACATGCATTGAAAAGCTGACGGAAAACGTATCTCTAAAGGGTTCGCGACCCTGGGCTCTTTGTATGTGGTGAGCTGACTGACAAAGCGAAATGTGAAATGCGTTTAAACACATTGGTCGAAAATATGCTGATGTAAACAATTCTGTGCCGTCTCGTTGCCAACAGCAACAATTACCTAGCAGAGAATGGCAGATGTTCGATGCAGAGCTATTAGTTGTACAACATCCATTAAAGATAGTGATGGTTTATTTAATACGATTAAAAGGAGACTTTAAAACTAATCTCGCAAAAGGGTGACCGTTTCATCACCAGTTCAAGCTACAGTACCACCAGAAACAGGCCCACTGTTTAAAGGGGCTGATACACAAGCCGTCTTACCCGTACACCCGCGGAGTCGTATCGCAGATTAGCAACCGTACGCATCACGTGGCGCCATTCCCATTTCACCCGGATTGGTTGGTAAACATCGTTTGCAAAACAAATAGGATATGCACAGATTTAATCCCTGTAACACACGTGCTGTAGCCGATCTGATCCCGACATGCACAAAGGGGGTGGGGAGGGGGGGGGGGGCGGAGGGGGGGCAGAAGGGGGGGGGGGGGGTGGGGGTGGTGGTGGTATGGTGTATCGCGGATTGACCCACATGTGGCAGTCAGTGTGTAATACCTACATTGGCGTGACATAACCAGAATCGCCCATAGCGGTCAGTCACACGGGCAAAACGGTTAGTGCAGCGCCGTGAAGCACCAATCAGCAGATGCTACATTGTGTTGTGCAGTTACACGGGCAAAACGGTTAGTGTTACAGTGCTGTAAGACACCCGTCAGCAGCTGCTACATTGTGTTGTGCAGTTACACGGGCAAAACGGTTAGTGTTACAGTGCTGTAAGACACCCGTCAGCAGCTGCTACATTGTGTTGTGCAGTTACACGGGCAAAACGGTTAGTGTTACAGTGCTGTAAGACAACCGGCAGCAGATGCTACACTGTGCAGCCTTTGCGACGTGCGCAATTTTTTTTAGCAAATTCTCTAGCGACGGTCAACAATAAAAAGTTAAACGGTTCGTGACATAAAAATCGAAACCAAGCTGACAGCCAGCGTTCAGAGAATAAACCTCTGAAATTGAAGGCTCTTTATTTGAAAAAGGGCGAAACAAGCTGGAACGCTTCTTTCATTTTTAATTCCGCGGGACACAGTCGAGCTTGCATGCTTTGTCCTGTCCCATTGAAAGTGCTCCGTTTTTACCTCTTGTTTCGTTTCTTTGCTTGACGACACTAAAGGGAAAGGCAGTTAATGTGTTGAATTGTGTGAAGTAAATGGCACGAAGCTGCTTTCTCCGCGCTCAGTGGCCGACTGGTGTGCGCCAGAGCTGGGAAGCTCTGTACATGGTTGTAGGACTTTCAGTTTTAACAGCGACAGTCGTGATGCAGAGCGCTCTTCATGTCCACGTGTCTACAGGCACCGTTTTACTGCCTCTTTGTCAACACACAAAACCCTGATATTTTGTACGTGTGATGTGTTCATATTTATTTATTTCAGACTCGTACTCTGCTGTGCAATTGATTCTAGTTGTTTGTATCAAATACAGGAACAAAAAAAAAAAAACGACGATCTTTCGTCATGATTGTTAATAGCCTGCCCCCACTTTCCCGTTGTCGATTTTGGTGTAATCTGTATCATCCAAGTGGACAGCTGTCCCGTCGCGGAAAGCCAAATGCAGCAGAGCAGCACCAGCCACTGCACGAGGTAGCTGGTTGCAGCCTTGGTGGAGTTCCTAAAGAACGGTCTTACGGCAAGGAGTGGTTCCCTGGACTGGACTCTGCCGCTTGGTGCCCATTTCTCGTGTGACGGCCGTTTAGAAAGTTGCCGCTCTGTCCCCGTGCGTGCCTATACATGCAGGTGGTTGTCAAATGAACAAAGCATTAGTAGTATGAGCGCTTCATTTCTGCTGGAGCTCAAAGCACCGCAGGGCGGGAAGCGACACTAAAGCGCGTGCCGATTGGCGCCACCTGCTGCTACTTACATCAGCTGACCCAAACACGCGTACACTTCGGCAGTCACACTAACGAGATTTTATTTTTATTTTTATAGAAAGTGCAAATGAATGGACCTTTTACTTCAGAAGGGGAGGGGAGGGGGGAGTACTCGGAGCAAACCTTTGCCAGCCAACTGAAAACCGGCATGACAGAGGTGGAGTGCAAACTGACCGCTCCGTACCTGGGGCAGGAACCTTGGCCCTCCAACACAGGCACGCAGACCGCGTGGCCAGAGCTCGCCGGCCCTGAGCACCAGCTGCTGGACGCCGCACTGTCCGCTACTGCACTGTGTCTGTACCTGTTTCTTCGTGTTGCTGCGTATGGCGTCTTTCGCGTGTTGTTTCACGCCTTCTTTTCTCTCTTTCTTCCCGATACTGTAGATACACTCCGATTACTGGGGAAATGACTCTACCGCGAGTATTCTTCGTCTTCATGATAGTGTAAATAACCAGATCCTCGGGGAAATGACTCCAAGCTGAATACTCTTCACTAACCAAGCAGCCTTAAAATGGACCACTACAACTGTTTCACCTTGATCATGTAAACGTGTGTTTTTTTCTTTTCTTTTTTCCTTTCTGTTTGTGTCGAGTGTTTCAAGCTGTGGGGTTGTAAAATACGCTGTGGACGTGTGTTTTTTAGGTTATCTTTGCCCAAAGCCACCTGGTGCACAGGTTGAACGGAACTCACCCGGACACCCAGTGGTAGTCACCTCGGGTGTTCCCTGCAGCCTCGCTGATGAAGGCTACATTTACAAATTAGTCTCTGCTGTCTGTCGTGTCAGTCCAAACCCTCCATGCGCTTCCATGCTAGAGTTTGCGTGTGTTAGATATCGACCATTGTTGATTACTATGACTTTTAGCCATGTTATTTATGGACTCTGTGTGGGATCATTTGCAAACATGTATTTCGAAATAAACGTGTCCGTAAGACATGACAGCAAAAGATTTCATCTCAACAGTCTGGCTTTCTAGGATATTTATGAGGATCATTCCCTTCTCTCTGGGAGGAGTTCCGTCATTGGACACTGTGATGCGAACTAGGTGTTCGTCACATTATAAAAGACACACTTAGTACATAGCAAACGATTTTTTATGAATGTAACAATGACCGACGTGTCTGTTAGCGTTTTGGGAAAAATACGTAAAAGAGTACAATTTGAACGCACGAAAGCGTGCAAACTTGCTGAAAAATTTAAAGGTGGATCCACTCTTATAATTTCATGTCAGTCAAATGTCATTTTGTACGTTTGATTTGCAAAAGGGAGATTTGTCGAAAATTTGCATATTGCCTTGTTTTGTTTTATTAAAAAGCTGTTCAGATTTAACGGGGATTTTTTTTTTACCTTAACTAAAAGTAAAGAGATGTTATGACCTCTGGATACATGCATTTGGCAGTTCAAAGACTCATATTCCATACCAATGGAATTCTGGTTTGTATGATGCAATGGAATTCTGCACACGAGAGTGAAGCAGTTCGGTTTTTGCTGACATGCATTTTCAAGATGGACAGCAGGTTAGTGATGACTGGATTTTTAAATCCTGTCAGCCGAACAGAGCCAGCTCAGGACACGAGTTTGAGAACAGTTGTTCTCAGTAGTCTTTTCTCTTCTTCCTTTCGTTCATTCGTTCATCGTTCGTTCATTCTTTCGTCGTCTTTTCACCCCTAGATGAGAAAGAACCTTGCCTTATCGCAGTCTGAATTGACCCCAGGAGTATTAGGCGTTCTAGCGTTGTGTACTTGTCTGTGCCGCTGTTGTGACCCGCATACTCACGACAAAGTGTTCAACAGCTCCTCCTTGTTTATCTGCCGTGTTTATCGTCTCTGAAAATGTAATGGAAGCGATTTGATGAAGAAGGCAATGATGAGGATGCTGACAAGTTTGAATCCACATGCAGTTGTATTCAGCCTTTTTTGTATGTTCAGTGGCAGTTAATTCTGTCGTTGTTTGCTTATGTCATACATCTGTACCATATTTCGTAATCCATTGCTGAAGGCCATTTAAGTGTGTGTATATATCTCTTTTGTCTGTCTGTTGGTTGCTTTGCCTCTGTATTTCTTTGTCTCTGTCCCTTTGTTCTCTGTCGGTGGCTTTGTTTCTGTCTCTGTCTCCGTCTCTCTGTCTCTGTCTCAGTCTCTCTCTGTTTGTCTCTTTTCCTCTCTCTTTGTGCTCTGTCTATGACTTTGACTCTGTCTCTATCTCTCTTTTTGTCCTTGTCCGTCGCTTTGTCTTTGTCTCTGTCTCTCTGTGTCTCTTTCCCGTACTCTATGCTCTGTCTGTGGCCTTGTCTCTGTCGCTTTGTCTCTTTCCCTTACTCTATGCTCTGTCTGTGGCCTTGTCTCTGTCGCTTTGTCTCTTTCCCTTACTCTATGCTCTGTCTGTGGCCTTGTCTCTGTCTCTCTGTCTCTTTCCCTCACTCTGTGCTCTGTCTGTGGCGTTGTCTTTGTCTCTGTCTCTTTGCACTCTCCCTTTCGTTCTCGTCCCAACTGCCATGTCTTTTGTGAGTACAGCCGGAAACACAATGGTTCGTATTTCTTTCTTTGGGGGGGGGGGGGGGGGGGGGGGGGCTGGCTGCTAGTCAGTTGGTAATGGGTCTCTCTGTGGGATCACTGCCGATGTCAGGGAGAGAACCCCTCGGACCATACTTTACAATCATGAGGGGGGTACAGCGGGCCCCGGGATGGGGCAGTATTAAACCCGGGGTCTCTTTTATGTGCGGATCACTACCCTGGTCGGGAAAAAGAGAACCCCTCGGACCTTTTACTTTACAATTTCATGAGGGATTGTAAACACCGGGTCACCAAATCAACGCGGGGCTGGGGCAGTATTGACCGGGTCTTTTATATGTTAGCTGGTCAAACAACAACGACTACAGTTCCCCACTCACAACTAGACATGCCCAATCGATTACAACCACCACCCACAACACATCACCACAGCAACAAGATATTATGAATCTATCCGAATCAAAAACAACAACAACAACAGCATAATAACACACACACACACACACGCACGCACGCACGCACGCACGCACGCACGCACGCACGCACACTCACACACACCTCCCCCCCCAAAAAAAACACAACAGCAAGCAAACCAACAAAACAAAACAAAACAAAACACGAAGAAATGCACAACACGCTCGTGACTCGTCTTTTCACCAGCCTTTGTGCTTATCAGCCATCGGCACACATAGTCCTAAATGCCAGCCTCGGTTTCGATCTGGTGACCCGCCCTGACCTAGGTGAATAGAGATCAGCCCAGGTCAGAACTGTACCCAGTCTTCCTGTAGACTTCGTGATCCATCTCATTACTAATGGTCCAGTTTTCCTCCGATGAGATGATGAGATCCAAACAAATCAAGTTTCAAAGAACGCTTATTAAATGCGACAATACAGACCGTGCTAACTTTCGGGGTAATCCCCCATTTCAAGCGACAAGACAACAGTTAGGCGACAGTTGCGGTACTTTAATGCCTATATACAGTGTCAGATTTGTTTCCTTTTTCCTCACGTTGAGATGAAAAATGAACCACCATTAGCTATCGAAGAGCCACACAGCAAGCGACTTTTGAGAACTTGCTTTTGCCGGATACAGACTTGTTTGCTTTAACTGTCGTAGCAGTTGCATGCCTGCGCGTTTGTTTAAGAACGCTAACCGTAGTATGTCAGGAGTTATAAACTAGTAAACGTTGCTGTATATTATCTTGCTGTACATATGAAACTTGACGAGTGCAATGCATTGTTTTCTTTGTAGACGACGCACGACTTTAATATTTTGATGTAAATACGACAACCGTGAATCGTTTTCTTGTGTGCATGTAGCTTATATGTAATGGGATTTCACTGCGGTGCTGTTCTATTTATTCACCATCACCATAATCGTGTGCATGACGTAGATCCGAGAACCTCGCTTTGTCGCCGCCACATGTGTGTCTGTAAAAATATGTCTTGGAACCTAAAGCGATATCCCTGCCAAACAGCTCTTGTATGCCAGTCCTTGTTATCTGGAACTGTGAAGACGGACGAGGTGCTTATTGTAAAGCATAACTATTTGTTGATGATAATTAAGCGACCTGTATAGTGACCTACGTATTTATTCACGTTGACCGCTCATTGTCACTGGAGTGAGGGAATCGTCCCAGAAAAAAGAATCTCACCAAGTAACATTATTATCTATTTACGAATAAAGTTTTGAGAGTCTTCTTCTGTTATTTTTTTGAAATGTGTGTATGTGTGCGTGTTTGTGTGTGTGTTTGTGTGTGTGTATATATATATGTATATATATATATATATATATATTATATATATATATATATATATAATATATTGTGTGTGTGTGTGTGTGTGTGTGTGTGTGTGTGTGTTTATGTGAGTATGTATGTAAATTGATGTTTTTGTGTATTCATGTGTGTGTGTGTGTGTGTGTGTGAACCTTTATGCGCGTGTGTATTCATGTTTGTGTATGTATGTGTGTGAGTGTCTGTGTGTATGTGTATGTGGAGAGAGACAGAGAGAGAGAGAGAGTGTGTGGGGGTGGGGGGGGGGGGGGGCAGAGACAGACAGACAGAGACAGCGGCAGAGGCAGACAGACAGAGTATTCATGTATGGGCGGGTGCTCACCGGTGTGTAAATAGCAGAGTATAGCATTGCCATTATATGCAAATGAAATGAAAACTTCAGTCTGGCCTGAAATGCGAGTATTGGCAACGCATTTGCTATGGCTATTCTGACTATGCACGTCATGTCAATCTTCATAGCGTCAGAGAGGGACACACACACACACACACACACACACACACCATACCACACATACACACACACGCACACACACACTCACACACACACACACACACCACACCACACACACACACAACACACACACACACACACACACACACACACACACACACACAAACACACACACACACACACACACACACACACACACCACACACACACACACACAAACACACACACACACACACACACACAACACACACACCACCACAGTCTGCTTCATTCACAGCAACACCTAACCACACTAACACACCTTCCACAATACAAACACACACACACCACAAGCAGCAAAACAAAACCAGCAGCCTGAGCGGATTTCTTCTACAGAACAGTCCTGGTCACCATCCCTCTGCTGTCGTCGTCTCCCCGCTGTGTCATCTTCTCCCGGCTGTGTCATCTTCTCCCGGCTGTGTCATCTTCTCCATGCTGTGTCATCTTCTCCCGGCTGTGTCATCTTCTCCCTGCTGTGTCATCGTCTCCCGGCTGTGTCATCGTCTCCCTGCTGTGTCATCTTCTCCCTGCTGTGTCATCGTCTCCCGCTGTGTCATCTTCTCCCTGCTGTGTCATCGTCTCCCCGCTGTGTCATCGTCTCCCGGCTGTGTCATCGTCTCCCTGCTGTGTCATCTTCTCCCTGCTGTGTCATCGTCTCCCGCTGTGTCATCGTCTCCCTGCTGTGTCATCGTTTTCCCTGCTGTGTCATCGTCTCCCCGCTGTGTCATCGTCTCCCCGCTGTGTCATCGTCTTCCTGCTGTGTCATCGTCTCCCCGCTGTGTCATCGTCTCCCGGCTGTGTCATCGTCTCCCCGCTGTGTCATCGTCTCCCGGCTGTGTCATCGTCTCCCTGCTGTGTCATCGTCTCCCTGCTGTGCCATCTTCTCCCTGCTGTGTCATCCTCTCCCTGCTGTGACATCTTCTCCCTGCTGTGTCATCTTCCCCCTACTGTGTCATCTTCTCCCTTCTGTGTCACCTTCTCCCTGCTGTGTCATCTTCTGCCTGCTGTGTCATTTTCCATCTGCACTGTCATCTTCCCCCTACTGTGTCATCCTCTCCCTGCTGTGACATCTTCCCCCAGCCGTGTCATCTTCCCCCAGCCGTGTCATCTTTCACCTGCCGTGTCATCGTCTCCCTGCTGTGTCATCGTCTCCCTGCTGTGTCATCTTCTCCCTGGTGTGTCATCGTCTCACTACTGTGTCATCTTCCCCCTAATGTGTCATCTTCTCCCTGCTGTCATCATCTCCCTGCTGTGTCATCTTCTGTCTGCTGTGTCATCTTCCCCCTAATGTGTCATCTTCTCTCTCCTGTGTCATCTTCCCCCTAATGTGTCATCGTCTCCCTGCTGTGTCATCTTCCCCAATGTGTCATCTTCTGCCTGCTGTGTCATCTTCTCCCTGCACTGTCATCTTCTCCCTGCTGTGTCATCATCTCCCCTGCTGAGTCATCACCCCTCTGATATGTCGTCGTGCACCTGCTATGTCGTCTTCCCCTTGCTATGTCATCGTCATCCTGTACTGCTGTCATCTTACCCCTAGGCTGTCACTGTCTCCTTTCTCTGCCATCGTCCTTCTCTGCCATCGTCCTTCTCATCGTCCTTCTCTGCCATCGTCCTTCCATCGTCCTTCTCTGCCATCGTCCTTCCATCGTCCTTCTCTGCCATCGTCCTTCCATCGTCCTTCTCTTCCATCGTCCTTCCATCGTCCTTCTCTGCCGTCGTCTTTCTCTGCCATCGTCCTTCCATCGTCCTTCTCTGCCATCGTCTTTCTCTGCCATCGTCCTTCTCTGCCATCGTCCTTCTCTGCCATCGTCCTTCTCTGCCATCGTTCCCTGTTGTATCCACCCGTCCACAAAAGACCCTGTCAAAAACGCTCGGCCCCTCCATCAACTCCTGTCAGTCATCCAATCTTCATCCCTCATATTTGAAGCTTCGCAGTGTCCGTAGTAACCCCTGTCAATTAGGCTGGAAATTCCCCAGCTGTATATAGCAAATCAATATTTACTTTTCCCCCACACTGACTCGAACACAGTGTTTCAGGAACTGGACAGTCTTCGGGGAGTGCACACTGAGCCCTCTCAGAAAAACATTTTCCATAGTTGAAGAGTGTCATGGCCCGCTGAAGCCGTAAAGGACAGAGGGAAAGTGTTTTTACATTTAATTTGTTATGTGTTTTGATTTTAAAGCCTTTTAGATTTGCTTTTGTTTTTTTGTTTTGTTTTTGTTTTTTGTTTATTTGGTGTATTTTTTATTTATTTGTTCTTTTTTTAAATTTATTGTTGTTGCTGTGTTTTTTGGTGTGTGTGGTGTTGTTTGTTTATTTGTTTTTTGTGTGTGTGAGTGTGTGTGTGTGAGTGTGTGTATGTGTGTGTGTGTGTGTGTGTGTGTGTGTGTGTGTGTGTGTGTGTGTGTGTGTGTGTGTGTGTGTGTGTGTGTGTGTGTGTGTGTAGGGGTTCCTTTTCTGCCTAAGTTTTTGTGTTTTGATTTTGTTTTTTGTTTGTTTGTTTTTTCGTTTTTTCCTTTGTTTGTTTGTTTGTTCTTCATTCTCCCCTCCCCTTTCCCCCCTCCATGTATGTGTGTGTGTGTGTGTGTGTGTGTGTATGCGCGCGCGCGCACGAGTGTACTTGTATATATGTGTGTGTGTGTGTGTGTGTGCGCGCGCGTGCACTTGTGTTGTGTGTGTGTGTGTGTGTGTGTGTGTGTGTGTGTGTGTGTGTGTGTGTGTGTGTGTGTGTGTGTATCACATATCAAGGAGGAATCGACTGAGAAAATGAAGGAGAAAACTGCGCCCTCGTATGCCTTTGTTTAATCAGTAAAACAATTATGATCTTATTTCCATGTTATGAAGTAATGGGACACCAAATACTCATCATTACTGAATATTTTTTTAAAATCAGTTTGGGTTTATAGTTCCAGCTGGAAAAATTGCTATTATTCCCTCGGTGATAGGCTACACTCAGTTTCTGCTGTTTTGTTTTTGGTGGTAGTTAAATGTCCCCTGACACACACCGGACGACCTCACTGTGACGGGACGGAAGGGGACGGAAGGGGACGGAGGGAACAAAGGGGACGGAAGGGAACGGAGGGATACGGAAGTGGACGGAGGGGGACGGAAGGGGACGGAGGGAGACGAAGGGTGATGGAAGTGGACGGAGGGAGACGGAAGGGAACGGAGGGAGACGGAGGTGGACGGAGGGAGACGGAAGGGAACGGAGGGAGACGGAGGTGGACGGAGGGAGACGGAAGGGAACGGAGGGAGACGAAGGGTGACGGAAGTGGACGGGGGGACGGAAGAGGACGGAGGGGACGGAGGGGGATGGAGGGAGATCCGGGGAAAGGATCGACGCCCTGTGCAAAATGTGCGTGCGATCGCCCAAGAAGGACGGAAAGGGACCGGAGGGGTATGGACGTGAAATGATCCGGAAAACAACGTCTCATTCGCCTTTTACATTCTTTCAAATTAGGTGCTGTCCGTTTCGCCCTAAATGAGGCAGAATACTAAACCCCGTATGGAATCTAAATACGAACACAACGTGCTCTTGTTTTAACATATCTTTCTTTATTACGCTGACTCCGGTGTGTAAATAGGTCCACAATATCAATAATACTATGACATTAAAACGCACACACACAGGCGCGCGCACACCCATAC
>JABMCL010001942.1:372500-387645 GCA_018857735.1 Alviniconcha marisindica
TCTCTCTCGCTCGCTCTCTCTCTCTCTCTCGCTCTACGAATCCCTTCTCTCTTATTATGCATTTTGTGTTATTAAACTTTCTTTTCTAATGACAACTGCAGCCATAGAAAGGCAGGCCTCATGAGGACATTCTGCAAACTTCAGCACCTCTGCTGCGCTCCTGAAATGCCCTCCTCAGTACCCCTCTCCCCCCTCCTCTATACCCCTCTACCCCCTCCTCAATACCCCTCTCCCCCCTCCTCAATACCCCTCTACCCCCTCCTCAATACCCCTCTACCCCCTCCTCAGTACCCCTCTACCCCCTGCTCAAACTGCCTGCCTATATCTCTATTTTCCTCTCCGCCAGTGTGTGCGTGCCTGTCGGCTCTTCCTCTGTCTCTGTCTGTCTGTCTGTCTCTCTCTCTCTCTCTCTGTCTCGGTTTACGTCTGTCTGTCTCTATTTCTGCCTGTATCTCTCTCTCTCTCTCTCTCTCTCTCTCTCTCTCTCTCTCTCTCTCTCTCATCTCTCTCTCTCTCTCTCTCTCTCTCTCTCTCTCTCTCTCTCTTTCGCTACCTATGTCTCTGTTTCTGTCTGTCTGTTTGTATCTCTGCCTATATATATCTGTTTGTCTGTCTGTGTCTCTGTTTCTGCCTGTGTGTGTGTGTGTGTGTGTGTGTGTGTGTGTGTGTGTGTGTGTGTGTGTGTGTGTGTGTGTGTGTGTGTGTGTGTGTGTGTGTGGTGTGTGTGTGTGTGTGTGTGTGTGTGTGTGTGTGTGTGTGTGTGTGTGTGTGTGTGTAGCGGTCTCTGTGACAGGGTGTGATTAATTAGAGACAAGGGCAGCGAAAGCTGTCTGCATGGTTACATTTTCCGGATGCTCTTTTCCGCGTGGTCTGGCTCAGCCGTCCGGGAAGCAGCGATCGACCAGCCGTGTGATTGGGTCCGCGACATGCTTCTTCACTTCGCCTTGTCTTAGAACCCATAATCCTCCGCGCCCAGCCTCGTCACGCTCTAGTTCCTCCACCCCCTCTCCCTCACCCCCTCTCCCTCACCCCCTCTCCCTCACCCCTTCTCCCTCACCCCCTCTCCCTCACCCCCTCTCCCTCACCCCATCTCCCTCACCCCTTCTCCCTCACCCCCTCTTCGTCACCCCCTCTCTCTCACCCCCTCTTCGCCACCCCCTCTCCCTCACCCCCTCTCCTCACCCCCTCTCCCTCACCCCATCCCTCACCCCCTCTTCGTCACCCCCTCTCTCTCACCCCTCTTCCTCACCCCCCTCCTCACCCCCTCTTCTCACCGCCCTCTCCCTCACCCCCTCTCCCTCACCCCTTCCGAGTTCCTCTGGCCTCCTGTCTCTCCCTGTCTCTCTCTGTCTCTGTTTGTTTGTCTGTCTCCGTCTCTCGCTGTGTTTTTCTCACCTTCCCTCTGTGTGCTAAACTCTCCCCCTCTCTGTGCTCTTTTCCCCCCCCTCCTCAGTGTTCCTCTCCCCGTCTCTTTGTTCTTCTCGCCCTCTCTCCCTCTCTCTGAGCTCGTCTCTCTCCCTTTCTCTGCTCCCCCCCCCTCTCCTGTTCCTCTCCCCGTCTCTTTGTTCTTCTCTCCCTCTCTTCCTCTCTCTGAGCCCGTCTCTCTCCCTTTCTCTGCTCTTCCCCCCCCCCCCCTCTCTGTTCCTCTCCCGTCTCTTTGTTCTTCTCTCCCTCTCTCCCTCTCTCTAAGCCCGTCTCTCTCCCTTTCTCTGCTCTCCCCCCCCCCCCTCTCTCTGTTCCTCTCCCCGCTCTCTTTGTTCTTCTCTCCCTCTCTCCCTCTCTCTGAGCCCGTCTCTCTCCCTTTCTCTGCTCTTCCCACCCCCCCTCTCTCTCTGTTCCTCTCCCGTCTCTTTGTTCTTCTCTCCCTCTCTCCTCTCTCTGAGCCGTCTCTCTCCCTTTCTCTGCTCTCCCCCCCCACTCTTCTCTCTCTGTTCCTCTCCCCGCTTCTCTTGTTCTTCTCTCCCTCTCTCCCTCTCTCTGAGCCCGTCTCTCTCCTTTTTCTCCTCCCCCCCCTCTCTCTCTCTGTTCCTCTCCCCGCCTCTCTTTGTTCTTCTCTCCCTCTCTGTGTGTGTGATCCTCTCGCCTCCACTCTTCTGTTCTTCACCCCCTTCTCTCTCCCCCCTCTCTCTGTGTTCTCTCTCCCCCTCTCTCTGTGTGATCCCTCTCTCCCTCTGTTCTTCACCCCCCCCCCCTCTCCCCTCTCTGTCTTTGCTCCTATCTCGCCTCACTCTGTTGTTCTCTGTCTGTCTGTCTGCTTCCTCTGTGTGTGTTCTTCTCTCTTTTTCTCTCTTTCTCTATGCCTCCCCCCATGTTTCTGCCTGCCTGTCAGTCTACCTGTCCGTGTCACGTGTGTGTGTGTGTGTGTGTGTGTGTGTGTGTGTGTGTGTGTGTGTGTGTGTGTGTGTGTGTGTGTGTGTGTGTGTGTGTGTGTGTGTGGTGTGTGTGTGCTGTGTGTGTGTGTGTGTGTGTGTTGTGTGTGTGTGTGTGTGCGTGTGTGTTGTGTGTGTGTGTGTGTGTGTGTGGTGTGTGTGTGTGTGTGTGTGTGTGTGAGAGAGAGAGAGAGAGAGAGAGAGAGAGAGAGAGAGAGAGAGAGAGAGAGAGAGAGAGAGAGAGAGAATCTCTCTACGCACCCACCCATCCTCGCTTTTCTCCTTTCTCGCTACAGTGGAAGCAGGGAATCAGGAAACAGCACCCCAAGCGCCAAGCTAAAAGTGTATCTGTCTGGCATCTTCTGTCTCAACCCGGAGAGGGGGACGGGACCCCCAGACTGCTGTCAGCCGCGCCGGATCTGTCTTCAGCTGACTGCAGACTCTATGGAGCAGATACTGAAACCTGTTCCGGACATGTCGGAGTCAGAGACCAGGGTTTCTCGACACTCAGTCTGCCAGTAGCGTCTTGCCAGTTCACCGGAAGTCGGCCATTTGTCGATTTTTTTCTTTTGTACAGTTTATGATCCTATTTCAGACTTTTTTTGTTATGATATGTCTGGAAAAGGTCAGCTGCGAGAGAGACAGGCTACCGACGCGGCAAGCTACTTAGTTTCTCGCGCTAGCGAATGTCTGGAACTTTTTGCCAGGGCAACGATTTCCGCTGCCGTAGTTGTTTTGCTGTCGGACTTGTCTAACGGGGACCAAGATTCGTGAGGTGGGGAGGGGGTGGGGTGGGGCATATACTACATATCGCCACACTGTTATCACCAGAGCAACTGTCATTCTGCATTAAGATGGGCAGCGATGTGAGTCATTTCAATCTTTCATTCATTGCAAGAGGCGAGGTCACAAGCTGGTCCATAAAGAATAACTTGTGAAGAAGAAAGGAGAGCTGAATCGGACTCAGTCGTTGCCTATTTGCTTGGCGGCTGTTTTTGTTGCTGTTGTTTCTTTGTTTGTTTCATCCGATGACCTAGACACCCATTCTGAAGAAAACCGGGGCTGGGGCGTGGGGGGGGGGGGGGGGGGAAGTAGAGGGGTTGGGGGTTGTTACTGTTTGAAACTGGATTCGAACCCCACACTTCGTTCTGGACCATGAGTCCAGAAGAGCAACCCCTCAGCCATTTATACTGCAACCAAACAGGTCCGCAATTCCTGTCAACCATTCGGCGGTGTCCTTTCAGGACCCCAACTCCACGATTGCCTCTTTAGTCTCAAAATACACACACAATCGATTATTTTAGTTAAACCAGTTTTGCAAAAACTCAAACAGATACTTTTTTTAATTCCCCCCAGTTCCAGATGAGTGCGCCAAAGCACTAGATACCGAGAAAGTGCCTATGCAAAGCGGGCAGAAAGACGACGACGGAGGAATGAGTCATTGCCGGTCTGACAATAGGCTTTGATTTAGCTCCCTCTCGCTCACACCGGGAGAACTCGATTGGCAGAATCCCGACTGGCACAATATCGATTTGTAGGATCCCGATTGGTACAACGAACTTTTCCCTTCGCGACCAAAATGACTTGTCTTGTAGAATTAATGGCTGTGGTGGTTCATAGTTTTACAACACACACACAACACCCCACACACCACACAACACAACCCCACCACACACCACACCACACACACACACACACACCCACACACGCCCGCAACACACACAAACATAACACACATCACACAACACACACACCCCACACACACCACACCACACACACACACACCCACACACACACACACCACGCACGCACGCACCACGCACGCTCATCTGCACCGCACACACACACACACACACACACACACACACACACACACAAACACACAAACACACTACCCCACCACAGACACACGCGCCACGCACGTACGCACACATAATTATGCACTTTAACTAACGTAAGAGAAAATTGGCCTTGAAGATATTTTCAGAATTGAAGGAATAGTCAAACGAGGAGTCAGTCAGCTCCAGAAAGGGGTTCTCTCCCCTGAGATAGTGCTTTCGCAGTCTCTCACCGTTTACTTTCTGCTAAACGAAACATCCAAATTCTGTCAAACGAGACATCCAAATTCTGCCAAACGAGACACCCAAAATCTGTCAAACGAGACACCCAAAATCTGCCAAACGAGTCATCCAAATCCTGCCGGACGAGACATCCAAATTCTGCCAAACGAGACATCCAAATTCTGCCAAGCGAGACATCCAACTTCTGCCAAACGATACTGTTGTATTACAACCTCCATCAGCCGCCTAGGGCACCATGTTTTCCGCCCGAGGACAAAGCATTCCACCAATCGTGAGCTACCCAGTCGGACACACCACGAGTCTTGCCCTGTCGGCCACCGCGGCGTAAATGTAACGCACTCAATTAAACCTTTAATCAGACGGAATAGCAACCGAATAAATGGCGCTCTTTCTAATTTCCTAAAGGCGTTGCAGTCAACGGTTTCCTACAACGGCGTTGCAGACAGAAGCAGCACACGCGACGACACTCGGCCCTGTTCTCATTATTCCCACAAGTCTGCACATAGCCCAGGCTAACTAGGCCCGTTCCAGAACGACAGCTTTAACACTGATGAAATATGCCTGTCCACTCATCACATGCACAATTCTATCTCTCAGACCTATGCGCATCTCCTCTCGTGTTCGGCACGAGATCAGGCGAGACTCCACGCGAGGTTTTGTCCGCTATGACGTCTGTTCTCGACGGGGCGACTAGGGAAAAACGCGATGGATGGGTCGCTGTCACGCCACGCATGAGTGGATTATTTGGTTTAATCAATCACTAGACGGTGCTGATTAACTCTGTCTCTCCCGTCTTGAAACCCTGAGTGGACATAGAGGTTTATACCTACTTCACGGCGTTTCGCTCTCATCAGTTTCGTGTTCTCGCTCTTTTGAAGATGTACTGTTGACGGGGTTTCTACCGTGCGCTTACTTGCATGCCATGTCATCGTTAGCAATAGCACCGGGGACAGGCAGCAGAGAAGTCGGTCTGGCTAAACGTGTGACTGTCTGTTTCTTCGGGCAGATCTGTCCAGCTGAGTCGAGTGGGAAAGACGAGGTTGAGAGATATTCACTCGTTTTTGACTGCAAGCTTGAATTAAGGACATACAGGCTTTGGAGCACTACATGGTTTCACAATAAACGTCTGATAGGGGACACTGTTTTCGCTCTCGGAACTGGAGCCATTCACATCGAGCCAGTCGGTGGGGCTATGCCGAGGTCAGCGCACTACGCAACATGCCGAGGCCAGCGCAATACGCAAATATAACAACTGTCACAACGTGGTAGATCAGCCGATAAAACAACAGCTACAACGTGGTAGATCAACCGATAAAACAACAGCTACAACGTGGTAGATCAGCCGATATAACAACAGCTACAACGTGGTCGATCAGCCGATATAACAACAGCTACAACGTGGTAGATCAACCGATATAACAGCTACAACGTGATAGATCAGCTAATATAACAACAGCTACAACGTGGTCTATCAGCTGATATAACAACAGCTACAACGCGATCGATCAGCTGATATAACAACAGCACAGCGTGACAAGATACAGGAACACCAACGTAGAGAAGTCAATGTCCGAAGACCTGAAATGGAACCCAGTGGAGCCTAGAAAAACCTAAGGCCAGGTGTTTATAATGTTCTCTGAAAACCGCCAATGACTTTTTTGACGTTGTCCCTACGTCATTTAATTTCAACCCTCCTTTCAAAACCCTCTCACACGCCCTGACTAAACCGTTCGCAGGTCAGTTAACTCCGCAAGGTGACAGCGAGCAGATTGCAGCAAAACCAGTCTGCTTCAATACGCTTTCTTCATCCAGATGATCTTAGCACCGTACCCTTCCTGCACTAGAAGCCGATGCTGTCATGACGTAAACGTGTTTAATTAATTACCGAGGAGTCTCGGGAGAGGTGGTGGCGGGGACCTAGATTCCAGGTTCACTTACTGTGACGGGTAAAGTCACAAGAGGTGCACATGAACCATAACGATATAACGCCTTACCGCAAACCAGCTCACGCTGAAAACGAGGCTCCTTTGCATCTTGGAAGCGGGAGCTTATGCAGTCATCTCTCTCTCTCCTCTCTCTTTCTCTCTCTCTCTGCTTCCATCCCCCCCCCCTCCCCCGTCTCTCTCTCTCTCTCTCTCTCTCTCTCTCTCTCTCTCTCACTCTGCCCCTCCTCTCCTCTCCCTTACTGTTCTTCATAAGATAAGCATTGACTGCTTCTGTTTTCTTTTCCGATACTAGTCATATGAACTGATCAGATGTTCTGCTGCTTCATTTGCTCATAATATCCCTCATCGTATGCTCATAATATGTAACTGAATGATGTATGGCATGTCTTCATCTGGCGCTGTGAGCCCGCTATGTTTTGTGTGGAAACTATATATCATGTATAACGTTTCACTCACTCATTCATGCCTATATGTATATAAATAATGCCTGTAATTTGATATTTATTCATCAGTAGCTTAGGAAGGACTAGCTGTTAGACAGGTTTTTGACTAAACCTAAACTACAATCGTTGTAAAATAAAGTTTTCGATTTCGAATTCTTCTCTCCCCTCTCTCTCTCTCTCTCTCTCTCTCTCTCTGTGCTAAGACTATGAACTAGAGTAGATGGTAACAATAGCTGTGTCGGTCGGGCACCTAGAAACAAAACTGACTGGTTGGGAATTGGTGGAGGGGAGAGAAAGAGACAGACAGCGAGGGGAGAGGGAGTTACTAGGTTTCATGGTTTTATTCGATTTAATCATATATGGCCCAACAAACGGCGGCAATGGTATTCATTTTATCGATGACTCAATCACTTCAGGACAAGCAAACTCTATCATAACCAAATATACATTTCAAAACGCTCCTAATACTCTTCACTTTTTCTCAAGTCAAATCCACAAAACCAGTCTCTGCACAAACACAAAACACCCACCAAACATCCCAGCTACAACGCAAATTTTCGAAGAGTTAGTCACTTCAATATTAGCTTTGTCAAATAAACATACAAGGCCAGGACGTGCTGGTATCGTCGACGTTCCGTCCAAAATATCAATACCAGATTAAAGAAAAATATTTTAAAAAGGAATGGACACAAACAATTAAACAAAAATGATGTTACATGCTTTCACGTTATGTAAATCCATAAAGGCAAGTATATCTATATACATGTGTGTGTGTGTGTGTTGTGTGTGTGCGTGCGTGCGTGCGTGTGTGTGTGTGTGTGTGTGTGTGTGTGTGTGTGTGTGTGTGTGTGTGTGTGTGTGTGTGTGTGTGTGTATGTAGTGTGTGTGCGTGCGCGCCATCTGGCATCAGTCTACACATACCACTTACCAACTGTCATTTCCTAGCTGCTAAACAAGAGCCACACAAAAACTCCTAACCCTTAACGAAAAATGGTAAAGAAGTTTCTGGAAAAAGGTCAGGAAACTGTCATGTTAAATAAACGTTCTTTTTAACCTTTTGATGTGTTTGCACTGGAAGGAAATTAGCGCGCAAATTAAAACTTGGACAAAAGAGTCCACAGACCCTGACAAACTGAGCACCTAGAAATCGCCACCCCGAAGACACCTGAACAACATATGGGAGGGCGGGGTGGGGGCGGAGAGAGAAGGGGAGGGGCAGAGAGAAAGAGAGACAGGCGGTAAATAAAATATGAGCCACGTCAGGTCGCATTGCTCAGGACTGACGTACGTGCGCTCCAAAGGGTTTCTGTATCTCGGACAATCCTTCATTTCATTTTCCATTTTCCATTTCCCCCCCGTCAGGTTTACTCTGTTTAAGGTCTTCCACATCTAAATATAACGCCTCAACAATTAACTACTACTTGCTCGTTTTTCCCCCTCACTTCGACCTAAAATCCTTCACTTCTTACGCTCAAAGTAGTTAGTTACTGCGTTCCGTGAACACCTCCCAGCCGGGTCGTTGGGTATTCACGTTTCCCCAAACTCCAAACACTGGTTTACCACATCCTTCCCTCAACCACTGCCGTATTTAGTTACGCCGTAGGGTCCAGAAAACTGTCAGCTAACGAGCAGTTTTTTGTTGGTGCTCGAACAGTAGTAAGTTTGTTACAAACAACTCAAATAAAACAAGGCGTGTCATTTATTCCCGCCAACAATGTTTACACCAGCACAAATAAAACCACAATCGAGACGGAACTCTCTTTTTTACCCGGGGTGGATGCATCTCATGTTTACGTGCGTGCTTTGGCGCTAGGTTGCTTCTACAGTCATATTAGTACCCGAACCTTTCGGAGGGCGTTGACCGCGTCGCTGGACAGGTGCGCGGAGATAAAGAATGCCCCTTCAGTGGCGTAACCAAATCTGGCAGAGTTTGGAGGAAGGTGCCGGAAAGTGATGCTCTGAGTGTGACGTCTCCCCTGACACACGCACGGCCCTGGCTGTTTACCAGTCGGCAGACAGGCAGCTCCCGAGATGCTGACACATGGAGGCCTGTTGGCACCGTCCGCTCAGCCCGGCCGGTGTCGTCAATAACCAGTTCATCATCTCTTGATGCTTCATTGTCAGCCTGGCATCATCGATAAACGGTCCATCATTAGTTGACCAGTCAACTGGTGTCATCGATAATCAGTCCATCATTTCTTGATGCTTCATTGTCAGTCTGGTATCATCGATAACCCGTCCATCATGAGCTGACCCGTCAATGTCGGCCTGCCATCCCTGATAGCCAGTCCATCGTCTGTTATGCTCTGGCGTTAAGCCGTACCTTAATAAGGCAAGTCACTTCAGTTGAGTTTAATACGATCTATGCGCTCGGAAAGCCCATATGCGCGCTCCATCCCGTCTCCCAGAAGCTTCCCCAACGTTGCCTGTTAACAGTTCCAGTGTTTCTGTGTTAACCTGACTGACGATGTCCCTTTCTCGTCCTGTCAAGAGTAAAAATCTGAAACAAGAATGACAAAACAAGCTACGTTTTGTAGCTTGGCAAAGGGGATTACCCCGAAAATTTGCAGATTGTGTGTTCGTGTCCTAATAAATAAGCGTCCTTTTGAACCGTTATTGTGTTGGGATCTCGTCCTTTCGAGGAACATCGTCAAGCGCTTCTTTCTACGCCTCTCTCCTCCCAGCGATCGATGATGTGACGTCATTGCTTTGTGTCCGCACGGAGTGTTTCAAGCCGCTCAGCACTTCAGACGGCACTGGAGTATGCTTTGACCTGTTACACTCTCTGTCTCCTTTGCATTGGTGGGAGATCTAGCATAGACGACATAGCCTCAGTGGGGTGAGTCGTGGGTGGTTCCCAGTATGACTCGCAGGACTCCCAGTTCTGCACTCTGTCCAGCCTTAGTAGATTTGCTTGTGTCATTGCTGGGAGGCCTGGTTCATAGTCAATGACACTGACCATCACACTTTGATACAGTAGGAAGAGATGGTGTTGTTCAGTACTAATAGTTAGCTTTTGCCTCCGATCCAGATCTATTTGAACTGCTCGGTTTTGGTGTCCATTGCAGCTTTGTGTGTTGGGTCTGGTTTGGCCAAAGTCTTCCTTTCGGCCAGTGTTTCACTGCGGCACGCATATTTCTGTCCAAGCTTCATCAGTCTCAGTGCCCACCACGGTAGCTGCCATTGGCTTTTCGTCAGCCTTTCACACTTTGTTTTCCGCATGAGCAACTTTGAACCCGACTTTCCGTACCTGGAAGGGTTGTGTGGCTTGATCTTTTCTTCCTAGCTGGTTTTTGTAGGCTGAAAATTACGTGCACGTAGCCATCACGCCATCTATTGCCCGCAGCTTCTACCGGGGCTTTCCCTTGCGGGCCGTCGCCCTGCTGATCCCATATGCTTGACCGGGCGTTGAAGTCTCCACACACTACAGTTGTGTCCCCGAATTCATCTTCTATTTATTTCCAGGAAGTCCCAGGCTGCCTTGGTGGATACAGTGCCTGGGTACGGGTGTACGTATGCAGTGGTCAGGACCAGACGTTTGTGTGTTTTTTCCAGCTTCTGTAGACAAAACCGTAAGCTCCTGGAACTGTTGCTGTCCTGACTTAGGTGTACTGCGGAAACTGTTTTGTAGGACTCTGGGCACTGCAATCGCTATTCCTCGCCCTTCATGCCTCTGAGCGACCACGATGTCGTTCAGTTCTGGTGGCGGTTCTGGGCCTGTTCTCGTTTCCTGCAGGCAGAGGACATCAAAGTCACAGGCAAGCCTTTTTAGGACTGTTCGTCGTTAGCACAGTTCCAGGAACAGATCCTGAAGTGCTTCCTTCATAGACGTCGGCCCTCGTCATGTTGCGTCTGAGGCCTCCGCGGCCCGACTTTCCTTTTCCACCTCTCTTTCCTCGTTTCTTTGTGCGTTTGGGGATCTCGATTGACGCCTCCAGCCTACAACGACCAGCGAACAAACAGGAACAGCCTGCAACGACCAGTGAAAAACAGGAACAGCCTACAACGACCAGTGAACAAACAGGAACAGCCTACAATGACCAGTGAACAAACAGGAACAGCCTACAACGACCAGTGAACAAACACGAACAGCCTACAACGACCAGTGTACAAACACGAACAGCCTACAACGACTAGTGAACAAACAGGAACAGCCTACAACGACTAGTGAACAAACAGGAACAATCGCATGCCAATAGACTGCAACGACCAGTGAACAAAAAGATAATTCATTACAGAATGTGCAGCCGATGATTAATCATGAGTGTTCATCTGCTGACATTGGTGACGAATTCCATTAGGTTTTCGGTTGTCCTTTTTTTTTTTGCTGAATCCAGAAAAAAATATCTTTCACCATTTTATTGTAAAAATGCAAATGTTAATAGATTTCAGTCTTTTTTTGCAGTTAAAATAAACGATTATTGGTAAATTTAGCATACCTTTTGAAATTGATTATGAGTGAATTCTGATGTCAAGTATACGTAGAGCGATAAAAATAAAATAAAATAAATCTCCATCTTTTTATTTTCTATTAATATTGTAATCTCTAGTTTTATAGAATGTATGCCTGTCGAATCCCCCTTTCCCCCTCTTTTCCCCCAAATCTTGTATGTGTGTGTGTGTGTGTGTGTGTGTGTGTGTGTGTGTGTGTGTGTGTGTGTGTGTGTGTGTGTGTTGTGTTGTGTGTGTGTGTGTGTGTGTGTGTGTGTGTGTGTGGTGTGTGTGTGTGTGTGTGTGTGTGTGTGTGTTTGTGTGGTGGTGGGGTGGGTGGGTGGGTAGGTGTACAAGCGCGTGTCTGTGTATGTGAGTGGATGAGTGAGAGTTTTCATTTTTTCCTCTAGGTTTTGTTTTGGTTAATGATCTTTTCTCTGGTTTCTCGTTGTTTTTGTTTTGGAAATGCGTACGATTTTGTTTTTGTTTTTGTTGCTGTTTGTTTCTTTTTGTTGTATGCACTTGTATTTTATGTTTACTACCGTGTCTTACCAGATGTTCTTTCATGTACCCCCACTGGGGTTTCTCAAATAAACTACTTGACTTGTTCCTTGGTCAGCGTCTCGGCCCAGACTGACAGCTGAGGGCAGTTTAGCTGGACCCGCCGGTTGACCGCCGTGTGCCAAATATAGACATGTCACTGGAGTCATCCAGTGCCCACGTTGAGCAGTCGCGATGCATGATGTCGCAATAATGGCCACTGATCGATATAGCCACTGGAAGGAAAGCGCTTCAGATGACGAAGATTATAGCTATTTTATTTGGAAATTATGAGGGAAAAGAAGAAGAAAAAAGCCAGCTCGCTACTCATTGGCTGATATCATGTTTCATGTCAGTAAGCTAATCACCTGCTATCAGCATGTAACCTGTCTGTTTCGACACATATAACATATGCAGTTTCCCACTGCATCTGTCTGTCTGTCTGTCTGTCTGTCTGCCTGTTTGTCTGTTCTCACTCTTTCCTTCCTCTTCCTCTGTCTGTCCGTATCTGTCTCTCCTCCTCTGTCTGTCTGTCTGTCTGTCTGTCTCTGTCTGTCTCTGTCTGTCTCTGTCTCTGTCTCTCTCTCTCTCTCTCTCTCTCTCTCTCTCTCTCTCTCTCTCTCTCTCTCTCTCTCTCTCTCTCTCTCCCCCACTTTCCCTCTCCAACTCTCTCTCCCCTCTGCCTCATCCCTCTCCCTCTCTCTTGTGTCTCCCTACATGCATGTAACGAATATTTCTGTTGCTTGCGACATGTTAGCAGACGACACAACACCCACACATCCGGAAAAATATTATGCAGGTAGAACACACCTTACAGGAAAGCTTAGACCAGGTCTCATGTTGGTGCAACAATAATTCTATGGTCATCAATCCAAAGAAAACCCACTCTATGACAATCGCTACAAGGCAGAAGCATCAGCTGTTACCTTTTTTCGCTTGATCTGTTCCTACATGGAGTGAAAGTTGAACAAGTGGCAGAACACCGACTTTAGGAATAATTATAGACAACAAACTTCGGTGGGATACACATACTGACACACTGTGCAAAACACTCTCTAAGCGTGTCTTCCTTCTATCTAAGCTAAAGTACATTGTTGACACTGATACTTTAAACCCTTTTCTTCAATCCCCACGTTAAATCCCCCCCAATTGACTACCCCGTAGTGTGGGCCCGGTTTAGTGATGCTCTAAAAAAACGATTAAATTTTTCTAAAGAAGACCCGGAAAAGTTAACCCTTTCCCAAATTAAAAAATCTAACCACTAACCAGAAACTGAATAAAATGGGGAATTTTAACCTTCTCAAACAACTGGACTACAAAAAGGGGTTTTTTTTATGTATGGGGCACTTACCAAAAATCGCCAGTGTACATATCTAGCTTGTACAAAGCTCCCCTCTCCCAGAAACAACTACCTTAAATTCCCAAAAGCCAAGAATAGATTTTTCAAAACAAGCAGGGCCCTTTTTCTGGTGCCCTTTTTTAAAATATTTTTCCAGTGCACCTCAGATCATGTCCTTTCAGCCCCTTAAAGAAAAACCTCCGTGACCCCTTTTAACACAACCGTATAAAAGCTTATAACCCCCCCCCCCTCCCCCCCCCCCAACCCCCCTTTTTAAATTCTGTGCCCGGGCTTGCTATACAGATGCCGGATCATCGTTTATCACATCCCCAAAAAGTGATTTACTTTTGCTACCGCCCCGTGTGTGTGTGTGTGTGTGTGTGTGTGTGTGTGTGTGTGTGTGTGTGTGTGTGTGTGTGTGTGTTTTGGGGGGTGTGTTGTGTCTGGGGGTTTTTTTCGTGTGTCTGTGTGTGAGGGGGGAATGCAACATTGCCTATTTGGAAGCCAAAAAACAAAAAAATCTTTTTTTTTTTCTTCTTTTGTTCTCCCCCCCCCCTAAGTACCATGAACCATGTTATGTTTTTTTTGGGTTTACAAAAATTGCGAGATAAGGGCAACACCATTTTTTCTTGTATACATCTTATTTATTCATTGTCATTTTCCAAAAATTTTCAAGTTTTGCTGTTCCTGTATGTTTATTACTATTAATATTTTAGTATTATAATTTTTTTTGTTTTTTATATTGTTTATCCCTTTTTAAAAATTAATCGAGTTTGTAAAACATTTTTTTTTTATTTTTATATAATTTTTTCTCCAGTTTTCACTTTTCGGCAACAAGGACTAGTTGTTAGACAAGTCTAAAAGAACCTAAACTACAATCCTTGGAAAAAAATTTTCCCAGTTTTGAGTTATTCTCCCTTTTCCCAAATATTTTAATTTATTTTGCTGTTCCTGTATGTTTT
Organism: Alviniconcha marisindica; assembly: GCA_018857735.1. Classification (NCBI taxonomy): domain Eukaryota; kingdom Metazoa; phylum Mollusca; class Gastropoda; family Provannidae; genus Alviniconcha; species Alviniconcha marisindica. Next base: position 386,612 of record JABMCL010001942.1, read on the forward strand.
TTACTATTTTAGGGTATTTATATTTTTTTTTGTTTGCATATTGTTTATTCTGTTTAAATATTAATCGAGTTTTTTAAAATTTTTTTTTTGTTTTGATTTTTTTTTTTCATATAATTGTTTCTCCATGTTTCATTTTTCAGTAGTTTAGCAAAAGGGCTAGTTGTTAGACAGGTCCAAAATGAACCCTAAACTACAATCCTTGGAAAAAAAAATTTTGAGTTCGAGTTTTGTTCTCCCCCCCTTTTTTTCTCCCCCTCTCTCTTTGGCCCCCCCCCTTTTCCCCCGCCCTTTTCTTTTTCCTTCCCCCCCCCTCTGTCTTTTCTCTCTCTCTCTCTCTCTCTCTCTCTCTCTCTCTCTCTCTTCCTCCTCTTCTTCTTCCGTCCCCCTTTTTTTGTCTTCTTTCTTTCCCCGGGCTTTGTCGTCTGCGCCGTGTCTGTGGGCTGTGTGTTTTTTTTTTTTTTTTTTTTTTTTTTTCTCTCTCCTCCGTCCGTCTGTCTGTCTGTCTGTCTGTCTGTCTCTGTCTGTCTCTGTCTTGTCTTTTCTGTCTGTCTGTCTTTCCTCTCCCCCCTCCCCGCGCTTCCCCCTTTTGTCTCTGTCTGTCTGTCTGTCTGTCTGTCTGTCTGTCTGTCTGTCTGTTCTGTCTGTCTGTCTCCTCTCTCTCTCTCTCTCTCTCTCTCTCTCTCTCTCTCTCTCTCTCTCTCTCTCTCTCCTCCACACCCAACCTGAGGTTTGTAGAGCTGCTGTCGAAAATGAAGTGCATTTCACGTTGTGTTGTTCTGCTCTAAAAAATTTACGTCAAAGACTTATACCTGATAAATTTTATAGCCAGCCAAGTTCATTTCGACTTTTTTTTTACTATTAACTGAAAACAAGGTCATTATTAAAACTTTGCCATATTCCTGTATTTTGCCTTTTTAAAAGAAGAGAATTCCCTTTTTCGGAAAAGATGACGCGACTGTTTTTAGTTAAGTTAGTGCACTTTATGTTTGTGTATATTCATTTCAAAACGTAAAAATTTGGGAAAGGTATTCCAA